>VDFB02281492.1:99249728-99486486 GCA_007258455.2 Sequoia sempervirens | reverse complement strand
AATTCTAAAAAAAATCACCACTAGGACTCATTCGCCACCTTGGGAGACTTAGTCCCTTTTCACCCCTAAAACTGCCTTTCACAACATTGAAACCCCTATTTTAAAGCTTTTTTTTGTTGCTGTTACCTATCTGTATCAATTGGATGAGTTTATATAACATGTATTTCACTAAATCTAGCTTACTTTGACTCATTTCATGCATTTCTTAATTTGAATTTTGCATTCATAACATTTCATTTTCAGATCATTGCATTATGTAACCGAAAAATCATTTTGCTTGAAAACTAAAAATTGCATTTCATTTTACATCCTTACATTGTATTTCAAGTTTGCATAGTTTACTTTTTCCAAATGTTAGTTTCAATCTTCTCCAAATTTGCAAAGAAAATGTTAGTCAATAAGCGTGATATTCATTCATTCAATGCATTCCCTAGTTATGAAAGTCTCCTAGTGCCAGAGAGTGAAAATGGTAATACTTTCCTTAAACTTACAACCCCTTCTATCTCTCCTATTTGTGTGGATGATGTGATAGAAGAGCATAAAAACTTAGATAACCATGATAATCATATTTGTTCTTCTCCTAATACCTCTTCTTTTCATGACAAAGGTATCTTGGTGAAAGAAAATACAATCATTGAGAATCATGAGGATTTTTTTTGTCCTTCTCCTCATCCCCTTTGGGAAGATATTTTAGCACAAGAGAATGAAATCATAGACACATTCCTAAACATCACCTTACCTAATTTCCATTCTCCTTTGGCTTGTGAGAGTGATTTCAAGGAAGATGAGATTATAAATGATGAGGATATTTTGGTCTATAACAACCCTCTTTATGATCCTTCCCCTACCTCTCCTATTTTGGAAGACATTAGGGAACAAAGGAATGAAGTCGTACATGATCATGATAATCATACTTGTTCTTCTCCTAGTATCTCCCCTAGTTGTAAGGAAGATGATTTGATGTTAGAAAACAAAACCAATGAGAGTAATGAGAATCTTAGTTATCCCCTTTCACCTAAGGAAACCCTTAGTGAGCAAGATAATTCAACCATTGATCATTCCCCTACTTGCGATGAAGTCATTTTAGAAGAACTAATCCTTGAATGTCAAGAAAATTTTATTCATAGTTAGATCCTAAAAAATATCCTCCTAGGGAGAATATCATGGTGCTAGAAAATGCAACAATAGTAATGTGTATTCCTTAGATAATGATAAATAGGTGATTCTAGATTTCCCTTTATTAGAGATACATCAAACTAAGACTACCAAAGTTATGAATCTGCAAGTGTCTGTTAGATTCCCCTTGATTAATGGACCTCCTACATACCTCATCTGACATCCTAAGAATCCTCTTATCCTTTACTCACCATCACACAAACAAAAAAATCACAAAAAACCAAACTTATCCTCTACCCGCCTAAGAATAATATGTCACAACAATTGAGTCATAATACTGTTGCTCATACATATAACACTAGACACAATCCACAACCTAGTCCACCAACCCCAACACCATTACCTTTTCCTAATCCCATTTTTCCTAGTGCTCCTTGATTAACTTCACATATTAAGAAGTATGATCTTGTTGAACAACTTAAGAGTACTCCTGCAAAGATATCCCTATGGAATTTAATTCAAAATTCACCTAACTATCACACTATGCTTCAAATGGCCTTACAACAAGTTCCTATCACTTCTAATGCACAACCAAATGACATATCAGCCCTAATTCAAGGATTGAATACTAAATTATTTTTCCACCAAAGTGAACTCCCCCCTTTGGAAGCATAAAAACAAATTGTTGCTTTCATAATAATATCTCAATACAAAAGAATAGGGATAAAGAAAAACCTTGTTGACAATGGCTCAACCCTTAATGTGTGTAGTGTAAATATTTTGGATAGGCTAGATGTGGATAAATCAAAAATTCAACTTGATTCCTTATCTATCCATGGATTTGACAATGTAGGAAAAAAACTGCTTGGTGTGATCACTTTGCCTTGTACAGTTGGGAAGGCTACATTGGAAACACAAATCAATGTTATGCCTAATGATATTTCATATAATCTCATTTTAGGCAAACCATGGATTCATGCAATGCATGGCGTGCCTTCTACTCTTCATCATAAAATGAAATACATTTACAACAACAAAGTGCACATACTTGAAGCTGACCTTGATCCAAATAGTTTTTTGAACATGGAGAAAAAGAAAGTGAATCATTTAAACACATTAATACCAACCACACAAGTGGAACCCGTGCAACAAAAAGATAAATTAAAACACATTCAAGAAGTCGCAAAGCTATTAGAATATGATTAGGGTTCCTTGGATTTCAAACATACATTCATGGGTGAGTACAATATCATAAACACTAAGGGACATGAAAAAGAAGTAATGTCCACCCAAAACTTGGAAGACCCTTCAAAAGCATCTGCCTCAACCGCTTTAGCCAAAGAAGAAAATTACACGAAAAAATTTGATGAACTCAACCATGAAAAATGACTTGATTCAAAAGCAATGCAAAAAAATTATGGAAAATGTTTTGAGCTTATCAAACAACTTCGATATAGTGGAAAAGGATGTGGTGCTAGAGAACAAGGTATCCGTGTCCCCATTGATCCTAACATGCAACAAACAACTCATGGTATTGGTTATTGTCCTTTGATAGAAATCACCAAGCCTTCACTCAACATCAACACTATCACAAAAAACACTTCTAAGAAAACTTTAATAGCAGTGCATCCTAAACTGATAGACACTAGTGGTCTTGAAAGTTATCCTTTGCAAGAAACGAAACAAACAAAGACATCTTTTCTTAATGTCAATGTCATCTCGCAAAATGCTAATGATTTGAATTTGTTAGATTTTACACCCTCCTATAAAGGAGAGAACAAAATCTCACAATCTAAAGAGTCTTACGTAAGTATGACATCTTGTACTAAGCAAGTATCTTTGTCACAAACTACAAGAACAACTTCTACTGTTGATCAAGAGGGTATCTTGTCGAGACTCCTCCAAGATTACTTGACATCCCTTCCTTTAAGAACTCGAAAGAAATTCTATTACAACACTTCATTTTGCACATATCATAGAGTACAAGGTCATTCTACTAATGAATGTAAGGATTTTAGTCATAAAATCCAACATCTTAAGGAGTTTGGTACTCTCCCTTAAGTGGGGGCACCTAATTCCTCTAATTGATACTGATTTTCACTCTACCATGCATCTTTATCAATCATTTTGGCTCACCCTTGTCCTGCACTAAGCGGGGGCAAGGGGTTTGGTAGCCTTGTCCTTGTATGTCACTTTTTGTTGCCTCTTTTGGCTACCTGTTAACCTTTCATGAACATAAAGAGAAAGCTTGGAACGTGGATGATATGCCTCAAGTTGGCTCGCATGTGACATACTAACTTTTTCATGGCGTAGCTTATTGACAACCTATGACTTGGCATAGAGATTTCTGAATAAGCACTCATTTCCTCTTCTACTTTAAAGCAATTACTCACAACAATGGTGTTAGCAACTACTTTAAAGTGGGGGCATACATCAACACTCACATTTCATTGTGTGATTTTCTTTTTCTTGTGATTTCCTCTCTTGGAAACATTAGGTACAATGTTTCCTAGGATGAGACCTTGCACTTGTCCTCTCTTGGAAACAAGATGAGACTATTTGCATTTTCCTCTCTTGGGGACATTAAGCATGATGTTCCCTAAGATGAGACCTTGCACGAAGTATAAAAAATCCCTTTGAACATTGCTTGCACTATCTTGCATCTACAATGTCTATGAGTGTCAAGCATAGAAAGTTTTGCATACCTCATAGAGTTCAAAGACCATTTTTGTGTGGCACCTTATTAAAGTTATCAGGAGGTATAACTTTGGTATGGTTGAGCAGGAAGCTCATTCCGAGGCATGAATTTCCCCATAGCCACTTGCATGTGTGTGAGTGCATACCGTCCATGAGTGTATGTTTCTCACCTTTTAGGACTTCTCACCTGACAGACAACCAAGAGTTCCATCACCTTAGAGTGAGTATGCATTTTTAGACAAATGACCTAGATCTGATCCACAACATGTTGGAAAAATGGTCAAATCTTGATCCACCTTTTTATTTTTCTCTTTTCTCTTCCTTCTAGTTATTGCCATTGCATGATCATGTATCTTGTTTTACTACAAAATCATTCACCTTGTGTGTGTCCTTTTGCACTTATGTTGGTTTGACTTAGGATCTTGGATCTTGGGGGCTTGATCCCTCCTTCATCTTTGTTATCCTAGACCATCCACATTGGTATGATTGGACCCCTCTTGAATGTATACTTTAGTGTGAGTTTGAAGCAAGTTCCTCCTCTCACTAAATTAGGGCCTAAATGTGGACACCGAAATTGTATCCATTTTTCCTTGCTTGATTTGGGATTAATTGATGATAAATTGGACCAAATGTCACCTTGATTTAGTGTTGTGAGGTGTTTTACACATCCACACTAGGTCTTCAACCCTTGCAAATTGAATCAAATGCATGTCTTGTAAAGGTGTTGTAAAGAATTGTACATAAATGACTTTCACACTTTTCTAGACTTTTATTAAGCATTTAAGTCTAATGTCCACCTATTTCTCCCCTAATTCAATGTTATAAAATTTATTTAATTGCATTCTCACATTAATATATAAGGCTTGTAAATTAAAAGTAATTATAATATAGTGTTGTAATATGTTTTACACATTCACATTGGATTTTGTGCCCTTCTAGGCTAGGCTAACATAATTTTAATGTTGTAAAGTGTATTTAATCACACTTTCACATTGAACTTTATGTCCCTAGCCCTAATTACCCTTTACATCATCATTAATAGGCCCCTATGGCCCCATATTGTGCATCTTGAGGCTTATTTTGATTAAAAACCCTACTATATCATCATATAAACCTGATTTCCTCACTCCTCAACAATCCAACTGGCAAAAGAGCCCCTGTGGGACCAAGTTTCCCATCTGGGTGAATTAGTCCCATCGAGGTCAGACTAAGTCGCCCAATTTGGTGACTTAGTCCCATTTGGGCTATTTTTGAGGTTCGAGTGGGAAAAATTGGGTTTTAAGTTTATTTTTCCTTCATGTCGGCCTTGGGGATCAAATTAACAGGCATTTTAGATGGATTTCCTATATAAACAAGCTTCCAAACCCTAATTCATTATCATCTTAACTCATTCATTATTCACTCATCATTCATCATCCATCTCAAGTCAACCAAGCTAGGGTTTTAGCATTCTAAGTCATCAAGATAGCTTTCTAAGGCATTCAAAGGCATATTCTTCATCCATTGTTGCAGAAATTCAAGATCTATCATCATGGAAAGTTTCTAATCCCTTAATTTCATGTTAATACTTCATTTGGTTTAATTACCTAAAAGGGGTTTGACCAAGGAAAACTCCCATTCCTTAATATTCAACATTTCTCTTTCTCTCTTTGTGTGTTTGTTGATTTAGGTGTCTTGAAGGTTTAGAAATAATTAAAGAATAGGTTGCAAAGTTGTTGAAGACATCTCCTTGTTGGCTAGGTCAAAATATCCACAAAAAGTCACTTACAATGCCGAAAATCATAGTTTCAGAACCAGACACCTAGAGGAGTAGAAATTGTAGACCGAGAGCTTCCATTTCCACTTTCAAATTTTTCAGAAAAGACAAAGTGGACTAAATCATCATCAATGGTGACTTAGTACCACTATACCTATTTTTTAGAGGTTTTTATAGATCTAGATACCCATTTGGCTGAAACGGGCTATGGTGCAATTTTCTAGATCTGGGACTAAGTCGCCCAGAATGGCATAAGTGTCCCAGTAGGTCAAAATTTTAGGATCAGTAGCATTTCTAGTCTCCATTCCAATCTGCAACCCATTTCTAGGTGTACCTCTTTAGTTTTACAGTTTTCTGTTTTGTTTCATAATCATTTCTAGGTCATTTAGTACATGTTTGCATATCACATTGTGTTTTCAAACATTCTACATTTCATTAGTTTTGCATTAATAATCAATATCTTCCATTAATTTATTGCATTTAGGAATATTTCATTCATATTTTCTTTAGTCTTGAGTGGGGACATTGAAGTTTTTTTGCATACCTCTCTCCTTTTAGGTGAAAAACCCTAGAAGTGTTAGAGAGCCTTGTTGTGCCAAAATCTTTGTCCACATAAACAATTGTCAACATTAATATAAACACCTTGGAAATTGTGTGTCTTGTATTTGGGTCCTAGGACCCATTCATCCAAGGGTGAATGGGTCCTCCTTAAGTGCCAACACCCAATTTTTAACATTTTTTTAGTGGCATTTTAATGATTCAAATTCAAGTTTCAAATGTTAGCTTGTGGAATCTAATTTTTAGGAAATTAGATAAAAACCTATAAATACAATAATGTTTTATCAATTTAAACCTATCTAGCAAGAACACATTTTATGCAAGATTTTCTAGAGAAAATATTATTATCAAGAGCATTGAAGAGCAGATTTATCAGTCATCTACAACAAAAATCAAGATCATATCATCATGTTAAAGTTATGTGTGTTCATATTATATTTTGGAGCTAACATTGTGATGTAGGTTTCAAGTATTCAAGTAGGGATTCAAGTGTCAAATCAAGCAATCGTTCAGCTAATTCAAGCAAGATCCAATCCTTAGAGAGATACAATTAGACTTTAGTCCTCTAAGGGTAGTCATTAAGGGTTTGATGAGTTATGACATAGCATTTTTTTAATTCATCAAATTCCTTTCATTTATTATCATTTTATCATCAATGTTTAATTACCAAACTGGGGTTTGACCAAGGAAAACCCCTATTCACCCAAAAAAAACATTTCTCTCTCTTTGTATGTGTAGATTTGCTGGTAAAGGACTAAAATTGGATCAAAAGAGAAATTTTACAAAGTTGTCAAAGTTGTCATCAAAGTTGTCAAACCATAGAAATTCACCTACAAGTTTTAATTTTGACTTTTCGACAGTGGAATCTGGAGAAATCAAGAGCTAAGATCCAGGATTAGAGGATTGGGAAATTAGATTTTGGATCCCTATACAAAGACCCATTTTCCCTAGGGCGAATGTATCATTCAACAATGTTCAAAACCCACTTTTGGAGCCTGGTACATCCCACTCTACTCTCTTCAGATCTGCTTGAAATTTTTTATTTCTATTTGTGCTATCCTTATATGGGTATGTACAGGATCATGATGGGCCAAAAAGTGGCAATATGATGAGTATTTGTAGGGTATGTGGCTGACAACTTTTTTTGTACCTAAAAATGATGAAATGAAAATGGTTTTTAAAGGATATTCTCAACTTTCCACCAATATAAATTATGCTTTACTTTGAATTTAATAAATAATTATTATTCATTTTCTATTTGAATTATGACTAAAGTCCTGATTGATAGGCTGATTGAAAAACATCTATAGCTTTCAAGCGGTATGACATTTTTGAATCCAAAACATGCATCACATTCTATGATTCACATACTATAGGATTAAAAATGAAAAATTGAATTTCATGAAGTTTTGACCAAGTTAAGGTGGTCGACATACGGGTTTTAATATTTTTAAAAGTTGTAATAAAAATTCATAATTAATTATTTACATGGAAAAATTACAAAAAATATGCATCACATTTGGACATGAGTCCTCTACTTATGTCTAAAATATTATAAAAAATATTATCATTTTATTGTGGTTAGGGTGGTCACAAACACCTACTTCTTATTTTTTCCCTAAAATTTAAGTACTACGCATTGAAATTTAAAATTTTCACCAAATAGATTTTTAAAAAAAAAACCTAGTAGTTT
Organism: Sequoia sempervirens; assembly: GCA_007258455.2. Classification (NCBI taxonomy): domain Eukaryota; kingdom Viridiplantae; phylum Streptophyta; class Pinopsida; order Cupressales; family Cupressaceae; genus Sequoia; species Sequoia sempervirens. Next base: position 99,478,666 of record VDFB02281492.1, on the reverse strand, counting down.
AGAAACTACATTCAATTTTCTATAGATTAAATAATATAGATAACTTATTCAAATTTTTACGTCAAGTTGCCTAACTCTAATTTTTCTAAATTTTTGGCCACTTAAGGGCCTGTTTTTTCTATGATGATCTTGCACATACCAATACTCCGCATTTTAAATTTTACATCATACAATTGAGTTCACTAAGTATTTTATTTTTATCTCTCAAAAGTGCATTTCAATCATTTCTATCATAACAAAACAACAAATCCCCATCCCCATAGAGTTGACTCACCTCAAGGTTGAAATTCAATTCTATCCTTGGGAGATCTCTTTTTCTAATTAAACTAGGAAAAGTGAGGGTGTCCTAGATCATCATTCCATTTTGGGTAAACACACCCCTTGTCATCCATCCTTTTATTTATGTTTCATTTTGGTGAACCTGACATTCTTACACTATAAACTTTTTGATTTGGTAGTCTTTCAAACCCTAGATCTACGATTTACATTAGTTTGCATTGCATCTCATTTAGGGTTTTTCAAAATTGCATTAGTTTTCATTCACTTAGGGTTTTAAAAGTACATTTTGCATCCTTTAAAATCTTAAAAATCCAAAATATTGCATACATATTGCATTTATTTTACATAGCAGTTTGCATATTAGCATTTTTCAATCATTTCCATCAAAAAATTCAAACAAAATTCCATCTAGAAACTTGTCATTTTTCTTGTTGTTTGTCATCTAATTGCATTTGCATCTAAACATAAAAATCTATAAATCTGTAATTGAAATAATTTGTTTGCAACCTAAAACAACCTTAAACATTAACTCAAAAACCTAGAACTTACTTTTTCAAACCTTTGTGCAAGGACCCATTCACCCTAGGGTGAATCTATAATTATATAGGTTATTTTCCAAATTTTTTGGCATAAAATTGTCTCTATTTTCTTTATTTCTTGCTATTTGTAGATCTTAGTTTCAATTTCTGGAATTATAATTTTCCGAAATTATTTGCATTCAAGTTAACTAGTTAAAATAAGTGTATTATTCAAAGGTAAAATTTGCTAATAAAATGACTATGACCAACCTCATTGACGTTCAAATTCATAAGGGCCAAACCAACATGTGTGTTGAAATTTCTTTCTCACAAAATGACATAATTAAACATGCACTTGATGGTCCTCTTTATATAGCCAGAAGAATTAATGATAAGCCTACTAATGGGATATTAATTGATCTCATGTGTGTAGAGAATGTGATCATCAAGGAATTATTTCTTGTGCATCTGATCCAGACTACTAACATTATTTCATCCTGAATCATCCCTCGGTCTAACCATTTAACGAAATCCCCTTATCTGATTAAATTCATCAATATTCCTCTCTTAATTAAATAAATAATTTTATCTAATTAAGTCACTCTCTTTGTTAATTAATTAAATCAATCTGATCTAATTATCCCTATTTAATTAAATAATTAATTTTATTTGATTAAATCTCTAAAGTCTATCTATTAAATTAAATAAATTAAAACCTTATTTAATTTAATCTAGCATCATCTCTTTTAATTAAATAAAATCAAAATCTTTATTTGATTAATCTCTTATCACATTCTTCTCATTATTTGATTTAAATAAATCCATAAATTTGAGTCAAATAGGTCACATCATCTAATCCCTCATTAAATTAATTAACCCTTGATTAATTTAATCTCTTATCATGTCCCATCCTCTAGATTTTGCAAGTTGCACATGAAAATAAATTTAATTCATTTATTAAATCTCTATTTTCCTCACAAGGCATCTTTTGGAATATCCTTCAAGTTTGAATTCAAAATTCCAAGTTGACATGTACATCCAACAAGGCAATAACTCCATCTTACATGTGCTTTGCCTTGAGCCAAGTAGATTGCATTTTCCCTTCCCTCTTGCAAGTCATTTCAACAAAATTCAAATTCAAAAATATGCATTTATTGGCACAATCCTCAAAACTTGCACATCCTCTATCCACTCAAAGATTGACAAGTGGCATCTTTCCATTGGATGAATGTTAGTCCCACATTGCTCAAGTTTGGACATTCATCCATCTTTGCATTCTATAAATAAAGAGCTCATATCCTCATTTTATCATCCATAAATTATGCAAAGTTACCATGCTAAAATATTTAGCCATTGTCATCCATCACCATTGAATCATAGCTAGGTTATGCAGGTTTTTAGCTTGGAGCACTCAATCTTCATCAAGAAAGTGGATCACTCATCAACATTTATCAACATACATTAATCTTGCATCATAGGAGTTGGGAAAGGGCCAATTTTCACATCAAATTGGCACCAATTCCACCATGGGATCATGACTTTACAAATTTAAATTAGGATTCAATCTATTTTGTTGTTTTCATTGTGTTCTTCATTGTTTATTTTCCTAATTTGGGCTTTGTAAATGGATTTCATGTGGAATCCTTGTTCATGCTTGCAATCTCTAACTTAATGTGTTTGATCTCATTGTTTTGCAGGTATTTGGATTGGGGTTCTCACATTTGGCACTAGAAGGAGGGAAAAATCTCATTTTCAATCACTTTTTCCTAAAATTTTTACGTTTTTGCTTATACACAAAAAATTTCCAACGCTGGAAGGTCAGCGTCACCATATAGCACCGCTAGTTTTCCAATGTCGCCATACAACACCACTGGAAATTCAAATTGCGATGCTGAAGTCTTCCCGCCCAAGAATTTGAATTTCTAACTGTGCCGCTTAACCAATTTGACTCGCAAGAATTTTCAAAAAAATCAAACAACGACACCGAGCAAAAGGGTGATGCAGTTGAGCTCACTATCCCCGACACAGAGCAACGTTGACTAGTAAGCAGTGTTGTACAACACCGCTAAGAAATCAAACTCTAATGTAGTCACGGGTTGTGCCGCTGGCAGGGAGTAAAAAGTGGAAATTTATTTTTAGCACATGCTTTTGGTCATTAATGAGTTTATCTTTTGTTTTCTGCTTTTTAATCTCTGTATTTTGTAGAATCTGAATAGTTTTCTCTCTTGTAGGTTGGAATTGAAAACGAAAGAAGGAGAAGCATGAGGAGGATATTTCGCAAGATCAAAGTGTTTTTAAACACTTTAGTGTTTGCTTAACACTTTTAATAAATTGTTATCACTTCTTTCTTAGGACACTAATTTCATTTGGGTTTAAAAAGAATCTTTCCAATTTTTTGCAAAGGTTTAAAATGAACATTATGAATACAACTTACTAAACTTTGTTTTTGGTTAAAAATTGAACAAAACAACTCTTATTTGTCTTTTGGTGCTTTAAAAATAATTCATTATTGCTTTGTGGGATCTAAAATGAACATGTTCTATCTTGTTTTGTGAGGGATTGCTTGAACTAACTTCATTGGAAAAGGATGTATGTGCTTCTCTTGCGCTTTATAGCGATCTTGAGAATCAAAAGGCCTTTTTCATGATTTTAGGTTGAGATAAAGCAATCACCTCCACACATCATTTTGGGTTTAAGAATTGAACAAAATCTTGTGCGAGTGTGAGTGGAGCATTATTGTGTACATTCTCTCTCTTTGTTGCAAACAAAGATTGATCGAGTTACGGATATTGTCTTTACTCACTTTTGTTTATCCTAGAGGGCCTACCTTGGGGAAAAAATACTCACCCAAGGGAATGACTCAACCGGTAACACTCTGAACCCGAGAGTATTTCCAGCTGGAATATAAATGCAGGTATTGGAAGAAATTCCAATATCATGAGTTGATTCTGACGAGATGGATCCGAAAGGGGACTCTCGCCGTATGGGTCAATCTCCATGAATGGAAAGTCCTTATAAAAACCCATGTTCTAGAATTGCCAAAATCCTTTGATCTATTTGTTGGTGCAAGAACCGTCGTTCTGAAGCCACCCCACACTTTTATGGTCTTTTAGTAGAAATGGAAAGTATGCCATTGGAGTTTCATGGGTGTTGATGCTTGGCTACCCCGATTGATGTTAATGAGCTATGGAGGGGAGCCAATGGGGTCAAACATCTAACCATTCAATAAAGATAAGCATAGATAGACTTTTCCAAGTGGGAATCCAACAAATATTGTCTTACACATCCATAGGGTTGTACTTATTCTTGATTGCAAAATGCCTTGCTTGTTCGAAAACATCTTGAAAAAAAAACACTTAACCCTCATCAAGATTTCAAACCCTTTAGGAGAAAAATACAATTGACTCAATCCATATGTTATTGCTTGCCCTTGGGATTTACATCCTTAGAGGTTTCTAAACATTGGGTTACATCTCGATTTGTCTACTAAAGTAAACAATAGGTAAACCCTTGCCTCGAGTTCATCAAAATTCCACATAACATACTTTGTGGGATGTGAAGAAATCAAGACATTGGACATTTAGGTTGGAAAACTTAATCAAAGAAAGTGTTTGTGGTAAAGTAAATCCATTAAGGAAAGCTAAACAAAATTAACTCCCATATGTGTTGAGACCTCAAGAAGTCCAAATCCCAAAGCAAAAGTCATTGGTTCAAAATCCAAAAATGTATGCACAAGTTGAATCACTATAGGAGCATTACATGTTCTTCAATACCGAGGTCTAGGTAAACAAAGAGTCTTTTTTAGGTTCATCTTAGGATCAAAGGAAATCAAAAATATTTTCTCATTCATACAAAAATCATCTCACCATCACCTTTTGGAAAAATCTTGAAACTATCCTTCATGCTAGGCTTTTTTGGCAAAAAAATCAAAATCACCAAATCATTGAAACAACATCCTTGAAATCCTTATCAAAATCACCTTTGGCTACATATGTGTAGATGCATCCTTTTTCATATACTTAGTCAAAGTTATCAAACCATCTTGTTTAGCTAGGTATATGTAGATGTATCCTTCTTCATATGCTTAGTTAAATTATCATTTTGTTTGAATAGGTGTGGGTAGATGCATCCTTCTCCCTACATGTATTCAAATTATCATCCGTTGAGCAAAAATACCCCTTAGATAATCATCCAACATCTTAGGGTCTTTTTGTTCAAAATCAAAATTAAACCAAAATCAATAAATCATGGAAAAAATTCCAAAAGGAAAATCAAATCAAAATCCGAAACATATTCGAAAGTCCCAAAAGCCTAGCATCCCCCTCAATATTTTATCAAAAGATCAAAAACATCGACATCATCCATTTCTTACATCGTCACCATATCACCTTTTGGTCCTTAATATATCTTAAAAACTTCTCTTTTGTGCATAAAGTAAAGATCAATCCAAGGAATTAAGAGATTCATCTCCCATTCTTGAAAATTGATCCTTGTTTTATAGTTCAAACTAGATCTCAATACAAGAAGAGCATGGAAGCCGACAAAGAAACACCTGCTTCAAGTGATCTAAGCCAAACAAACACATAAATGAATCCTGTCGAATCAAACAATCCTTTGACCATATCATCATCACAAAACCCACAAGAAGGAAATCAGGAAGAAGACCTTACCTTTGGGATGTCTCATGACGAAATAACTGAAATGCTTCAAAATCTGGAAAACCATAAGATCATCAACATCATGATGAGGCTTAACCCTTCATTATACATGCTAGAACTAGCAAAACAAGGGGCAAAGTTACCTTTTGATTTTGACACAAGCTCAATAATAGAACCATCTTCAGAGGTCATGCCTTTAATTTCACCCACCATCCCCATCTCATCTACACACCCATCCCAAAGCATCACCCAAAACATTCCGCAAATCACAACATCGTTTGCTCCAACCCAACCCAATGTTAATAAAGGGAATGTATTTCTTAATGCTATTCAATCACACCCCCTTGTTAACAATCAAGACATGGATGCAAATACCATCTTGGAACAAAACATACTCCAAAATCCATTACACAAGTATGTTCCTCTCACTTTCCATCATGACCCATCATCATCAACATTCTGCGCAACACCTCAAACTCCTCTCCTCACAAATTCACAAGAGGAAGGAGACATGTTTGGACCTGGGGGCATCTTCAGCACCACATCATTTTCCCAAGGACTCCCCCCCACTCACATTTTCACCTCTTCCACCATTTCCATCATCATCCACACCTCTCCTTAGTTTGGGGCTCCCACCTTTACCAAGTATCAATCAAACCAACATCCTGAATATCAATCAAAACATCACGCAAAGCTTGTCATCGATATCGCAGCAATAGATGACAACTACACAAGCAATCATGACGTCATCCACCACCCCATAACATCTCAAAGCATGGTATCTCAAGGGCCAACCACATCAACAACACCATCCACCACTTTAACTACCAACACGACATCACCACTCACCACCACCATGAATGCCATTCCAAATCCACCACCCCCACCACCACCAACTTCTAGCACATCAAGCCAATACAACATGGCATTACAAGCTACTTTCAAAGGGGATTCCAACAAGTACAAAAATAAAAAGTTGCCGAATTAGTTGCTCAGCAAGCCGCTCAAGCTACACAAGATTCCCAAGCAACCCAAGCCGCATTACAAGCGTGATAGGCTGCTCAAGCCCAAGCATTATTGCAACAACAACAATAAGCTGCTCAAGCTGCGGAAGCCGTACAAGCCACTGAAGCTACGGAAGCTGCAAAAGCCGCTCAAGCAACCCAAGCTACATTGCAAGCACAAAAAGTTTCTCAAGCACAAATCTTATTGCAACAAAAAGTAGCACAAGCGCAAGCTCAATATCAAGCACAACAAGCACACACTCAAGCACAACTTCTTGCACAACAACAAGTAGTGCAATTGCAAGCATATTAGCAAGCATTAAAACAATATCAAGAGCAACAAGAAGCAACTAAATTAGCAGCCCAACAACAAGCGTTGTTGGAACAACAACAAGCACAACATCAAGCAATCCTAGCAGCCCAACAATAAGCATTGTTGGATCAACAACAGGAACAATAAGCAGCACAACAACAGGCAATATTAGAGTAGCAACAACAAGAAGAACAACAAGCGTTGTTCATACAGTAGTAGGTGTAGGCATACCTAGCTCAGCATAATCTACAAATCCAATCAAAAAACACACCAAACAACCCACCCATCCAACCCACAATCGAAAACCCCCAAAACACCTTCATCCCACCCCCTAATCCGCAAAATGATGTAATGATACAAATGAGGGTTCTCTCGCAACAAGTGCTCGATCTTCAATCAGGGCGAACAACAAAAACACCAAGCAACTTGTGCCCCTATCCATTTGATAGGAGCCCAGTAATGAAACCATTCCCCAAGGGATTTGAAATCCCCAAATTTGAAAAATATCATGGGATAGGAAACCCTGAAGATCACATCAGGGAATTCCAGGTTCATTGCATAGAAGTCACATATGACGATACTTATCTGATGCGGCTATTTCCTAGGAGTTTGGCTGGCCATGCTATGGAATGGTTCTCTCACTTACCTTCAGGCATTAGAACATTCCAAGAGATTATAGATGCATTCATAAAAAATTATGCATGCAACATTGCAATGGATGTTAGTCTAGAAGAACTCTCAGCTCTGAAACAAGGTAAGGGTGAGTCATTTGCTTCATTCCTATAATGATGGTGATCCAAGGCCAATCAGAGCAAGTGGACCATGCATGAAGAAGAACAAGTTTGCACCATTATATCCAACCTTGATGGCCTCTTGGAATTTCATCTCAAGGTTCAAGGGATCACCACATATGATAGTTGATCTCCAAGATGCTTAACATCGAACGAGCCCTTATGACTCAACCCTTGGGATCAACCTCATACCCCGAACAACAAAACAACTGCCCACCTTCCAACTACAACGATAAACCTCGCACATGGGAAAGGAACAAAAATGTTACTAATGATGGTGTTGTTGATGCCAAGGTGGTCATTAGTGCCCCTCACCAAAATACACCCGCACCACAAATCCAAATCCAACACCAAAACAATCATCACGCAATACAACAACCACACAACAATCTGACAATCAATAATCTCAATGATCAAAGGGGACCACCCCAAGGCAACAAGAGTTATCCCAAGCAAAAATACACCACTTTGGGGGAACCACTTGAAGACATAATGAAGAAGCTGATAGACGAAAAACTCATCAAGGCTACTAACTTTGAGAATTACCAAGAACCGGATGTGAAACCTCCTTGGTATAATGAGAATCAACTCTGTGAATTCCATAAAATCAAAGGCCATACCACGAATAGTTGCATGAGACTAAAAAACATAATCCAAGATCTCATCGATAAAATAATTATAAACGAGGAACAACCAACAAGAAACCAAGATCTTAAGATATACAGGAATTTGATGCCTAATCATGGCAATAAAGGGAATAATAATAACACTGATAAGGGGAAAGGCACCAACATGAATCATGTATATGAAACTGTTGTCACCTCCCTAGATGAAAACTGCATGGTCATCACCATCAAAGGTACCCATGCCGAAGATTGTGGAGTCACCACAAGAGGCAGGAAAGTTACCATTGCAGGATCATCCCAACTAAACAGAGTCCCTGCATCTAGATCTGTCCCTAATGGCTACAATGTTCTAGATCAGCTCAAGAGAGCGCTCGCGCAAATCTCCATTATGGAGTTGCTAAAAATCTCATCATCCCATAAGAAAATCCTAGAAGAAGCATTGGCTTCATCCACTCTCCCCACAGATCTTGATGTGGAACAATTCCAAGCTATGGTTGGAAATATCATTACGCCAAATCTCGTCACATTCTCTGAATAGGATTTCCCTGCTCAACCATCTCACAACCATGCACTCCACTTGGAATCCATCGTACATAATAGAAAATTCAAAAGGGTCTTGGTGGATGGAGGTGCGGGTTTGAATATTTGTTCTCTCAACCTCATCAAACAATTGAAAATCTCAGAAGATTCTATGGACAAAGGAAAGGGTATCACAATAAGAGCATATGATGATCAAGAAAGAGTGTCTCAGGGCACAATCAAACTCCCTATTCAAGTAGGGCCTGCCATCACAGAAACCACTTGTCAGGTCTTGGACCTTGACTTGCCGTATAATATTCTCCTAGGACACCCATGGATTCATGCGATGAAAGTAGTAGCATCAAATTTCCACCAATGTGTGAAATTTACACATAAAGGGAAAGAAGTTACCATCCACGAAGATCCAAAACCCTTCTCCTATTGCAAAATCCTTGAAGCAAAGTACTAGAAAATCCCCCAAGTACCAAAAAATGATGAGGTCCCATCCACACCATACATCGATCCCGCCACTCTCGCATCCACTTTTGTGATAGAGACACCCGCCACTCCCACCATCTCTGACATTAAGGTCATCATCCAAGGTAACGGTCGTGGAAACTACAAGATCCCTAATAATGCTTTTGTGGTAGGAGAGTTACCACAATCTCCTAGATCATGAGGACGTTTGCAAATAAATGAAGCCTCCACATCCCAAACGTGTCAAGTGGACTATCCCACCTTTACAAGATGGGGGGATCTTGGCTAAGAAGTTATTGAGGCAAAGCCATCTCATATGCTATATCAAGATGAAAGACTAGTAGCTGATTTACTAATGAATGATAGAAGCAAGGGTCTGCAAATGATGCTCACAATGGGCTATGACAAAAATCAAAAACTTGGACAAAATGACAATGGGCTTATAATACCTATCATGCCAGAGACACGACCGATAACAAATCTTGGCCTTGGATGTACCCCTCCAAGTATAACCATAGGTGGCCAAAGTATTCCAGTTAGAACGGTTAATAATCCTCCTTAGCCAACCCTAGCAGAACTACGCTTACCAGTATCTACAGGTAGAGTCATAGATAAATTTACATTTGATATAACCGACGTTTGTAGTAGTAGTGATGATGAGGATACCATGACCAACTTACCTAGGTTATTTGAGGACCACCAGTTCTTGATACATTTGAAAATGATGAGGCACTCTCAAAATTCATGGGATTGCGGGATAACATTTTGGATGGGGGACATAAAGCAGGATTAATAATCGAGCTAGATACACATTCCTATTATGGGGAAACAATTGAATCCCTCAATTGCAAAAGTGAAAAATTAAGAATAATATCCAAGTCCTTAAGTGAAAACCACAATGTGGCACTCTCTGACTAGAAAAAAGTAAAAAGAAAGGACACATCCAATGGTGAAAACCTCTCCAAGGCACCTGAGGATGAGGGATTCAATATTCCTTCTACAACTATTCATAAAAAAAAAATCAATAGTCCTGGTAGAAAAATGTAATCCGGTCAATCTAGGAATAGAGGAAACCCCACATATCACATTCTATGCAGAATCATTACTATCAGAAGAGCAAGATCTCCTAGCAGCCTTCCTAAGAGAGATAGATAAACTTCACATGGAGTTATGCTGACATGCCAGGGCTTGATCCAGAGACCATGGCTCACCACTTAGCAATGTATCCAGAAGCAAAGCCTATTAAACAAAAGCTTCAAAAAATGCACCCTCAAATCGCCTTATTAGTCAAAATGGAGCTAAAAAAGCTATTAGATGCAGGATTCATCCGACTGATAGATTATCTAGAATGGGTGTCAAACTTGGTACCTATTTCAAAACCTGATGGGAACATCAAAATTTGTATGGACTTTAGAGACTTGAATAAAGCATGTTTGAAAAATGACTTCCCGCTTCCAAACATCAACATGATAGTAGACATGACAGCTGGACATGAGATGTTGTCACTAATGGACGGATTCTCAGGGTACAATCAGATCATGATAGCTAAAGAGGACCAACATAAAACAACTTTTACTTGTCCATGGGGTACCTATTGCCATTCGACTTAAAGAATGCAAGAGCAACATATGAAAGAGCCATGACATGATCCATAAGACGGTTGAAGATTACGTTGATGACATTCTAGCCAAGTCCAGAAAGAGAAAAGATCAAATAGCAACCCTTAGTGCCATCTTTGATAGGCTGGAGGAGTACAAGGTCAGATTAAACCCAAAGAAGTGTGTCTTAGGCATACAATCAAGAAAATTGCTAGGATATATAGTGTCAATGAGAGGTATCGAGGTAGATCCAGCAAAGGTAAAATAAATCCTCGAAATGGAGGCACCAAAAACATTAAAGCAATTGAGAGGTCTCCAAGGTAGGCTCCAATCCATTCAAAGATTCATAGCACAGTTGGCGGACAAACAAAACCCATACTCTCACCTACTCCACAAGGGAGTAGCATACAAATGGGATACCAAGTGTCAAGAGGCATTCAATAAAATCAAAGAATATCTACTAACACCACTAGTGTTAATGCCACCAATCCAGAGAAAACCATTGATTCTATATGTGTCAACAACAACAACCCTTGGAGCTCTCCTAGCTCAACATGACAAAAATGGAACATAAAGGGTTATCTATTACATCAGCAGAAAAATGGTTGGGCATGAGCTAAACTATTCATTTATCAAGAAAGCATGCCTTACAATAGTGTTTGCATCACAGAAATTTAGACATTACATGTTGGCACACAAAATAAAGCTCATTGCCAAAATTGACCCTCTCAAATACTTACTATCAAAGGCAATGCTCACGGGAAGAATGGCCAAATGGGTGATGATACTGTCAGAATACGACATTGAATATGTAGAGAGGAAAGCAATCAAAGGCCAAGTCATCGTAGATCAACTTGCAGAAGCACCAATCTATTTAGAAAATCCTCTCGTCTTAGAGTTTCCATATGAATCTTTTTTCAATCTCAACATAACTAACCACTAGAAATTGTACTTTGATGGCTCATACATGCAACATGGATCAAGAGCCAATGTTTTCTTTATCACCCCACAAGGGGATTACATACCAAGGTCATACAAACTGGCATTTCCCTACACTAATAACATTGTAGAATATGAGGCTTTAACCATAGGTCTCAGAATAGCAGTGCAGTGGAACATTATAGCTCTCAAAGTATATGAAGACTCTCAATTGATAATAAATCAAGTGAATGATGAATACCAAACCAAGGATGACAAGCTCACTCCATACAAGAAATTGGTGGAGACTCTTAAAGAATCCTTCATTAAAATAACATTTGAGCAAATTCCTAGAACCAACAACAGAGTAGCAGATGCCATGGCAACAATTGGATCCTTGCTCGACATCCCCCACAACATTCCAAAATATGAATTCCTGATTGAGTAGTTTCTCGTGCCTGCATTCGAGGTACCAGCATCAGAATATGTGTGCAAAATCGTTGGTCCTAGCGATCCCTAGTATCATGACATTTACACATACCTTCAAATAGGAGTCATACCCATTGACTTACCCTCAAACCTAAAACGAACCTTTGTCAAAAAGGCATCCATATTTTTCATCCTAGGAGATACCCTATACTGTAGAAGCATAGAAGGAACCCTACTACACTGCTTAAACGCCAAGGAGGAATTAACCACTCTAACTGAAGTACATAATGGTATCTTTGGTTCACACTCGAGTGGAATGACCATAGCCAAGAAATTGCTGAGGATGGGGTATTATTGGCCCACAATGGAACGAGAAGCACATGATTATACTAGAAGGTGTCTACAATGTCAACATCATGGGGACCTCATCCATGCTCCAGCTCAAGAGCTTCATCCTATCATCACACCATGGCCCTTTTCGCAGTGGGGACTTGATCTCATTGGAAAAATCATGCACACTTCATCTAATGGCCACAAATTCATCATAACTGCAATGGAGTACTTTACTAAGTGGGTGGAGGCCATACCTATGACGTACATAACTGGGAAATAGATTTCAAAGTTCATTCTAAACTATCTCATTTGTCAATATGGTGTTCCACAAACCATTATCTCAGATAATGGAACACCATTTAAGAATCAGGAGGTCCGTGACTTATGCGAAAATTCAAAATCCAACATCGCTTCTCCACCCCATACTATCCCCAAGGAAATGGCCAAGAAAAAGCTACAAACAAGACCATTTTGAAAATCCTCAAGAATACAGTCAATAACTGGCATTTGTAGCTTAATCCCGCCCTCTAGACCTATCGAACCAGCATCCACAAACCCACAGGTGCCATCCCTTTCTCCCTAGTCTACAGATCAAAAGCAGTAATCCCCATTAAGATCAAGATCCCATCACTCAAGATTTCACTGCAAAACCTCATCATAGATGAAGAATACAGAGTATCAAGACTAAATGAGCTGAGCTACTGGATGAGCGATGGATAAATGTTTTGAATCATTTGCAAGTCTATCAAAATAGACTCAAAAGGAGCTACAATAAGAAAATCAAAAGCAAGACCTTCCAAGTTGAGAACTGGTATTAAAGAAAATAAGAAGAATGTCCCAAATCCAAATAGCAAAGGAAAATTTGAACCTAATTGGTTGGGACCATTCATTATCACAGCAAGTTACAAATCAAGGGCATATCAGTTATCAACACCCGAAGGGGAACCTCTACAAGAGCCCATGAATAGCTCTCATCTCAAAAAGTTTTATGCCTAAATCTTTCAAGGTATAGAACCAAAAATTTAAAAAAATTAGAAAATGTCCTAAAAAAATGGTTACTTTGGTGAAAACTTGGCAAACAGGCATCTTGGTAACAACAAAAAAAAATCAAAAAAGCAAAGAATCCAAAAAATCAGAAAAACGATCAAAAATAGTAAAGAGAAAAAAATCATCCTCTTGTGAAAACCACTTTGGTGGCACTTTAGACAAGTACCTTGGTGAAACCTTGAAAAAAAGTGCCTTGTGTAAATAAGCACTTTCCATCCACCAGGATCTTTACGGCTTTTTCTACATCATCCATCCATCATCCATTGCATCCAGATCTCCATCCATCACTCATCCACTCGCATCCGCACCGTAGCTTGGTCTTGTTTTCATATCATGATCCCTCCTAGTACTACTCAGCCCATCCTCAAGGTCAGTTTGTCCTTCCTTTATCGGAGTAGTCTATTGCATCACGCTGGGGTCATGTTCTTATCAGATCGGATTCGTGTATATTCTTGAAGTCCTCAAAATCAGAAAATCTAAAAACATCAAAACATTAGAAAATCCAAAAACATTCAAAACATATCATCAAAATCCCAAAACAGAGTTGTCTTGTCGAACTACGTCATCTCTAAGCTTTGAACGTAGGAAAGGTTGCTCTTTGATCCTCCCCTGAGAAATGTAGGTTAGTCCTTTAGGCATCCATCATAATAAACTGGCATCTCATCATGTATATCATCATCTATAAATCGATCAAGTCATCAGTCGAACTACGTGGTCTCTGCGTGTATGACGTAGGCAAGGCTAATCTGTTGATCAGCCCTCGAGGCCCCTAGGATAGGTCTTTAGGTTAGTCTCTTGGTCAAAATCTCAGAAAACCCCAAAACATTGGAAAATCGAAAACCAAAACATTTGCAAAGTCTCAAAAATACAAAAAATAGCCTCAAAACATTGCAAAACGTCAAAAACATCCAAATATTTGAAAAAAATCCATCCATGTCATCTCGCCTACACCCGCAATAACATCACTCATAATAAACGATCGTCATCCTCAATCTTTGGTAAGACAATCAGAAACAAGTCTAGCAGGTGAAAAGTGAAAACTCAAAATGTCAAGTCTTAGGTATAAGTCAATGAGTAAACAAGTTGGTCATCTCTTTGTGTCGATAACTCATCATCCATTTGGTCCCATATCAATCATTTGAAAGAACACTTTGGATAAAATGAAATGACGTGCTGCCATCCACTAACATGTCCTAGGATGAATCCTTCCTACAATGGGCATTATATTTTGGAAATAGTTTCAGTTCTTATCCTCGAAAACACATCCCCTTTCGATTGGCGGTATTGAAGAACATTAGCTTGTTTGTTTACTTTGTCTTTATCCTTTTGACTTATCTTATAGCTCTCATTCCAAGGACCTCTCGATGATATATGAATAGGAGGATTTAGAGAAATAGGAATGGGGCAATGCTCACTATCTTTTGTCTCCTGTGCTTGTTGGACGTTCTTGTAATATAACCTTGGTGAATACTTGCTTTGTTAGGTATGTATGGAGGAGGTCTTGGACAACTTGTTGACTATTGCATTGATAGGTTTACCTTTTTGTGTTTTGTCCGAGGTGTTTGAAACTTCTAAAGTACACCCTAGCAAGGTTTTTGTATGTCAGGTGTGAACAACGATAATCCTATCTATTTGTCAAGTCAAATTCCATCACACTAAGTACAATGCATTCCTAGTTTTCTATACCTTGATGCATCGTACCATGTGTGTTATCAAACATAAGTAAATTGGCCCTTTGAAAATCATAATTCCTCAGCAAGAAATCATCATCATCATCATTTGCATTTTTCATCATCTTGTGTCTTGTTGAAATGACTTCTTTTTGTCTTTCTCATCACACTAACAAGGTACTATGACAGTTGATCACCATCATCATCAATTCTGCATCCACAAATCATTAGCATATTGCATCAACATAACATATAGGAAACACATGCATTACATTTCCATCATCATATAAACATGTTATTATAAGAATTCTTCATAGATAAGCACATCCATTTCCATTACATTGCATAACATTGCATTCATCACATAAATCCTCGCATAACATTTATTTGCATGTCATAACTATTTCACATTACCACCTATTGCATAATCATACATAATAGGTACATAAGCATTGTAAGATAATCCATTGCACACATTACGTTCATATTACATTACGCATCATCATACCACTTTGCATTAACATATCATTGCATCATATTAAATGTATCACATACATTACATAATCATTTAATATGTTTAGGATAATAATATTTGTTATTCTAAGCATCTTAAAAAACCATCTCATTTGCATCATATCATGACCATCACATTTACAGTGCATTATATCATCCACTAATCATCCATGTCATCTCATAAATAGCATCATAAATCATTCATTGCATAAATCATTCCACATCACTATAAGCACAAATAGGAATATCAAAATTCATCACATACAAAGCGTACATCCATCCATAATCCGTTCATATATAAGCATAATTCACATAACATTCCACGTATATACCATATCATTTTGCATATTACAATCCATATCACATATCACATCACCATTTGCATCAATAAAAATAGATCATCATATAGACAACATCATTGCACATCACATAAATACATTTGCATATCATAGGTTAACATAATATAGATCTATTAGTCATAATCATTTCATAAGGCATATATCATCAGAAATAAATGCTTCCATAAAAGCATCAGATAACATCATTGCACAACATATAGAAGTAGAATTATCCATGCATAAATAAATGGTACACATCACATCATATCAAAATAATCATCGGCTCATATATATCATCATCAATAATTTAACTATCATAGTACAAATAATAAATCAGATCACTATACATGTATGTCAATTAGTACAAAAGCCCCATCGGGCTATCAAAAAGGAGCCCATAAGGCACAAAAAGTATCGTATCATCTCGATCAAGGTCTATCCCCATGTATGCTGCCCTCGCCCCTGTCACCATGACCCTGCTGGTCTGTAGCTGGTCTGCTACGAGTACTCTAGGACCCATCCTCCTTTGGGTACGGCCTCATGATAGTTCCTCTGATAGTACTCGACCTCTCAGACGACATCTTTGTAAGACCAAATAGACACTGTACCCTAGGAGGAGGAGGCTGCCATACTCTCTAACTACTATCTCTTGCCTAGCTTCTGTGGCTGCCTATAACTCTACAGCCTGTCTCTATTGTATGCCCTGATCCCTCTCGGCCCTGAGCTGCTCTCTCTCGTCCCTAGCTTGATCTCTCTCAGTTGTCATGGCTTGGACTTGAGCCTGTAGCTGTGCAATCAACGCATCCCGAGGATCCATCTGCCCTGCTAGCTATACCTGAGACTGTACCTGGGGCTGTACCTGAGGCTGATCCCCAACCTCTGGTGGTACACCTGGTGGCACCTGCTGCTGATCCGGCATCGGTACATCTCCCTACCCTGGCTGAATTGGGGGCCCGACCGGATGCTCTTGTTGGGCACCATCACCTCTCCTTCATTGTCCTCCCCCTATGCCTCTCACTCTCTGATGATCTGGGACTGCTCCTGGAATAGTCAATCGTAGGGGAGGCCGAAACCAATCCTTGTATGCCTGTGTTGTGCTTGGATCTACAGGCCGTTGATCGTAGGCCCATGGCCGAGCCACCAATTGTCTGAAACTGTCGACGGCCTCCGAGGCAGGGATATACCGCCCCCATGAAACCTGTGTCATGGTGCAGGCGAAGACGGCTACATAGTCATCATCAGGGCGATCCTAGGGCTCACTGAATTGACGTTGCACGTGCTTGGGCAAGTACCTCTCGATGATCATGTGCTCTCACCCCTGCATATAGTAGTCCTGGTGGGCAAAGAACAACTGCTCAACATCGTCAGCCCATCCGGGCTGACCAAGGTACGGTCGCCATGTAAACACCTGCATCTCATTGAGGACCCTCCTCTAGTAGGGGATCCTATGCTCACCTATGTGTGTGAAGGACACACCGCCTCTATAATGCCACACAAGGGGATCATCTAGCATCATCGAAATAGTAACAATCCACGGCTGAAACACAACAATGTGCTCCCATGCCCAAACATGAAGAAGGGTCACCCCTGCTCCGAGTGCTCTGCCATCCATGTACACGTACTTGTGCAGATCTTTGTATAAAGAAGCTAGAAGCACTGGCCCCCAAGAAAAATAGACCGACCTATCTCGAACCATATGCTTCCAGCAATATCCCTAGTTGGGACTGAAGTATCAACCTCATCTGCCAGGGGCAACGAGACCCGAAATAATAGATGCAATAACTAAGTGGAAGAGAGGTGCCAGGATCCTATGCCGCTCGAGCTCTATCTACCCCTTGCAAAAAATGATGTCCTCTATGGTGAGGAATCTGTGGCAAGCATCACGCCCCTCGTCCATGTCAAAAATCACTCACTAACCATGAATCGACAATCTCAAAATACACAAAACATCCTCTAAGGTGACGGTGGCCTCGCCAGTGGGAAGATGAAACAAAGAGGTCTCGCTGTGCCATCTCTCAGCCAGCACTGACAGCATCCCTAAGTGAGTGCGAATGGGCGTAGCGTAAGCGATATACCATAACCCCGCGACCCGGAGTCAATCCTGATCCCTGTCGCTCAGGTCCCGCAAATAGCCGAACAAGTCCTATGACCTGTGCTCTCTAGAGTAGAGCTCCCTCGCCGCGTCCTACATCAAGGAAGGTCACCATGTTAAATTTTTTTGAAAAATTCTTCGCTAGGCATTCAAAAAACCTCTCCAGTGGTGCAATCCGTGAAGGCATTGCAGTTTGATTTCTAATATAACTCTAATGCTAGGGCATAAAAGACCAAAATGGCACCACCACGGTGCACTTTTTCTTCTAGCGGCACACTTTGAGCAAATGCAGGACTATTGCGTCGCAGTTTGCAAACCACCTCGCCAGCCCCGAGCTCAACATCGCAATTTGGAGATTATTTTCAAACTCCAAACTACACCGCCGCGGTGCTATTTGACACGAGTGATGCAGTTTGATTTCTGAGAGGCACTATATAGCACCGTTGCAGACTAACCAACCTTTAAAAGGATTAATTGAAGGCTAAAAATAAAAAAATGAAGCTCAAGTAACTTGGGTCACTTACTGGTGCCCCGATGCCAGGTGGCCGTTGGTACATCCGAACTCGATCAGAAATGTGTAGGGGAAGCTGTCGTTGCGCCATATCGTGAAGAGGTCAAAGCTCAAATCTCAAGGTTGCTAATGGCTGTGTGAAAGTGACTTGAAAGTGACCCCTAGGGCCCCTTTTAAGCTTGAAAATTAGGGTTTTTTTCACCCTAATTGGCTGTCCTGCTAGGGTTTTGGACCCTCAAACCTGTTTCTATCTAGTTGAGGCCTGTTTTACATCATTTTATTGCGTTTAGACACATTTTTAGCCTCCTGGAGCCTTTTCGGACCTGTCGGGCACCTTGTCCTCTTTTTTCGCGAGATCACCCAAAAATTGAAATTTTCATTCAATCTCTCGAGGGGGCAATATAATGGCATGTTTTCTCTCGCCAGGCAGCAGTGGGGCAAGATTTTTTAAATAACGAAAATTTTCAACTTTGATCGAGATCGTTTATTCTTTGAACCAACACAACAAGTGCATTGCTTCAAAGAGGAGCAAAATGTAGACACGTAAAATATACCAATTGACATTGTGCATCTGATCCTGACTACTAACATCATTTCATCCTGAATCATCCCTTGGTCTAACCATTTAATCAAATCCCCTTATCTAATTAAATTCATCAATATTCCTCTCTTATTTAAATAAATCATTTTATTTAATTAAGTCACTCTCTTTTGTTAATTAAATCAATCAATCTGATCTAATTATCCCTATTTAATTAAATAATTAATTTTATTTGATTAAATCTCCAAAGTCTATCTATTAAATTAAATAAATTAAAACCTTATTTAATTTAATCTAGCATCATCTCTTTTAATTAAATAAAATCAAAATCTTTATTTGATTAATCACTTATCACATTCTTCTCATTATTTGATTTAAATAAATCCATAAATTTGAGTCAAATAGGTCACATCATCTAATCCCTCATTAAATTAATTAACCCTTGATTAATTTAATCTCTTATCATGTCCCATCCTCTAGATTTTGCAAGTTGCACATGAAAATAGATTTAATTCATTTATTAAATCTCTATTTTCCTCACAAGACATCTTTTGGAATATTCTTCAAGTTTGAATTCAAAATTCCAAGTTGAGATGTACATCCAACAAGGCAATAACTCCATCTTACATGTGCTTTTCCTTGAGCCAAGTGGCATTTATTGCATTTTCCCTTCCCTCTTGCAAGTCATTTCAACAAAATTCAAATTCAAAAATATGCATTTATTTGCACAATCCTCTATCCACTCATAGATTGACAAGTGACATCTTGCCATTGGATGAATGTTAGTCCCACATTGCTCAAGTTTGGACATTCATCCATCTTGGCATTCTATAAAGAAATATCTCATATCCTCATTTTATCATCCACAAATTATGCAAAGTTACCATGCTAAAATATTTAGCCATTGTCATCCATCACCATTGAATCATAGCTAGGTTATGCAGGTTTTTGGCTTGGAGCACTCAATCTTCATCAAGAAAGTGGATCACTCATCAACATTTATCAACATACATCAATATTTCATCATAGGAGTTGGGAAAGGGCCAATTTTCACATCAAATTGGCACCAATTCCCCCATGGGATCATGAGTTTACAAATTTAAATTAGGATTCAATCTATTTTGTTGTTTTCATTGTGTTCTTCATTGTTTATTTTCCTAATTTGGGCTTTGTAAATGGATTTCATGGGGAATCCTTGTTCATGCTTGCAATCTCTAACGTAATGTGTTTGTTCTCATTGTTTTGTAGGTGTTTGGATTGGGGTTCTCACAGACACATTAAAAGGTGAGCTACTAGAAGAGATACAATGCACATGGATAAATGGTTGGCAAAAATTTTTAATCTCAATCGTCCATCATGATAAGATGTTAGCCACTTGGGCATGAACTTGAAGGCTAAGTGGTGTGCATATTGGGTTGTACTGGATTGATCTTAACTATTGCTCGTTAGCGCATTACCATTTATCAACATCCTACAAATCTCATAGGGCTAGTGAGTGAGTGGAATGTGGATTCTTCTATGGCTAGTGGTGTATGGTGGACCTTGTTATATAGTGGGGGTGATATCCACATGGTAGTTTTTGGTTGGCTCTATAGGAAGTCAACATAGGTCAAAATTTTCAAGTGTGTGTGACTCCATCTGAGCACTCATTGATTCAATGCATGACTCCATCTGAGCCACTCATCGATTCAAATTACTAGGAGATCAATGACCACAATTCAAAATTACTAAATTGGTGTCATCGAGCCATTATGGTTCATACGAGAGAGTAGTAATGATGAACTTGATGTTTTTCTGCCTAATTAAAGGCTTTCTTTGTTGTAAAGGCTAGATTTAAAGTATAATATTGATCATGAAGATGCTTTAAAACATCGAAGAGTTGGGAAGGTGCAAAATTTTGGGGGGCGAAAAAGTGGCCAACTTTTTTTTTTTTTTCTCAAAATTCATAATGCGAGCACATTTTAAGTCTTTATAAGAAAAAAAAAAGCAAATCAAAATCATTTTACACTATTATATTTCTTCATCCACATCTTGTGAACCCTTCCAAGGCACACTCACATTGTGGAGACCTCAAATTCATCCATTTTCTTCACTAAATTACTTCTATTTCTTCACTAGAATGCCACCACATCGACGAGCAACTTAGAGGAGTAAGATGTTATTGGTTTTCTTTGTGAATTTGTTGTTAATTAGGTAGATTTAATATGTTTTTATGTTAATTTCTTTAATTATCAAGAGTTGAAATTCCACCTTTAGCTCCTCAAAATCGTTCTCCTCCTCATGAATAAGCACACCAACAAATTCTTGATGAATAACCAAAATAAAAAACTCCAACAATTCTTCAGCATCCTCTTAGAACTCAACAAAATTTAATTTGGGAAATTGAAAACAAGAAAAAATAAATTGAGGAGTTAATTGCAAGGTTGAATGATCCTATAAGTTCAAACTTGGAAAGAACCACACTTGCAAATTCACTTCAAGCCATTTTAACACATGTAGATGCAATTAGCAAGCAATTAAGTGGTTGGGCAGATAAGAGGCAGGAGTGTAGAGATTTTTATGCAAATAAACTATCATACAAACAAGTAAAAAATTACAAAATTACAAAATATGACTTATGCTCACTATTCACTAACCCACATACAAATCAAACTCTTGACCTTAATAGCAAGAGGGTTCCTATCCATTGTTGCAACCGCCAAGGGATTAAGGATAGTTTTTTGAAGAAGTGGTGGATGGCTTTTGACCATCCATCATGCAAAAATAACGAGGTCCCCATATATTTCTTGAGGAAACTCTACTGCTAGTTCTTCTTGACCTTAATAGCAAGATATTTCCTATCCATTGGTGCATCCACCAAGGGATTAAGGATAATTTTTGGAAGAGGTGGTGGATGGTTTTTGACCATCCACCATGCAACAATAATGAGGTCCCCCAATATTGCTTGAGGAAACTCTACCACGAGTTCGTTGTCAACAAAATCCCTAACTATTTTGATATGCAAGAATTTTAGAGGAGAGGTGGGGGGTTGGCATAGGATAGACCAGGTGCACATCAAGATCCTCAATGGTAAGGGAGACGAGCACTCACTAGGCTGACTTATGAGCACATTACTACCCCTTTCATCATGAAGGAGAGTGTTGAGGTGGACACTCTATAGTCTATTAGCTCTCTGACCCAGAGTATCATCCATTGTGAGAGTCCTATAGTATAGCACAAGCTAGGGGAGAGTTTGAGGGGTAGGATTCCACCCCATTCTAGTTAGGTTTGTGGGTCGGCCTACACATATGACCCTATAGATAGTCAGGAGGTTGGTGCACATGATACACATGTAGTTGCCCAGTTGGTGATGATATATGCCATGTTGAATGAGGATTTTGGCCTCAATACTCAAGTAAATGTTATCATGTGCATTGAATTTAATTTATTAAATTTAATTTTTTGAAATACAAGATCAACTAATTTAATTTAAAGACTATAATAAAATTTTAGGGTCATATTGTTGATATTGTTTACACCGGCCCTCCACCTATTTTTTACTCCACCACATCTATTGTTGAGGTATGTAACTAGTAAACAATTATATATATTACATGTGAATAGAATTGTTATATGAATGATATTCTAATATCTTATTTTGGATGTTGAATAGGTTAATATTGGAGGTTTCATGGAAACACCTCCTAGTGCCAGTGGAGTACAAACCTTCACGTAGGTAATAGAATAAAGAGTTTAACTAATGAATTTTACCTAATAGATTTGTGTATTTTATATTCATATCATTGATTACATTGCATTGCACATCTTTAAAACTCAAATAATTACTTCACAATACATAACTAATAACTAGATGTTGATAGATGACAAAATTTCCATTTCAATGTAGTTTTTTAGAAAGTCAACATAAGCAATGATGCAATTACTTCACATAGCATAAGTAATAACTAGGAGTAGCTGCCAATTGCATTTTCTTGTTTTGGCATTCCATGAGACCACATTTTATTGAGGCATTTTTTCAAATAGTTCACTACCTTGTCTATGCTATGGATGCTTGGAAAAAATCTATGAAAGCATAATAGTAGAAATAACATAGACAAGGCAATGAGTTGTTTGAAAAAATGCCTCAAATAAATTGGGTCTCATGGTGATGGACATCAATATGAGACCACATTTATTTGAGGCATTTTTTCAAACAACTCACTGCCTTGTCTATATATTCATCTATCCAAGTTGAAGAGTCTATAAAACCTTCCTCCCTCATGACACCATGCATATCAAATTAACTATTTCCATCTCCTAATACAAAGCATGCTAACATAGATTCCCCTCCATATAAAGATCGAAACCCTTCTCCTCCATCATATGATCCCCTTCCATCTCATGATCCCATTTCCAATCAAGAACAACATATCCCTTCCATCTCATCTAATGATATCTTTCCATCTCAAGAGCAAGATATCCCTTCATCCCCCCTCTCATAATCCCCTCTCCCCCACTTCATCTAATGACATTCTTCTGTGTCCAGATCAAAGTACCTCTTCCACTCCATTTTATGATCGCTCTTGAAATGTGGTCTCAAAGTACACCTTCCACCTCATCTAGTGATACTCTTCCCATAATGATCAAAACACCCATCCATCATCATGTCAGGATCCCCCTCCATCTCATAACCAAGACCACACTATACCATCCACCCCATCCCAACAAAATAGCATATAGAAGGAAATGAAATGTTTGAAAAAAATTCCTCAAAGAAATGGAGTCTCATGGTGATGGACACCATAAGACTGCATTTATTTGAGGCATTTATTTGAATATTTCACTACCTTCTCTATGCTATCACATTTTTCATACATTTCTACCAAAAAATTTTATGAAATAGTTGACTACATCACTATTGTCGATAAAATCCTAAAAAAGGTACTTTCGAACAAGCTATGGATAGGGAAAATAGTAATCATAGTAGTAAGAAATATATAGTTCAATAAGTACTCAAAAATTTGTTGATTATCTCATACATTATTAGTCATGACCTGCATAAATTTTCTACTTTTCGTGATTGAATAATTTGTTGTTTTATTTTCAGATGTTGAAAGAAGAATCACCTCCAGATGTGGATAGGGTAATGGAGCAAGGCGTATCTTTTTTAATAGACAACTTGATGCCTCTCATAGGGGTATGAGGCAGATTAGTAAATTTCAAATTACATTCATTATTATAGCTATTGGTTAGTAAGAAATTAAATGATTATTGATTCGTAGTTTAATTTCTATTTGGATGGTTTCTATAGGAATTGGG
Source organism: Sequoia sempervirens (assembly GCA_007258455.2). Lineage (NCBI taxonomy): Eukaryota > Viridiplantae > Streptophyta > Pinopsida > Cupressales > Cupressaceae > Sequoia > Sequoia sempervirens. The sequence continues at coordinate 99,454,193 of VDFB02281492.1, read as the reverse complement.
TACGCCACAAGATGAGCATGTGAATCTTTTGCGCGAGCAGAGAGATCGTCTAGTGGCAGTAAGTGTTTATTTTCTTAAATATATCATTTATAATAATGAAATTTTGATATATTAATGTCTTTACTTGTTATTTTAATAGTTGAAGCCTTATTAGGATCTAAATAGGATGACCAACCCTCGAGTTCAGGGTAAACGAGTGTCATACACATTGCCATCCACCTGATCATCAAAGGCCACCCATTTTTTTCATTCACCTGGAAGGCAATGAGTTTTGATTGGGGTCCTTTGTTGTATGCCTATATGTATTTTTTAGAGATATTTTATATTGCATATACTTAACATTGTATGCCTATATGGTATTCTTGTAAGCCTATATGGCTATTTTGTATATATTTTGTATATACTTATATTGACATATATTGATATATGCCTACATGGCTATTTGGTTAATACCATTTTTTTTATTGATGGTGTTCATATTTGTATTATATATCCATGCTTCAATAGATATGAGTTACATGTATTCAAGTGTATAGTTTACAACATATGTGTATACTTTGTGACTTATGTGTATTCCATTGTATACTTTACGACTTACTTGTTTTCATGTGTATACTTTGTATTCATGCGTATACTTTGTATTCATGTGTATAATTCATGGGTTACGTGTATTTGAGTACTTGTGCTTCACTTATTCACATGTATGCTTCACTTATTCATGTGTATTCTTTATTTATTCCAATGTATGCTTCATGCTTCCAAAGTGTACTTCACTTATTCATGTGTAAAATTTATGTATTAGGTATATGTTTCATGCTTTGAATGTATACTTCACTTATTATGTGTTCAAACGTAGGAAATAGAGGGTTCTATCTTTTTAGAAGATAGAACTAGGATTTAGGACCTTTTCCTATTTCCTTCAAGTTTCACTGAAGGCAACCCTAGAGATCTCAATCTAGAGATGGAAATGTGTTGATGGGTGTTTTTGCACCTTCTCAACACAGGCAATGCACAAGTGCACTACCTCTCTTGAAAGGTAGAAATCTACAGATGAGTTACAAATCACTACCCCAAGGTCTCTCGGGTGTTAGGTCATGACAATGCTTTGAATATCTCAGTTGGTTGATGTGTTTTTCTAGTAACACAAGGCCGACCTTTATGGTTCACAAAGCATGGGAAGTTGGGTCTGCAAATGGAGTTTCAAGAGTGCTGGAAATGAATGAACAGTGGCTATCCACTCAAAACAACAAGTTGAAACTCATCAAGTTCATCTGATTTAGCTTCATGGTGATTCTTGAGATCTTGCTCTAACAAAAGACTAAAAGAAATTTCAAAAGAGGAAGGGTTAAGGAAATTGTTCTAATCTTAAGCTATGAATGAATAGTAATAATGGAGGCTACTACAGTAGACAAACTTTCCCAAACTGAGTTTTGCTTGGCCAAGAGGAACCTACAGTTACACAAAACTAGTGCAATCTCCTAAGGTCTACTAATTTTCAGATTGCACATGCACATCATGAACATGCAATTGAACAAAGTTACATCAATTTAAATAAAGAAGCCCAAGCTAACTTTGCATAGCATCTTGTCATCAACAAGTGCCAAAAGTATGGGCTGGAAGCTCATCAAATACCATAATAGCAATGTCCATCAGCACAGCCATTTAAGAAACTAACAACTAAAACTTATAGGGAGGTAGAACCATGCATGCATAATGAACAAACTCAAAAGAAAAACCCATAAATCATGCAATGTTGCTTTCTATTGCTGTAGAATGCCTTTACACTAGCTCTCCAACCATTTACAAATGAGGGGAAATCCCCTATTTATAGTTTTCCAAAGCCCAAATGAATGGATAGGATTAATTCACGATGTGTGGCTCAAATTTGCTTTATATTAGGGTTTCATCTACCCCCCATTATACAACAATATAAAAATATAGTTTTGTCTCCTTCTCTATTTTGTCCTCTAGTGCCCTTTCACTATAGTATTTTATTTTATAGCTTCTAGCTGATTACCCTTTTTGTTGTAGAAGAAACTGCCTGAAGGCTACCCTTTTCTTGATGGACTCGCAACATTTTTCAGCCCATTAAATGAGCCTCGTCTGTAGATTTACATCATGGCGGGGTGGATTGGTCATCCTCATAGATCTTGTAGGTGAGTTGCTGATGGATCCTGATCATCTTAAAAGGAATAAAACAACTTCCTCTTTCTGTCTTTAGCGAACAACCATTTGTGTTGTTGGCACTGTCTCTCTTTGGTATACTGTCATCCATTTGTTAGTCATCCTTGATGAATTGTAAGTGCGTCACTTGCAAATTAAAATTCCCTCCTTGGTTTGGCCCTGCACGTGACTAATGTTTCCTTTGCGAACTTGGTAGGTAGCATGCGAGTCTTCCATTTGAATTGCATATTTTATGATTTTATCTTCTCTCCCCTTCTTGAATTTTCCTCAGCATGGTTCTATAAACCAATCTCCTGACATAATGAAGTCATAGAAATCCACGAGTGACCTCCTCTTTGCAGCAATCTCTTTAATAATCATATCCTTACATAAAAAATAGTGAATTTAATTAGGCTCATGCACATATTTCTATAGTCTTAGTGAAATTCTTGGTAATAGATATTTTAATTCACTTTAATGATTAGCCTCAGGGTCAACTGGAAAGTACTATTGCCATGATCTTACTCATCCCATCGGAGTTTGAGCATCCCTTGGTGCGGAAAGCATATGAAATTCACCTGTCATGAGATTTAACTTCCCCTCATTAATTTCTTTGAATCTTTATTAAATAAGGAAGACATCTTAAATGAAGTGGAATATGAATACGATCTTGAATGCCCCCCTCCTCATGTTATATTTACTATCTTGCAAGGTTGGGACTAGCTAGGTTCTTCGCACTACATTCTTAAAAGCCTGTGATCTTTTACGCGCTAGTTGGAAATCACCATACTTCTATTTTGAAGCCACCCGTGGATACCATTTTAGTTTTCTTAATTATTTATGCTGGGCATCACGTTCCTAGCATAATAATACTAGTTATCGCGAGGGAATAGGATGAGGTCATCCAGAGCGAAGAGGATGTGTGAAACCAATTGCTTCGAAGAAAGGTTGCTAAAATGATGTTACATCCATTAGACAGGAGAATGAGGGTGGTTGATATTGAATGACTGTCCAATGATGACATCCACTGAAGACAACATCCTCGCAAAAAAATAGCTCCGTTCAAACCTTTCATTACCTTATCAACATCAATGATTTGATGATTTTTTTTAATGACTATGCCAGTCTCACCGATGGCCTTTGGAAATTAATGAGGGTGCGCTTTCAGAGGGACAACCATGAGAACTACAAGCTTCGTATAGGAGGAAGTCATTAGGATCATTAACGTAGACAAATGAGGTGAGGATGCCATTTGAAAATGGTGAAACATTGGCAGCTCTCTGCATGCTAAATCTCGCAAAACAAACGTCCTTCTCCCTTCGTTAATTGAGTTACTCTTCGTCATCTAGGAGTTCAAGTTATTTCATTGCTTATGAGAAATTATACCATTTCAAACATGCACTTAATTTATTCTTATGATGTGATGCTTTTAAATCTTTCTTTTAACCCATCTCCCTTTAAAGTCTTGACTTTAATGTCATCCTTCCTAATCTCTCGATTTTCACCTAAGCTTACTGGATCCATTGTACCACAGGTGGATAATGATTGTGGAAATTTCATGCAGATACCTCTCAACAAGCAACTGTTTTGGGAAATAGAGTAGTCATGCAGGTGAAGGAAGCTAGGAAGAGTAGTCAAACAACCCACACCAGGCCATATCTTATGTCAGGAGCCACTATGTCTCATAATGATAGTATTGAGATGGTGATGTCTAGATGTAGCTCCATAGATCCCATGTTAACGTTAATGCAAATGGTTATCAAAATGAATGCTTTTCTGGCCATGCTCTGATCAGAAAGAATCTCTAACCACTCTGAACCTATGTTGAGTATCCTCGGCCGACCCAACAATCCCTTCCCATCCAACTCTCATTCGAAGATATCAATATTGTGTCGATAAAACTCAGGGTGGTAATGCAAGATTTGTTCATTTATCTCTTCTAACGATGCTCGATGCTACCATGCTAGGGGAATTTCTAACGATGTTGTAGGTATATATATCCACCCTCTAAAGGTGATGGCCCTGCCTGGACCCATAATCATGGCCTTTTGTAGTAATTGTTATCATCATTCCTCTACTCACTACCTACTAATAACCAATCCGATATCCCTTAAAATGATGTGGGTTTCTTAGTATCATCAGTCTCCATGAAATCACCACTTCAAAAGGTTGGTAAGTTTGGTGGTAGTGATCCACCTCATTGATCAATATTGAGCGTAGAAGGGTCCCATCACCATTTTGATGCTACATTATGTTGGTTTGTTTTTTTACTGCAACCAGGTTGTCTTCTAATCTACCTATGGAATTGCCAATTCCAATCAAGGGAAGCTCAAAGGACCTGGACCAACTGACAAGGACTTTAAAAAGCCTCCTACACTTTGGACTCTGTAAGACCCAGAAGGGTGATTCCTTAATGCTTTTACAATCTTTACACTATTATCATAAACGACATTAACAACAATAGATAATCTCATTTAATAGCTCAACATAATAAGATAATACTGAATAGAATTGGTTGTTCATCAGTAATATCAACTATTTGGAGCGTGAGATAACCACAACACTATAACACATAGGGATTTAAGATGATTTTTTAATTTTGAAGATTTGGGACCAAACTGAAAACAACAAAAGTATAACACTTGACCAGTGCCAGAAAATGGGCTATGGATTCATATAACCAACATTCATCCTACAGTGTTGAAAATGTTATGAAGATCCTTGCAAATGTTATCACATTATGACAACCAGACCACTGAAGTTTTATCTGATAACTCTTCTTATAAATCCACCTGAAACATAGTACTCCTGTCACATGTGTTGAAGCAATTACACTATCCTTTGAACAAAAAGCAATAATAAATGCAACTTGTGCTTCATTAAAGTAATTATATTATTCTCAGAATAGAAGGCAACAACATATATCACTCTAATGCAGCAAATGTGCATGAAAAGACTCAAATAATCTTATTATTGAATCCAAAAGAGTAATACATATCAGAAATGGAGACAATTATCAGCTAAAATATAAACATGAGAGCACAATTCAAAACAGACACTTTCAGATTTAATGACTCAATTACATTTCTCCCAGCTATAAAATTCTACCCAAAGCTTTTTCCTAACTTGCAGAGCTTTCAAAAATTGGAATCCCAGTCTCCTCTTTTTACAATGAGAGAAGAAGAGAATAAAAGAGAAACAAAAGTAGCCCTAAGATCAATCTGATTCGTAGATGCAAACTGGAAAATTCTCCCCCGTTGATCAACAAATTTGCTCAAAGCATATCTCATCTCTCTTCCAACTGAATTTGCCTCCTCATTTTCCTTTGTTGTCTGTTGTGAAGCAACAAAAAAAATTTCCATGTGGAGAAATTCCACCTATCACTTAGCTGCGTGAAAATACCTCGTGCCTGTTTTCGTGAAAATCCTTTTATTTTCCTATTCTTTGTTTGTTGTAGCTTCACTTTGTATTTTATTCCATTTTCAGTGAATAAAATATTCTATTTCTCTGCCCTTTAGTTGATGTTGTATTTTATTTTGTTGTAGTTGCACTTTTATCTCATAGTATGTTAGCCTTTTGAATATAAAATGAACATAAAACTCACTTTATTTATTTCCTCGTGCATTTAAATATTTTCCCAACAAAATAAAATATCTAATTTTATAGAAGGATTTCACCTTGCTACACAAAATATCCATCCCCATTTCACCTTTAAAATAATTTACCCATTTGAAGTCCACATTATTTTACAAATAAGGGGACATTTAAAATCATATCGAACCCCTCTAAAAATATGAAGGCAACTATCACGGGCAACATAAAAAATTCATGGGGCCCACCTTATTTACTCTCCTCATATTCCATTAAAATTCTCATCGGAAAGTTTAAATACTTTTTCCTTTTATTTTAAATCTTTTGCTTTCGAAATATGAGCCTTTAAAATTCTCATCGAGCATTTTGGAGATATACCCGTGCTTATGAATTTCAACCGGGCCCCACACTTGCCACATGGCAGTAGCCCACGATCTCACGAAACTTAACCTGTGAGCACCTTTTGATCGCGATATAGTGGGCAACGGTTATGATGAAGCTGCATTTGTACTTAAATCTCCACCGTTGATCTTCATTTGCTTCTTTTTTTCACCCAATGTGCCCTAATTTTTCTATTTCCGATGCTCGATCCCTGCAATTTTTTTACTTATGGCGGCCCTTGTACTTCAAATATTTTATTTGAAATGTTTCCCGTGAGTATTTAATCTCACTTTACAAAAGTGAAATTTTGAAATAATCACCTTTGAACAATAAAACCCGTATCACTTTATGAGTTTTATCAGGCCCACCATTTAAATATATCTTATAAAAAATATGAGGCATTTCATTTTACCCCACTCACTAAAGTCTTTATTTAAAATGAAAGCAATTTAAATGAAGACCATCGGGCCACTTTTATTTTTTCTATGCACGAGCTTCGCCCGGGTCCACTATGCCTCATGGAACAATCCCGCAATATCGCAATCAATAAAGAGTGAGCATTTTTTAATCACGATCTAGCGGGAAATGCCTAAGATTTAGCTACATTTACATCTCTCTCAACAGCCATCAGATTTCATTCTACCTCTTTGTTGCCCTAATCTTTTCAAGGTTCTCTATTTTTCATTCTCAGCTCTAGTTATGGTGGCTACCATTCATAGAGCATCTTCTACAGCCTTTCAATGGATACATTTTGTGCATGGACTACATTTGTGAGTATGGAATTCTCCTTTATGTATGCGATGGCTGCTTTACAGCTGCAAACTGCATTTGCTTGAGAGGTTCTAAAATCTTTCAACAAGATCATTTTGTGGTTACCAAGTTCGACATTATAGCCTGCAAAGGCATTTACTTTAAAGTTTCAAGTTTTTTCAATAGTTCTTCTTGGTTTACCAGCTGCAACCATGGCGTTTCCTCAATTCCTAAATGGATGCTTGTGCCCTGCTCTTTTGATGGCATTTTATCTTTCTCCAAGTTCGTGACTGCCTCATTCAACATAGTAGAAATCATTCCTTCTGTTGGAGTTGCATTGAGATTGTCTGAAGATTCTCAATAAAGTCATTTTGGACGTACACACTATAGGCGTGTAACCCTTCACTCTCCTCTTGGTCGTGCTATCCTTTAGCGAGCTCCTTGTGTTTCTCCTTGTTTTGTGTCTACTTTGTGCCCTTGCTACTGGTGAAAGTCCCCAAGCTCGCGCCCATCTTTGTCAGTTACGCTTGCTTGAAAGTTTCATAAAGCCTTTTCAACATATTTATTCTATACCCATTCAAATCAGCCCACCTTCGAGCATGATAGCATCTTCTATGAGAGTCATATTAAAATCTATTTAGAAGCATGAGATTGTGCCCTATTTATCTGGAAATTGATGTTCTTTTTGACCCTCAACCCGCGCCCACCTCCTTCTTTGAATAGGTGCGGTGGTCACTCACTCTTTTGCTTAAAGTTTATAATGCATTTTCAACATATTTATGTGTGCATATACTGCAATGATGGTGTCCCTTGCAGCTATGTGTGGCTTTCTTCAAATTTCTGAGGTCTTTCATCAGCTCTTTGCGCATGGGCTCTGTTTCATTTGGAATGTCTTTTCCCGAGTGTGCTTTGATGGATATCCACTTCTTTCAAGTGTTGCCCTCAGTATTCATCAAATCTCTGCCAAAAGAGTTTTCTTAAATGTTTCTACAACCTCTTCAAATCTCCAATTTGTATGCTATTTGGGGCATTCATTGCGCTGGCATGAAAGAGGGAAGGTCCTTGGGCCTTTTTAACAAACATATTCCACGACAAGCATAGCCCCTTTCATCAACAGATCAAGTCTTAAGCATGCCAGTTGCATTTACTTTAAAGTTCCTAAGGCATTTGAATAGGCTTCTAATAAAACATATGTTTATGCCAATCCTTATTTGCTTGAAAATCTGTAAAAACTTTTCATTAAATACACTTCCATCGGCCTTCATCTCCATACTCTATGCACCTTTTTCTATTTGGTTTGCATTTAGGCAATCTCTGCTTGCAGCCACTCATTTGTTTGCCTAAAATTCCCAATAGAAACTTCTTTGATTAATCTTCCCTTTTGAAAATATGGAACCTTTCAATGAAAAGTCCATCCCTTGTTTTTTATATACTTTCACTGACTAAATCATCTGCTTTTGTATCATGTTGCTAGGCACATAAAAACCATTTGATGAGTTTATATCCATCCCAAGTGCACCTGCACATGCTTCCTTTACTCAAGAAGATACTGAACAAGCATTTTACCCTCTCTTTGAGGTATATTAGCAATTACAATTTTACAATTGTGCAAAGCAGATCGGGTCTCCATGTGGTCTGACCAAATTTTTTTTTGTTTAGAAACAAATTTTAGACCCAATTGATCAAACACAATGTCTTGAATGCTTGTGGAATGAAAACAAAAAATGGGTTGCCATCAAAGCTCACTTTCGGACACATTTGAAAAATGGTGAAAATTGGCCAAGTTGGCTCTGGAATTGGCTCTAAAAACTGATCAAACGACCTTATTATGCAATGAAAACTTGCAAGAATGTAGCCATTGGTCCAGAAAATGTAGTGCACAAGAAGGATTAGAGAAATCAATCACGAGGCAAAATTTATTTGCTATCAAAGATGCTTACTCAAACTTTCTGCAATAAACAGCTGTTTTGAACCAATTGAAATTGATGAAATCACCTCGTTGCAAAAATATCAAATCAGCTCCTAGCGAGCTGCCACTGGACATAGTAGAACACTTTGGTACACCGAGCATGTGTACAAGAGGGATTAGCTTGAATCATCACCCATCAAAAGTTATTAGCGCTCGAATTTGGCCTCTCAAAAAGGTTTCAGTGTAAAACTAAAGAAATTCCATTTGGTTTTGATCTGCTAAAAATAGGAAATCAACTCATGAGCTCTTGAAAACTAACACATGAGCTCATTTTGGTATGGAGAATGTAGAAAAAAACTCATTTTCTCTTGACAATCATCTAGTTGCAAAATCCAAGCTCAAACGGGAGGCTACTTTGCAGAACTGAAAGTTAGCAAACTGCAGAAAAGTGACAAAACCCTCCAGCTTCACTTTTTAAAACCTTAACAAAACTCATCGTGGGAAGCTGAAAATTGACATGCATATTCACATAGGACACATGAGTGTGTCTGCAACGGGATTTTTCTTGAAAATCAACAGGCTTCAAATTATGACCCTCCAAAGTGGGTCACTTAGGAAGATTTCTCAGGTGCACTTGTTAAAGTGCAGAGGCAAATTTTTTGGTACGGGCACTTCAAATTTGCAAAATTTTAGAGTGCCAACACATTACTTAGTTAACTGTGGGTACAAATCCATCGTAGTTGCAACCCATCACCAATGTGTTGCAACAGAGAACACCACTTGAGAGATGAGACAGAAAGTGGAATCAACAAGCGTCATCATTGTTGAAGAGAAGTGGCAGAGGAGACGACCATGAATAATGTGGGGTTCGCAAGTGGAGCCTCTGCCAAGGAGACCGCAAGTTGACGAGTGTAGAGGGATATGGTGGAAAGGCCATGAGTAATGGCAGAGGCAGTGGTGGCGCTGCGGGATGTGGAACCTGCATAGGAGAAGGCCATGGGCGAAGGATTGCAGGGAGATGTTGGGTGATGGACGTCATGAGAATGGCAATGGGGCCAATGGCCTTGGCAACCAACATACCCACGTCCAACATTTGCAATGGCTAACGTATGAAGCCAAGTGTTCCTTTATTTTCCACATCGTGATTGGGTTGCCATCATTAAGACTAATTTCTTACGCCTTCAAAAGCCAACAAGCTCAGGTAGATAGACTTTCTCCAACTTGACGCGCGACAAATACTTGTCCCTATATTTAAATTTTATGAAGGCTTGTAGCAAAAAAAAATGTTTAATCATCTTGATAGTGAGGCCTTCAAAGCTCCTTATTTTAAATCATCGTGTTTCCTTCCTCCTATCAAATGATTTTCCAATCACGATGATGGACTGAAAGGGAAGCGGTTGTTGTGGGTGATCATATTTCACCATCCCATGACCGGGCCTTGCTCGATCGATAACAATGGATCCTTACATTACTAACACATGCCTTAATCAAAACCTCTTCTGAAGGCCAGGTGCTTCAAAATTTAACTCAACTAACACTTCCTGATGCATGCTCTAAGCACCCTCCCAATTGGTTTGCTTCACGCACATGCCGCCACCACCCCATAACGATCAAGCCAAAGAATGGTGTGAAATGTGAAATTTCACCACGTCCACATTGTTTGCAGGAGGAAGAAGGCGGGGAGCCGCATTGTGATCATTGTAGTAGTGACGGTGAAGCTAGACGGCCAATGGGAATGTAGAACCCACAACCAAGGATTTTGTGGAATGACCACCACTCGAAGCTGTGATAAAGAGGCCATGAACAATGTCAGTGGGCTAAAGGAAACCCGCATTACTATTTCCACAAGATACACTTCCTTGCTAACTGTGAACTTTGATATTTTATCTATGGTGTCATTAATTTATGTGTCCCTAAAAACACAGTATGCACCACCTAGGTGTTGCATCCTTCCATACTCATTATCTAAACTAAGCTTTTGATTATTCCTTACGGGTAAGCATGATGCCATGAGTTGTGTCTCTCTTAAGCCGTCCATATACATTTTTATAGGCTACCCATCTCCTTACCTATTCTTCATGTCTAGCATCAATTTGCTTTTAGAGCTCATAATTTGGCCCTTGTTTGTGATTTATCAATCCTTAATGCTTCTATTGATCAACCCATGATATGTCCGTAGCCTCATTGCCCAAACCATATTCAACTTTGTTCAAGTCATCCTTTGGATGCATATTTCCCAACCTTCTTTCATATTGCCGAATATAATTTCATGATACCCCATTGAAACAGTCATTAGAACGCAATTCATGAAAGGTGAGTTATGTGAAAATGGTGTGATGGGGTGCATCCATAGACATAGAGGGTGAAGCACACCATGGGTGACGACATCGAGAAGGCCGTCATAACAACATTGAAGGCTACAGACCCTGTTGGGAAGGAAGTCGTCGATGGGTGCTGTCCCAGGCCAGATCGTGACCACAACCAAGTGAATTACGAAGCCTGCATATGCATTTTCTATGAAGACAGAGTAACTTTATGGCCTTCACTCGTATGTATGACCCCCCCTACGCACCAGACCAGCCAAATCGGCTAGTGCAAAAGTGATGTTAATTCTTGATCAAGGGAATGAACAAATCCATATTAAATTTTCCTTAGCGTCATCGGTGGGCACCGCTGACAGAGAGTCCAAGTTCCTTTTGAACATCGAACGTCCCATACAATCATGCACATGATTTCATCATTCACAGGAAAAAGGTACAAGATGGCCATTTGTTGTTGGCGTATAAAATCGTGTTGAGGGAGAATAGTATCACACTTTTTCTTTCGTAAGATGGTCCCTTTTCTCCGAAATGATTCCGTGTCCCTCTGCCCTAGAGACAGTGAACAACCCAGATAGTAGTCGTCCTTAGAATTCATCCAAAAGATCACTCCAAACTCGCAACTCCCTCACAACAATCAATACCCATATTATGTCTGAGGTGATCACTTGTGCATTACCACATGATTGGTACGTTACTCATGGGTCTCCATCTACACATGATGACATTGCTTCCTTACTCCACTCTAGTGGGCTTGGAGTTTATTACTATTACTTAAGACTGGCCAGTGATGCCATTACCTTCACACCCACTCTAAATTACACCTTAAAAATAATGCATCCCATCATGGAATCCCCCAGAGATCATGTTAGCCAAGAGGTACATCAATATCAAAGTGTATCATAATGTCAAAGTGTACAAGGATATCCCAAGGTACAAAGAGATACATCAATATAAAAAATGGCATTATATCATAAAGTCTGAAACCAAGAGGTACATCATCAATATCTCATATACATCAGTGTATGTACATCATGTCCAAAATTCATCAAAATCTACCATCAAACTAGAGCTATGTTGTGCTCCCCCCAAATGGTGCTAGCATTGTAGGACAAGTACCTCCCCCTCCACCTAACATACCCACATTAGGATCTCTCCTATCTCCAGGAAATGGTTGCATAACACCCACGCTAACACTCTGAGACTGAGACCTGCCAGACTGAGACTGTGCAAAGCTCTCTCACTGCTCGGGAGGAACCACCTCATGATATCGGCCTCTGTAGAACTCGGCCTCCTGAGCAGTGAGGTAAATATCTCTAAAGTAATCTGATGTACTTGCAGCTACTATAGCCTATTGTAGCCTTTCGGTAATGGCCTCGGCCTACTTCGCCCACTGAGTGGTCAATGCAACAATCTGTCCTTGTACCTATCCCTACACCTAGGCCTGTATCTGTGCAAGTTGGGTCTACACCTGCTACCTAACAACATCCTTCTCAATCATCAGAGTCTGCACCTACCCCTGTACCTGTGTCAAAAGAGCTTGTACCTGCTCTAACTGACCCTGCAGTGTCTGAACCTGCACCTGTAATGCAACAATCTGTGCTTGCTACTATTGTGATGGCAGTCTAATTTGTACCCACTGCTATGATGAGGCCACTAAGGACCACCTCTTGAGAGGCACTCTCATCTCTCTGACATCAAGATCTGGCCCTCCTCCTCCCCCATCACCTCCATCATCACCCCTATCAATCTCCTCTTCATCATCACTCTCCTCATCATCACCATCATCACTGCTCTCCCCCTCCTCCCCCTCCTCCTCCTCCTCTCTCCATTGTCTCCACCCATGACCTCCTACCTCCTCCTCTGCTAACAAAGGTGTTGGATCATCAAGAATTGTAATCTGTGGGAAGGGATGAGTAAACATATACTGAGCATACTCTGCTGATATTAGAGCATCAGTGATATTTGGACGAACATCCCATGGGACCACCTATAAGCGCTAGAAATTCTCAACTACTACATCATAGGACAACATCGGTCCCCACTCTATAGCATCTTGTCACCATCCAACATAATGGGCCACTCCCTAGGGTATGCCCTGGACCCTACCATACTACCTCAACACTCTTAGCAGAATAAATCTCTCGATAATAAATCAGGTACAACCAATTAGATAAATCGATTGACACAAGAATGACATCTTTGTGTCATCCTCTAGCCACTACTCACAATCAACATATTGCCTCCACACAATGGAATCCAAATCATCCAGGGTCCTCCTCCAATAGTCTAGCTTGCCCAGACTAGGCTAAGCATGTCAACCTGCATAGATGTGAACATAGGGCCTCATGGCTAGCCTCTTTCTGTCTCCCACGGGCCGACTAACTGCTATATGCTCCCAGGTCCAGACCTAGAGCAATGTGACTCCCATTGATAGATTGGCCCTGCACAGATAAACCACCTGGTGCAAATCATGGTATAGATGGGCTAGCATACAAAAACCCCATGCATATCTCATCCCCTACACAATCATGCTCTCTAAGATCCTGCCCCATCCAACTGAGAGTCCCTTTGACCTACAGTCAGGAAAAAGGAACCCTCCAATGAAACCAGCTAATACAGATGACAAAGTAGCATATACATCGACCATGTCCCTCCACAGAATCTTGAACTTGCATAAGCGAATTAGTCTTGTCCTACTCATGTGCATCATATATAACAAGCTCTCCCACCACAGGAATCCACAGAATCTGGTATACATCCTCAGGAGTCACCGTGATCTCATGAGTGGGAAAATGGAAGGTATTATTCTCACTGTGCCATCTCTCAACTAAGTCTATCAATGAACCCCTGTTGATCCTAATCTGGGGCATATCGATGAGAGATGACAACCCACATCATTCAATAATGGCTGTCTCAGGCTACGTCAAATGATGAATCAACTCCCATGTCCTCAGGAACTGCTCCCTAAGCTGTAGACTAGTCAATGGCTCCTGTCATCACAAAATTGCAAATCAGTCAATCAATCAATTGACATCAATCAATCAATCAAAATCAATCAACCTATCGGTCTAATCAGCTCTGGTGAGACTTTTATGAAATCTCATGAGCATCAATCTATCATTTAACCTCACGTATCATGAGGTTTATCAGATCTATCAATTTTAAACTCACCTATCATGAGGTTTATTAAATCACTCAATGCACCTTGCCTATCATGAGGTTTATCAGATCAATCAATTTTAACCTCACCTATCATGAGGTTTATCAAATCAATCAATGCACCTGGCCTATCATGAGGTTCATCAATCAACTGAACCTCGCCTATCATGAGGTTTATCAGATCAATCAACCTATAATTGATCCTTGCCTATCATGATTTCAATTATCATCATCTTATCATTGAATCTCACCTATCATGAGATCAATGGAATCTAACCTATCAACATCATCAATCATCGGGTATGTGCAGGATCATGATGGGCCAAAAAGTGGCAATATGATGGGTATGTGGCTAACGACTATATTTTTACCCAAAATTGATGAAACGAAAAGGGTTTTTAAAGGATATTCTCAACTTTCCATCGATATAAATTATGCTTTACTTTGAATTTCATAAGTAATTATTATTCATTTTCTATTGAAATTACGACTAAAGTCCTAACTGATAGGTTGATTGAAAAACATCTATATCTTTCAAACGATATCACTTTTTTTGAATCCAAAACATGCGTCACATTTTGTATTTTTCATACTATAGGATTTAAAAAAGAAAAATTGAATTTCATGAAGTTTTGACCAAGTTAAGGTGGTCAGACATACAAGTTTTTATATTTTTAAAAAAGTTGTAATAAAAAATTCATAATTAATTATTTACTTGGAAAAAAATTACAAAAAATAATGCATCACATCAGGGCATGAGTCCATTACTTATATCTTAAATATTATAAAAAAATATTATCATTTTATTGTGGTTAGGGTGGTCAGAATGACACCTACTTCTTAATTTTTCCCTAAATTTAAGTACCACTGCATTGAAATTTCAAATTTTCACCAAATAGATTTTTTTTTCAAAAAAAAAAACTTAGTAGTTTAGAAAATACTTTCAATTTTCTATAGATTCTATTCTTACATATTGTTTAAATAATATATATGACTTATTCAAATTTTTAAATCAAGTTGCCTAACTTTGATTTTTCTAAATTTTTTGCCACTTAAGGGCCTGTTTTTTCCATGATGATCCTGCACATACCCCATCATCAAAATCAATGTGTTAGAGAAATTCATCAATGCACTAAAACATACCTTCAATGCGTCAAATTACTCTATGTGCTGGAACATTTCACTGATGCACCGAAACACCCGATGCACTAATCCATTTCCTCTATGCGCTAAATCAGTTTACCTATGCACTAATTTATCCTATGCGCCACAACAATTATTGAATGCACTACATTGGGTCACCAAAGCACTAATATAACCTATGCACTAATTCATTTAACCTATGCGCTACTTCGGGTCACCTATGCGCTAGCCTATCCTATGGACTAAAACAAACTATGCATGCACTATTTCGGTATCTGAATGCGCTAAACTAGAACAAACCACATTCAAATGAAAAAATAGAGGGAAAATTTAAATGCAAAAAATACAAGGTGGTTTTTGGGGTACTCACCAAAGGTCCGTACGCTGTTGGGTTGTTGTGCCGCCTAACTCACTTGAACTGGTGTGTGTGGTAGGGGATCACCATTCTACTCCAAATTTTCTAAGTCACTCTCACTCACAAGTTTTCAAATTGCAAAATGCTCAAATGAACTTTCCAATCAACTTTTTAACCTTTTAAGGTTAATTAAGTGGCATTTTATGGGGATGTTTTATTTTTATTTTCAAAGGGACTTTAATTCATCAATTTCATCACCTGGTAGGCTCAATCTTCTTGTCTGAGAGATAAATCATTTTTTGATCATAAAATTTTGAAGTCATCACCAAATCATCAAAAAATCATCAAAAATTGCAAAAAATCCAAAAAAATTAAAAAATTCACCAATTTATCTCTCGAGGGGGCATATATCTGTCATCACTTGAAAATCAACATCTGGGGCATCAATTTTTTTTCTTTCTCGGCATCAGTATCAAATTTTTCTTTGAAGCAATGTGTAAACACATTACTTCAAAGAGGGGAAAAATGTATACACCTAAAATCGATCAAGACATTTAATTAATTAAATACTAGTTATTTAATTAATATTCCATCTACGTATAAATAAATTCTCAATTTATTTATATAGTTCATATCCTTTAATTCTCCAAATCTAAAATCATATTCTTCTAATTTAATTAAATAAACAAATTTCCATAAGTTTGTTTTATTTAATTAAGTTTCATTAACCTCAGATTAGGAATTCAATCACATGTCTACAACTTTTCATGCCACCTCACCAAGGTCACATGAAATTAAATAATTCTAATTTTTAATTAGAATTATCTTCAAACACATGGCTTATTCCTCATACACTTCTTCAAAAAATATTCAAACACATGGTCTTTCTCTCACACACTTGATTCTTCCATCCATTTGGCATGTTGTCTTTGGTCAAGAGATTCCTCCATCCATTTGGCATATTGTCTTTGGTCAAGGGAACACCTTATTGATTCTCTTCATCTCCACCATTCATCCCTCTTGTTTGAATTTGGACCGTCGATCATTACCACATCACAAGATGCTTGGAAAATCCTATAAATACAACCCTTTTCCATTGTATTTTGCATCCACATTTGAGTAGAGTTATCATGCAAGAATATCGTTTGCGCATTGGAGCATTTTGGAGTCTTATAGTTGCATTTCATATCATGTTTTGTTTCATATTTTCATCATCGTATCCATTATCATTTTCATCATATAGTTTCATGTAGGAACTTAATTGGCTTGCATGTTGAATATTATCTCATTTCTCAAATTGTCATTTTAACAGCCATAGTGCACATATAAATCTAAGGGCCAAATGGTTTAATAAATCCTTGGGAATAGAGGACAATGAGATGTTCTTAAAAGATTTGTTTAGCTACAAAATAGAGTAGTTTAGTTGATTCAAATCTTTGATATAATTCGTTTCATTAAGGTTTGTGTTGATTTACTAACAATTTCCACATTTCACACACACACAAGTATCTTTACAACATTTCTAACCTCCTCTTGTTGTAGGAGAAACACATATATATTTGGTGTAGGCCAATGATGGAAGAGGGGTGGGGGAACCATTAAATGATTAATTCACTATTAGGGTGTTGGCAATGGGATGATAACGGGGACAACGAAACCAAGTGCGGATCTCGCCATGTGGGCAAAAGCCAAGGGTTAGCCACTGTAAAAGTGGTGAAATGGGAATGGAGATTTGCAAACGGTGACCCATGACTATGGGCCCGCAACACATGAAGGACACTGCGACAAGGGTGAATGTGGGGTCTGCACGTCGGGTGGACATGGTGGGTTCCACTACTGGCGAACAACAAAGTGCAATGGTGAATGGAAAGAAGAAACTCATGAATGCAAGTCTACAAGGGTTAATAGACACTGAGCAGAAAGCAAAAAGGGAAAACCATAGGACCCAACCCGCAAGGGGAAAATGACTTCACGAAACCTAGCTAGGTGAATTTGGCCAATATAAAATTGATCATTTTAAGGGTTGTGACCAACTTGGGCTAGGAAACTAGCATGTGCAGAGTGAGGCAAGAGCAAAGAAGCCAGCTGGGAGTGAAAATGACCCATCAGGAGTGAAGAAAAGGGGTCCCCACCTTCAGCAGGGCATGTGTGCAAAACATGCACAACAAAATGAGAGAAAGAGATCTACAATAGGGTGTCCTAGGGGTGTGATTAAAGACTAAAGGGGGGTTAACCATGAAGCAAAGGCTTGGAAAGAGGAAATGCAATGATATGTCAATCTAACTATGAAACCCAAGATAAAAAAATAAAAGAAATAAAAGACAAGATTGAGAAAGGATAGAGGGGCACTTGGAAAACTAAAGAAGCTTAGAACAAGGTCTACACTCCCAAAAATATGACTTTTATTGCACACTAGGAATCATATGCCAGTAGGGGTGATTTAGTTCTAGTTCAGGGTTTTGGGACGGAACTAGAATCTAGAATTGCTAAACCAAGATCTATAGAAATTGCTTGAAATCTGGTATACTAGGACTCATATGCCACAGGTGGAAATTTAGTCCCATTATTAGGGTTGATCTAAATTTTTTATATCCTTTGGTGTTCTCCTACATCTTCTCTCCCATCAAATCTTCGAGTCTGAAACATTGAATTGCAACCTGTAGATGACTTTCTATGATCTTGAAATGTAGATGACAACTTTGACAACTTGACAACTTTTCTCCAATATTTCTCTTTAATAGATCTTCAACCTAGATCTGCAAATCACACATCAAAAAGAGGGAAAAATGTTGTTTTGTTAGTGGATAGGGGTTTTCCTTGGTCAAACTCCATTTAGGTAATCAAACCTTGAAATGAAATCAAATAGAATGATGGAATGATGAATGAACAATATGTAATGTTGCAACTCACCAACCCCTTCAAACAAATGCTGTAATCTTGTATTAAAGGGCTATCATGAATGTAGATCTTGAATCTTGATTGTATGATATGGATCTTGACTTGAATTCTTTCTTTAATCATGGAACCCTACATCACGAATGTTAGTTCAAAAATAAACCTGATGCATGATGATTGTGACATGATGCTTGATTCTTGAATATAGCTCCAAAATGCTTGATAATCACTCTTGAATGGTCTTGTAATCTCTCACTTGAATGCTCATAAGATTACTTAAATTTCTAAGAGAAATTATATGAAATAACCTTGTATTTATACTTGTTTATGCCAAATTTCCTAATTTACAACACTATAAGCCGACATTAGATCTAGGAGAATAAAATTCCACCAAAATTTTGAATTTAAAATAGATCCAAGCTAAGCAGGACTCATATGCCAGTTGTGGCATATGAGTCCTTGTAGGCTAAGCTCGGGACACAAATTTCAAGAAAGGTTAAGTTCTATGCCCATTTTAGATCCAGGCCCCGAAACTTATGTGCGACCTGTATGCCCAAGGTGGTGTATGAGTTCCAAATCACTAAATTTGGGCCTACAATCCAAAATCATTAAATTATGATTGGTCTTAAGATATGTGTTAGAATCATCCTTAGAAAGATGCATTAAATAAGGCTTGTGGATGCAAAATAGAGCCAAATAAGGCATACAGAAGCCAAATTTTAGCAGGGAGTGCTGAAACAAATGTGAAAATGTAGAGGGATACATTTTTCTTACATTTAGCCCCCACTTTAGTTAGAGGAGGAACTTGCTTCAAACTCACACTAAAGTAGACCAAATCACATCAAGAGGGGTCCAAGAGTACCAATTCTAGTGAGATAGGATGAAAATGATGAAGAGGGTTGTGCAAGCGCTCAAGATCAAAATCCTATGGAAAACCATCTGAACTGCAAATTTTTGTAGGAGGTTGCTCTCTTACACTTCTAAGGTTTTTCACCTATAAGGAGAAAGCTATCCCACAAAAACTTGGAGGTTCACTAAAGACTAATGCTAGTATGATTGAAGTTTTACTAAATGAAATGTCCTAAATGCAAAGAACTAATAAAAGATAATGAATATTAATGTAAAACCTAAGAAATGCAAGTTGTTTGAAAACACATTGTGATATGCGAAATGACCTAAGAATGCAAGTAAACAATAATAGAATTAAACAAGACTGGAGAGGTGCACTTGGAAATTGAAATATGATGTGGAGAGGCTTTGGAATCCTGCAAATTTGATTGGAAAATCTGATTGGGACACTTATGCCAAGTTGGGCAACTTAGTCATGTTTCGGGGAGATTCTACCGGAACAAATTTCTGCCAAATGGGTACTCAAAAATGTAAAAATCACTTTTCAGGCTTGGCAGTGGGACTAATTCGCTACAAATGGTGACTTAGTCTACTTGGGAATCTTGGAAATTTGGGATAGGAATCTGTAGCTTTTGGTCTGCACTTCCCTTCCTAACAGGGGTCCGGTTCAAATTCTGTAGAAAACAGATTGAAAGAGGTCTCCAAGCTTCAATTAGGGCTTTGTTGAATTTGATGACTTTGATGGATTATTGACCACTTTTTAACACCAAAATCTTTGACAAATTTGCATACAATACATGTAAACACACATGCAAAGAGGGGAAAAAGGGTTAAGGGTTAGAGTATAGGGGTTTGCCTTGGTCAAACCCCAATTTGGTAATCAAACCCTAGAAAATGAAATGAAATAAAGAGAGAATGATTTGAATGAATAACATGCAATGTCACAAACTCACCAAACCCTTGATGTTGAAATCTAAAGATATGCAACAAGATGCTCCAATGGATACTTGAAAGTGCTTAGAATGCTTAGAATGGTTAGAATGCTTATAATTCTTGAGAATGATTAAGTAAACGATGAATTGCTTGAGTGAATGAATGGGGGTGAAAATGAGAGATAAACACTTTATTTATAATTTATTTTCCAATATTTCCCAAAAATAATACATCACAGGCTGACCTCAAGGTTAAGAGAATAAAATCCCGCCAGAAATTTGAAATTATTTTGATTATTGTGCCCAGTGGAACTAAGTCACCCCAGGTGGCGACTTAGTCCCACTAGGGAAATTTTTACTAGGTGTCAGGAATTAAAGTGCATTTAATGATGTTTAACGAGAATATTCTAAAAAATGCACTTAAGTATGGCAGGAAAATGCATTAAGGGGTCATTTAAACATAAGAAAGGGTCAAATGATTGATGACAAGTCTAGAAAACCGTGAGAGTTTGTTAAAACTCTTTACAACACTTTGAAATAAGACTTGGTAAGTGATAAAAAGGAGTTATTTAAGTAAATTATAATGAAAAGGTCCTAGAAAAGTGTGAAAGGGGGTTACAACACTTCACAACACTTTTACAAGACATCCTAGAATTCTTAATGATTCTCAAGGGTCCAAGACCTAATGTGAATGTGTTAACCACATTATAATATTAAATCTAGGAAAATTCAAGCCAAAGTCCATGAGAGAGACTCAAGTGAGCATAATAATGTCCAAATATACATTTTTTGGTGACACACCAACATAGGCACAAAAGAACACACATGGAAATAATGTAAGGAGCAACAAAAAGTCACAAGCATACACTACCAAAGAAAAAGAGAAAGAAAAATGAAAATAAAAACAAAAGGGGTGGATTAAGCCTCAACCGTTTGTCTTGCATGTTGTTGATTAGATCTAAGTTTTTTGTACAAAAGAGTTTACAAGTGGAACATGATTTCCACTATGCAAACTAAATGCATGATCATAAGGGCTAGTGGAACCTTAGGCCATCCACTAGCTGAGCCCCTAGTGAGACACATACGTATGTGGCTGGTATGCACTCACACAGACAACCAAGTAGCTATGGGAAAGTCACACCTAAGTTTGGCTCCCATATGCTAACCATACGAAATCTATACCTATTGATAACTTCGATAAGGTGCCACACAAAAAAACATCAAGGATCATGAGGCAAGAAAAGCTTTGTATGCTTAACACCCATGAACAAACAAGATGGCTCCACAAGCAAGCAAAGTGTGTTATGCAAGGTGGCCATATAACATATATTGTAAATTTAAGGTACATTCAAAGGATTTTTTCTTAGTTCATGTAAGGTTTTAACTTAGGGAACATTGTGAACGAACCCTTTTCCTAGTACCTGCAAAACAACATGAATAAACGAGTTAGACAAGGATTTGCAAGCTAAAAGTAGGATTCCCCATGAAATCCATTTGCAAACTCAAAATAGGAAAGAAAATAAGCAAGAACACAATGAAATGATAAAAACTAGAATAAATCCTAATTTAAATAGCAAACACTTGATCCCATGGGGGAATTGGTGCCAATTTGATATGAAAATTGGCCCTTTCCCAATTCCTATGATGCAAGATTCGAATGTTGAAGAAATGGTTGATCCACCTTTGATGAAAAGATGAGAACTCCAAGCCAAATCTGCAAAAATCCTAGCTAAGAATTCGAATGATGGGTGGAAATGGCTAAGTATTTTAGCATGGTAACTTTACTTAGATTGTGGATGATGAAATTTACTAATTATTTGAGCATAGTAAGTTTACTCATATTGTGGATGATAAAAAGAGGAGAGGAGCTCTTCATTTATAGGATTTCAAGATGGATGAATGCCCAAATTTGAGCAATGTGGGACTAACATTCATCCAATGATATGGTGCCACTTGTCAAGCTATGAATGGATGATGGTTGTGCAAGATTTGGGGTTTGTGCCAAGAGGGGGAGATTCAAATTCAAAATATGGCTTGAAGGATGAGGTGAAAGGTGAAGTTAATGTCACATGGCTTAGGAAAAGGACTTGTAAGAGATGTTAAATGCCATGTTGGAAGGGACAAGTCCTTTTGGGGGGAGATTTCAAATTTGAGGAATATTCCCACTTGGATGCCTTTTTTGAATGAAAATAGGTGATTTATAAAACAATTAAATTGATTTTCATGTGCAAGTTGGAAAATATAGAGGATTGGAGTGATTAGGATTAGCATTGATCATGATTTGATTAATTTAAATGATGTTAGTTGATTTGACCATTTTGACTTAGATTTTAGGATTTAAATAACTCAAAATGATAAAAGAATGATTTAGACTTAGTTAAATAAATATTTTGATTTATTTAACTAAAAGGGGTGATGTTAGATTAAATTAGATAAATGTTTGATTTATTTAATATAATTAGATGAACTTTAGAAATTTAATCAAATAATATGGATTATTTAATTAAATAAAGATAGGAAGATGAAATGATCTAGCTAATTACACAGAGCCGATGATTTAATTAAATTGAGGGATTTATTTAATTAAAAGGGGAATTATGATGACTTTAATCAAATAAGGCTATTTGATTAAATGGTTAGACAGAGGGATAATTTAGGATGAAGTGATGTTAGTAGATCAGGATCGAGTGTGCGATATCAATTTGTATATTTTCAATGTCTACACATTGTGCCTAATGTCTCCAAGAGAGGACCAATTGAAGAATAGAAGATTTATAACATAGGGGATGTAGTGTGTCACATCAAGCCACTAAGAGGAATATAATATGCTAAGAAAGATCACGCTCTTGAGGGACATCAAACCTAATGTCACCAAAAATTAAAAGATGAATCAAATGAAGTAAGAATAAAAAATGAAACATGAAAAATACAAAAAGAATAATGCCAATGTATGCCCCCACTTTAAAGAAACTGCTAAATACCATGTTGTGAGCAAAAGTAGAAAATGATAAATGCTAACAATAAAGAGGACATGAGAGCTTAGTGGGAAATCCCTATGCCAAGTCATATGTTTCCAAATAAAGCTACATCATGAAAAGGTGTTGCCCCCAAAATGAAATCCCAAAATCACACAAGGGATCCATAGATTTAGGGTTAGTATGTCTTTGCTACATTTTTTTTATAGAGCTTGGAACTGTCATCATTCCCCAAATACTCATGCAACAGGAAGAATGACATAAAGAGAGGAAAAACAAACAAAAATCCTTTGGGTCAACATGGAAGAGACCTAAATGTATCGTCGCCTTGCGTCATCTCCAAAAGGAAAACACAAGATGCAAAAAAGATAAATGAATTTTTTTTGGGTCAACATGGAAGAGACATAAATATCTCAATGCCTTGGATCATCACCAAAAGGAAAACACAAGACAAAGAAAAGATAAAGGAAAATATTTTGGGTCAACATGGAAGAGATGTAAATGTCTCAACTCCTTGTGTTATCCAAAAAGGAAAACACGGGACAAAGAAAAGATAAAGGTTTACGACATAGAGAAGAATGTAGGTAAAAATAGAGGAATTCACAAAGAGAGGTGCATCAAACAGAACAATACAAGGAGATCACATTACACAAATGCAATCACACACAAAACATGAAAAAGAAAATAAAGCAAAAGACTAGTAAGGAACATACGAGTCAACCTATAGTAGGTCGTCTGCATCCCAATCTTGTTCATCATATACAAAAGGCAGACAACTAGCCGAAGGGACAACAAAAAATGCACTATTAGGACAAGGCTATCTAATTCTTGCCCTCTTTGAGTGCAAGAAAAGCATGATCCGAGGTAGGTAGCAAGATGGAGCTCCTTGCATTTTGAAATTATTTGCAATAAAAGTAAGTCATGTAATAGTGAGAATAGTCAGATCCTACAACTATTACATGGAAAGGAGAAAAATGACATGTTTTAAGGGATTATTTCTATGATAACAAACTTTTTAAATATTTGTTTTAAAGCATGACACTCATGAATACTATGTCCAAAAATTCTATGATATTTACAATGTGATGTGTTTGCGTTCTTGGGATTTGGAAATCAATTTTCCTGCGTGGGAGGTAATGTAATCAGTCCTTGGCTTAGAAGTATATGTAAAGTTCTTTTAGTTACAAGTGGTGGACAAGGGAATTGTAGTTTCTTTAGTTTGTAAGCCCTTTGTTGCTTGCTAGATTCACGAATTTCTTGAGTTAGATGTTGAGGAGGAGGACCTAAGATGATCCTATCATCCTTATAATTGTTATGAGGCATTGGATTTTCTTTAGGAAGGAGGACACTTATGTTGAGAGGAGGATCTTGATATCCTAACCGTTTGGTATCTTCAGTTGGTATATGTTCTAAGAGTTAATGAATTTCATGTTCACTTGTTGTATCACATCCTTGTTTACTTAAGATCATGAATCCTTTTCCATATGTATCTTCAAGGTTGATGGTAGTTTTGGTCACTTTTTTAACATATAATGGTTGAATGTTTTCTTGATTAGAGGAACTAGGTTCACTTGTTGTAGGGAACTTAGGTTCAACTTGTGTTTCAATTTCAGGATGCAAAATACCACACATCTCAATAGTTGTTGGTTGCTTCATAGAAGGATAAAAGGATGCATTAGTCTCAAGGTTGATAAGGAAATAATTTATGAAGTTGTTCATGCTATTACCATCTTCTCTAATGATGTCAACAACACAAGGAGGACATGCATTAGGAGTTGAGTGAGCATGAGTAAGTTCAATTTTATTAGGGTCATTTCCAAAAGCACAACTTGACACATCCACTAATGATTTCAAGGACATCCAAAGCTCACCAAAGCACATAATCTAGAATGAAAGGTGTAAATACAATTTTGAAATTAAATAATGCATTAAATGAACCAAATTAAGCTAGGTCTAATAAAATGAAGAAAACAAAAACTTTGCAAACTAAAACAAAGATGTAATAATAGTAAACAAAAGCATAGAAATAGGGGTTTCTAATGCTGTAAATTATATATTAAGGTCTGACATGGGACTAAATCACCCAGAGGGGCATATGAGTCCTGTTAAATAAATTTTGAGCAGCTCCCTTTGGGTTTTTTTTTGCACTAGGCGTGCACTAGTGTATGCATCTCTGATTTTTGCTCAACTCTTTATCAAAGTTTTGATCTACCACTTTGCATACCTGCTCTTCGTGGCTTCGGGTAACGGCTTTCCTTTCGGGTCCTGAGGAGCTGCGCTGGGCGTCCACGTGTTGCACTTGCGGGAGGTTTTATTTCTTATTTCCTTAAAGTCTCTTCAGGTTGCGAAAGGATTCCACAGGGCCATCATTTCTAAAGAGTGTAAGAGGGCCCTACATCATGCTACGTGGCGGCGGATCACAAATGTTTCATGCAGGGATAAAATAAACAACCGCGGGCAACGAAATGCTGCCACACGTCCTTTACAACGAGCTGATTGAACTTTCCCTCTGCCGCGATAAGGATCTCTTCCCATTGGACATGTGTTGCATCTTCGAAAACTCTCGGCAGCAATGGGAGAAGGTTTCATGTAGGCAGTGAAAGGCTGCCACGTGCCTTACGACTGATTTGTAAAGCGGGCGATAGGCTGGCTGAGGGAGATAATGCTATTGGGTGCCCTTATCATAACCATTTGCAGCGGTGGATGACACTTGTCATCTCGAGCCTGGATGGGACCACCGCCATCATTATGAAGGATGCACCTACACCTGGGATGACTGGATGCTGTGTTCTAGCTCGATGCCATTGTAATGGCCTTGGAAATATTCTAATTCAGGCATCATTGCTGAGGATTATGTGATCTTTTCTATTGCTGTCCTCTGAGGCAGTGGGAGTTTTTCCCTGCTATATATACTTTCTCTATTGTTGAGAAAGGATCCCCAAAAAAATTAGATAGAAAGTATGCTAGTTTTAGAAAATGGACTTTAGGCCTCTATTACTGTTTTATTTAGATTGTGGCTTTCAGACTGTGCCAATTTTTTGGCCTTTCTATTTTTCATGTTTTTTATAAAACTGTGAACTATGCCTTTTACTGTCGTGGCACTTAATTTGAAGAACTTCTATATATGTTGGATACTATTTTGCTTATCTAAATCATGTCTAATGACTCTTCTTAGTGGTGAGAATGTATGCAATATTATTTTATGTCAATAAATGGATTGTCTATGCTATAATCTTAAGTCTCTGATGTTTCAGAATACAACACCATTTGAGCCCTTAAATCTATGATTCATCGTGCCCACAAGCAGATCTTGGCGTATCGCCTTATGTTAGACTTTGCTTTATTATATCCGCTTCCTTTTCCCTTTCCTAAACCCATTATAGAAGAAGCCGACTTCTTTAAAAATCTGGAGGTTACTCAGTTTAGCACAAAAGGTCGCCCTTAAACTGAGTTTCCCATAAGACACTGTTACCTTATCAATTTTTGGCGTCAACAAGTCCCAATCAAGTTTTTTCAAGGGTTCAAATGTTGATAAACACTCAACACGAAATACCCAAAAATTTGTCAAAACAACTTGTTCTAGGATTAAATCGCCCAGGGGCCATATGAGTCCTAGATTAGGGTTTTTGGACTAATTTCTACAAATTTGGAGTGAATTTTAGGTTTTCTTATTTGAATTATGTCTAGACAATGTGCAAAATTACATATTTCAAGTGAATTTCAATGATGCAATATGCAAAAATGCAACCTATATGCATTTTCACTAATGCAAGATTTAGAAACCCTAGATGCAAATTAACTAATGCAAGATCTAATGCAAAGCTAATGCAAGCTAGATCTAGGACTATGATGCACTCCAAATTAGAAATGAGGTGTTCCAAAGGCTAGGTTCACCAAAATGAAACATAAAAAATAAGGGGGTTCTATCCATTTGAAAGATAGAACTAAGGTTTAGGACCTTTTCCTATTTCCTTCAAGTTTCACTCAAGGAAACCCTAGAGATCACAATCTAGAGATGAAAATAAGGGAAAGAGATCTGTAATAAGGTGTCCTAGGGGTGTGATTAAAGAATAAAGGGGGGTTCACCACCAAGAAAAGGCTTGGAAATAAGAAATGCAATGATATGTAAATCTAACTATACAACCCAAGATATTAAACTAAAAATAAAAAAAAGACTAAGAAAGGATAAAGGGGAACCTGGAAAACTGAAGAAGTTTGAAACAAGGTCTATACTCTCAAAAATATGACTTTTATTGCACAATGGGACTCATACGCCAATAGGGGTGACTTAGTCCCAGTTTAGGGTTTTGGGTTGGAACCATAACTTGGAACTACTAAACTAGGATCTATAGAAAATGCTTGAAATTTGGTATACTGGGACTCATACGCCACAAGTGGTGATTTTAGTCCCATTATCAGGGTTAGTCTAAAACTTTTATATCCTTTTGTATTCCCCTGTAGCTTCTCTCTAGTCAAATCTTTGAGTCTGAAACACTAAATTGCAAACTATAGATGAATTTTCGTGATGCTGAAGTATAGATGACAACTTTGAAAACTTGACAACTTTTCTCCAATATTTCTCTTTAATAGATCTTCAACCTAGATCTACAAATAACACATCAAAGAGAGGGGAAAATGTTGTTTTTTTAGTGGATAGGGTTTTGCCTTGGTCAAACCCTGTTTTGGTAATCAAACCTTGAAATGAAATCAAATAGAATGAAGGAATGATGAATGAACAATATGGAATGTTGCAACTCACCAAACCCTTGAAAGAAAGGTTGCAATCTTGTATGAAATGGCTAGCATGAATGTAGATTTTGAATCTTGATTGTATGATATGGATCTTGACTTGAATGCTTGCTTGAATCATGAAACCCTACATCATAAATGTTAGCTCAAATACAAACATGATGCATAATGACTCTGAAATGATGCTTGATTATTGAATATAGATCCAAAATGCTTGATAATAACTCTTGAATGCTCTTGTAAATTTTCACTTGAATGTAGCACTTGTAATATTACTTAAATTTCTAGGAGAAATTATGTGAAATAACCTTGTATTTATACTTGTTTATGCCAAACTTCCCAAAACTACAACACTACAAGCAAACATCAGATCTAGGAGAATAAAATCTCACCAAAAATTTGAATTTAAAATAGGTCCAAGCTAAGCAGGACTCATACACTAGTTGTGGCATATGAGTCCTAGTAGGTTGAGCTCGAGAGACAAATTTTAAGAAAGGTTAAGTTCTATGCCCATTTCAGATCCAGGCCTCGAAACTTAGGTGGTACCCATATGTCCAAGGTGGCATATGAGTCCCAAATCACTAAATCCAAGCCATACAATCAAAAATCATTAGATTATGATTGGTCTTAAGATATGTGTTGGGATCATCCTCAAAAAGATGCATTAAATAAGGCATAAAGAAGCCCAATTTTAGCAAGGAGGGCCCAAAAAAGTGTGAAAATGTAGAGGGATACATTTTTCTACACTACACATGTATACTTTACCTATTACATCTTTCATTTTCTCATGGTCTTGACCATTAGCATTTGGTTATCCCTAGCATTGTTCATTGCTATCCTTCATGGTTTGTCTTGAATATTTATTAATTGATTCTAAACAACTTCAATATTTTCAAAAATGATTCACCTTGAGGATTTATCATTTACTTATGTGATAATTCAATGTTCTATGATACTGAATCAATATATAAAAGGCTACAAAATTATATTTCCCACCACTCTGGCTTCTATGCAGATCTTATATTCATTATGCAATTGTGTGCATGCTCAAACACATGCCTACAATTCTTATAGGCTAGATTTCACACTCATTTTATGTTACTGCTGGCATGTGGCCCTTGAAATCCATAAGATAATGGTGTGGTAAATGAGTGCATTGATTCTTTAGATTGTATATTAGTAAAGTCCAATGTTACTTACTCTTGTAAGTAAGAACTATTCTTCTAATCAATTGAACATATCATTCATATGCTTTCTTATGTGCTTCAATTATTGAATTACTTGGATGAAAGTAAGAAAGTAAATAACTCAAACACACATTGAAAGAGAGATTTACAAAAAAAATATTGAATTTGTGCTTCCTCATTTCCACTATCATTTTATGACATTTACAAGTCAATTTGGGCTTTCAAATGCATTGGGGCCTTGTCAAGAACATCTAAAGTCCTGTATTAACTTGCATTCTTGTGGATTACATGCTTATTCAATCTAATTGTCTCCTGCACTCATTTGTAGAGTCATCTTATATTCCTAATTTGAAACTATAACTCACCAACCTCCATATTTGAATTCCAAGGGTTGTACTCATTCATACCGTTGATGGTAAAAGTTACACAAAAATGTTAAAATAGAATATTGCTACTCTATTTCTCCTAAAAAGGATAAATGATCTAAAACCACCTATCTTCCAAGGTCTCTATAGTTGGTTCTCAACTGTGATGTTGTCATTCAGTGGCCTATGCAACTGTAATGTTCAAGGGGCCTGCTGGTAAGCGAGTACAAACTGAATATCACAAACTAATCTAACATTTGGGGGGGTGCAAATAAACAGAGAAAGATAGAACAAGGATTAGGACAAAAACACATGAAAAAATATTTTTGTTTAATTTAGACACAAAAACTTCATAGTGAGTGCTTTCTTAACCAACCAAAACCATAGAACAACACAATCTATAGAATAATCCATACCATTGAATCCATTCTTAGTGCATATTTAAAGCATACAACCATTCATCATAACTTTTTTTTAACCTTCTTTTCAAATAACAAAGTATTAGAAGCTCATTACCAAAATTGATAGATCAACAAATATAGAGAAACATCATCCACAAATAATCCAATGAAATGGTTTCAGATTTGGAGTCTTCTATTGATTTCCATTAAATAAGAAATATTTGTGCACATCAAAGCTCACTGGTATATGAATTATCATTGTTCATTAACATTATCGTTAAACTAACAAACTTCTGAAATAAAACTAATTGCATTAAAGCTGTAGAAAGTGTTTTGAGTATCTTTGCATAAAAATCTATAAAAACAATAAACTATATCTAATCTCTCTTTCAGGTAGCTAATTTGACGTCAATTAGCTAACCTTTACAATGGGGAGAGAATTCTAAAATATAGACAAAATTAGCATCAATTCCTCCTATCAAAAATTAAGATCCATAATTTGGGGCCCAGATCCACAATTATAGGGACACCCAGTTTTAACTCCAAGTGTTTGTCTCTTCTAAAATTATTGGAACTGAAAAGGCATGCCATCTACTTCTTCAGTCAAAATTTAGATTGCAATTCCCAACTCATTCCTCTGTTGATCACCACATGTTATCTCTTGACTTGCCAATCTTGATCCACAATTGTCTACTTGCTAAAAAACTGCCTTGAAAGTACTGTTGTCAAAAAAATAATTGAAATAGTTTTTTCATTTGTCACCCTTATGAGAAGCCCCATGATACTCATCATAATTGGTGAAAACTTGCTTCATTGTATCATCATCAGGCCCATTGACCAAGTCAGCTTTAAATTTTGAATCTTCAAATTTCTTCTCCACTATAGCAACAATTTCTCTAAACTAAGCAATGTCTGTGACTACCCACCGAATGTCACATCTAATATCTAGCGGCCTATCCATGAGTTCTAGCTCAGCAGTATCTCCTTGCTTCATTATTGTATCAATTATTTCCTCCCAAGCATCTCTTATTTCGCCTAATGATTCAAGTCTCTGATCTGGAGGCAAATTTTTATCAATAAGCTTTGAAATAATATCTTCAAAAATGCCAGCCTGTTCCCATATATCATGAATTCCCTTAAGCATGGATATTCTTTGTTCAAGAATATTTCATGTTTTAAAAAAAAACATTAATAGACTTTAAAATAAATTCAGGGTCCTCATCACCCAAAATCTGTGACTGGACCAATTCTTCATCAAAAATTTTGGCAATCACCATCAATTTACCCAAGTACTGCCTAAGCTTCCCTTCTTCTTCCCACCATTCTCTTATAGATTATTCTATTGTTTTAACCAATTTAAGGCCTCTAAAATAGTGTCTAAAACCTTCATCCACATGTTTGTCCATGTCAAATTTAAAAGCATCAAACCAATTATCAAACCATGTGGCCTTCTTTTTCATTTCATTCAGACCATCCACCTTTTTTATGCTCAAACCCAATTTCCTCTTCTCCTAGTTCCTCTTAAACCTTCTTCAAATATTCTTCCCATTTAGGTCCTTCTCCTTCCTGAGATAGATTTCTTTCAGAATATGAAGAAACAAGTGAATCTGCCACATTAATCATAGGAGGTCTCTCCTCTTTAGCAGTTACTATTCTCGAGGTTGATGGCATAGTAGGAGTATTTTCCTCGGTTTATGGAGGAACAAAATTTCCTTCTTCAGGAATTTCTTCACTAGGATGAACAATATTTAAGGGTGTGGAAGTGAAACCTAAAGTAACCCCAGCAATAGCCACCTCATAAGTAACCCTTGTTTTACACAAAGCATCATCAATCTGCTATCATGAAATATCTTATTCTATTGAGGCAGGCTCTTTTGTGGTTGTTCCCCCTATTGTAACACCCTTCTTTAATCTTTTGTATTGTTTGGTTTCTATAGAAGTAGGTTCACTACTAGAACCTCTTTTCTTTGAAAGGACAACCCTTGGCTACTTTAGCCAGAGTTTAGTCCATTTCAATCTCTTGTTCACCACACCTCGTGATACTTTTTGGATCTTAGTTTTTTCTTTTTCTACCCAATTGATGGGTTCCAAAATCTTTGTGGCCACTTTGTCCATATCATACCTAGGATCAAGTGTGATCCCATCATTCGAAGTGCCTTCAGGAATATCCATTTTAACATCAAAATCCCTCATATGGGGAATTGTTAATCTCTCATACCCCATTTTTCTTAATTCAAACTATTCTTGAAGGTTGGTCCAAAAATCCTCAAGAAGTGGATGATGATGAGGAAATTGAGAAGGGTATAGTGCATGCATTTTTCTCTTAGGATCAAAAGATTTTATATAAGTGTGTTACTGTAAATTTAGAGCCTGAAATTCCTCTATTGCCGAATTAGCCATTACCAAAGAAGAACAAGAATAGAATCCCAATTTCAAGGGTAAAGAATGAGTAAAAGTGTTATGTTGTGAGGAGAACTTAGCATTTACTTCTGTAGCTTGTCAAGAAAACTCCATCAAAATCCACCTATCGCCACAACATCTTGGTAGCTTAAAAGGGTGACCATCAAAACCAAATAATCTAAAATAAGTAGTCCTAGGATATTGAATAAATCAATACCCCAATTCCTGAATGAACTCCATAGCTTCCCATGACAATCTGAAACCAATGTCACCTATGAGCTAATTTATAACAACATATAGAAAAGCATCATTGACTCGTTTAAAGTGCTTCTCTAACTCTTTAAGCTCAAGTTGTTCATAATGTTCCCACACCTTCTTTTGATCTGAGCCATCATCCATTGACCCTTTAGTGTTCAACCTAGGAAACCGTCCAATCCTTTCTATATAGTACATGACATAAGAAGACATATAAAATGTCTTAGTTTGTATTACTTTGAGGAACTGGTCATGAATGCTATTTGAGATGATTTTCCCCCAATCTAAGCATTGCTTTCCATCTAGAATCAATTAGATGAAGGGAAACATCCAGTGTTCAAAGACACGAGAATTTGGTTTTCCAAACACTCTAGCCACTAATGTGATCATATCCCCTATATCTTTAGAAAATTCAGACCTCTTGGGATTAGGTGGCACTTTCTTCACTAACTTCTTTTCTTTCTTTAGCCATCGTTTGTTGATAAGTTGTTTGTTTCCTTCCAAATCCTTTTCCTATATTTCAAGTGCTTTAGCCTCAATAATAATCTTAATATTGGGGTAAGGAGGAGAGTCAAAAATGTGTCATCATTGCTGAAGTTAAATCAATGATTACATTACCCTAAGCATCAATGCATTGCTTCTCAGTAGGATTGTACATTTTTGCAATAGTTAGAATAAACTCAAGACACTGTATAGCAATAGGAAAACTAACTACATGAGCTAGCCCTAACTCTACAATTCTCCTTGCTCTTGGGGGAGCATCCTCTGAAAAGGTATTTGTGTGGAATTGCTCCAAATCCATATGTCCGACCAACATATCAATAATGTTCATGACCTTGGAGTCAAACTTAGGTGGAACTGGGCTCCCCAAGAACTTATACTTCATAGTGAGAGACACTTGTTCTAGTTTTAATCTCTTAGCTCTTGCTCTCTTTGATGTTCCTTTAGATGTTCCCTCAATAGGCACTTCCTTAGTAGGTACTTCCCCTTTAGAGTCAAAAATTTGTAAGTTATCCTACAATGTTGTCCGTTATTAGGAAAAAAGGAAAGATATATGAGGAGTAGTTTAAACACAAGCATTCATATGACATCAACATCAATTCGAGCTAAAATTCAATTCAACAAGTTAGTTCATCATCTTCAGGTTTTTGGTTTAGAACAAAACCAATTACTTAACCATTTTAAGCATAAACTAAATTTTATCAGGAGTTGGGATCAAGTCATGAATAGATACCTTACCTATGTTAACAAAGAAGTTAAGTGAAATTCCATAGTCTAACCCTGTAGTGTTTGGGAGTCAAGATCAAGATTGGGTCTTGGCTAGGAACCTACACGTATGATGGTAAACAAGTTGAGTATCAATCCACGGTCTAATCCCACAATGTGGTCAGGAGTTGGGATCAGGTCATGACTAGGCAGTGGTAGTTAGCACACAAAATCAATGAAGGGGGATCTTGCAGAGTTCTAATCCCGATGTTGAATTAGAAGTCATGATTAGGTTGTCATTCAAAACCAGACCCATTCATAATGGACAAGTGTCAGTAGCATCCTGAGTTTCGTTCCCAATAGGATATCGAGAATCAGGGTCAAGACTCCATCATGAACTAGACCTTCAATAAGCATATTAGGAATAGGTCAACTTTGAGTTTCGATCCTAATAGGATATCGGGCGTCGGGATTGGGGTGTCACAAGGTCAATGTATTTATCGATGTGTTAATGATTTGATGTCGAACTGACTTTCAATCTCGATGGTAATGTAGGGATCAGAAGCATGACTTAGAATAGCACTTGGTCAAAAGTTTATATCAGGCTAAGGTGTCAGTCTAACCCCCGATTCTAATAGTAATGTAGGGATCGAATAAGTGGAGGAACTGAGACCAAGCAGTGGAATAACCTATGTGGAGCTTTGATTCTCAACCCAAAAATACATGCAAGAATCAGAGAATCATAGGGCAATGATAACGAAGG
Organism: Sequoia sempervirens; assembly: GCA_007258455.2. Lineage (NCBI taxonomy): Eukaryota > Viridiplantae > Streptophyta > Pinopsida > Cupressales > Cupressaceae > Sequoia > Sequoia sempervirens. Next base: position 99,419,444 of record VDFB02281492.1, on the reverse strand, counting down.
AAACAATAACTATAACAATATCTTAGAATGCCCCTTCAGGACCGGGTTATGACTAGGATCAATAAATTTTATTTTGAAATGGTTGGAACTTCAAATTTGGAAATTCAAACCATTCCAACCCAAACTTAGAGAAAAACCCTAGAAAGCTAGGGGATAGCAAGATAGACAATTGTCTGAACCAAAAGCACAGCAACAACAACACAAGAAAAAAATAAAGTGCAACGAACCCAAAAAGTATTCGAGAGCAATGGAAAATGCACCAAAGGGTGTGATGGAAAACACAAACAAATGAGAGAAAGAAAACAAGAAAAAAAGAAAAGAAAAGAAAGAACAAACACACGAAACATGAAAAACCAAAATAGAAGCAAGAAAAAAGACAAAGACAAGAATCATAGGCAAAAAAAACCTACCTTCGAACACAACCAAGAATTTTGGCAACATGTCCACAAATCGTAGCAAATTCATCAAAACCTAACTTGACGTCACTCTCATTTTCTTCACCAAGCTCTTCAAAGCAGAATGGATGGAAATTGAGGAGCGATGAGATAAAAATCCATTCGTGTGTGCGAATGGTTATGAAATTAATTGCGGGTTGGTTGGGCCTTAGGATCTAAGTGGATGTGATATATATGAGGTTGCAAGAATGAAGAAAAGTAGGATTTGGGATCAAGGTATTGACTGAGACTAAGCTTTCATAAAGTGCAAAGCTTAGTCAAAAACCCATAGTCTAAAACAAAATGAATAGACAAAAACAACGTGGGAGTTAGAATTGGGTCGAGAGATGAACCATGAACTTTGAAAAGTTCAAAGTGCAAGTCATGGTCCAAAGTCTGATCTCAAAACAAAGAAAGAAAGTGGGAATGGGGATTGAGACTAAAGATGAAACTAGAACTTTCACAAGCTACAAAGTTAAAGTCATGGTTTGAAGTTTGATCCTGAAGGAAAAAAAGAAAGACACAAAAGGAGTCAGACATCAAGATCAAACCGAAAATAGGAACAAGAACTTTGAAAAGTTCTTGGTTTTGGTTATGGTCTGAAACCTTACTCTAACACAAGAAAAATGCACAAGGAAACAAGTAGTGGTGAGGATCGGGCTAAAAGCAAGAGCTTACACCTTTAAGGGTCCAGAGTAATGGTTTTGATCTGAAACCCAACTCTGACACACAAAGAAAAAGACAAGACAAAGCGCGGGACTGGGACCGGGACATGAACATAAAATTATACTTGACAAAGCAACAAGTCTGATTGTTGGTACGCGACTCAAACTCGAAGGAACAAAGAAAAGACACAAGGAAAAAGATGGGGTTAGGATCGGGAGACAAACATGAACTTGAACCTTTGAAAAGTAACAAGTGCATGTTGCTTCCTGAAACCCAAACTCGAAAAGAAAAGAAAACAAAGACTTAGGAGGAAAAGAACAACTCCTAAGACCAAAACAAGAACACCAAGGATAAAAAAAAATGGAAGGGGGACCCATTTTTACCAAAAACAAAAACGAGGTGGTTATGCAAGGCATAACACTTACACAAGAGAATCCAACTCAAACAATTCTAAATTCCCCCCACACAAATATATGGAAGATAAATCAATTCAACTGCATGTTTGTCAATTGGTTCTACCATTTATCTCATTTAGAGTAACATCCACTACAACGGAACCCATCTAGTTAAGATTGTCTTTTGTTTGTGTGTGAACATCTAAAGTCAAAACCTATTGAGTCAGTTAAGTACCCAATGGAAAATGTCACTCATGACTTCCCATAAGTGGTATGGAGTGAAGAATGTATAGATCAACCCTTAGCCTTCTTATACCAATTAATCAAACCCATTGCTCATGACTGTTCATGCAAGTGGTGTGAAGCTTGGGATGTTTGGATTAACCCTAAGCCCCATACACCAATTCTCTTATTCCACGTGGTGGTTTTTTGTAGATTTTCCCCTTTCCTCAACTATTTTGACACAAACATGTTTTATCTCTTTCATGAAATCATATGCTTTTGTTGTGGAAGATTCAGACTTGTTAACAGTCTTGTGAATCTTTATCTTTTCCTTTGGTTTACATGCCATTATAAGGCATTGAGCTTGTTGAATGTAGCTCAGACTAATTTAGAATGTTTGGGTGCAAAAGAGGACCATGCCTAGCCTAAATGTAGCCATCCTGATGTGTTGGAATAGTCTATTTGGTCACACGAGTTGTAGAATGAAAGTTCTACCCCTTTGCAACTTTACACTGCTTGCATTTGACACTTTTTCCTTCAACTGAAAATTCATCACCACTAGAAAACACATATAAGGTATCAAAAACTGAGATAGGTTATTGTAGAGGGGCCCAACACAATCCTGTAGCCTTACACAAAAATTTTCTAAGTGTCACGGTTTCCTAGTAAAAACTTGTCAAATATTGCATCTATTTTGTACTTTGGACTCTTAAGGGATTGAGTCAGTTGAACATAGCTTAGACTAATTTGACATGTTTGGGTGTGCAAGAGGACCATTCCTAGCCTAAAATTACACATCTAGATGTGTTGGAACAATTTTTTTAGTCACACGAGTTGTAGAACGAAAGTTACACTCCTTTGCAACTTTACATTGCTTGCATTTAACACTTTTTCAATCAATTGAAAGTCATCACCACTAGAAAACACCTCTGAGATATCAAAAAATTGAGAGAGGTTATTGTAGAGGGGCCCAACATGATCTCATAGCCTTAGATGAAAGGTTTCTAAGTGTCATGGTTTTCGAGTAACAACCCATCAAATATTGCAACCATTTTGCACTTTGGACTCTTAAGGGATTGAGTCAGTTGAACATAGCTTAGACTATTTAGACATATTTTGGTGTGAAAGAGCACTGTTCCTAGCTTAAACATACCCATCTGGATGTTTTGGAAAATTCCATTTGGTCACACGAGTTGCAGAACGAAAGTTACACCCCTTTGCAACTTTACACTACTTGTATTTGACACTTTTTCCATCAACTAAAAAATCATCACCATTAGAAAATTATTTTGAGATATCAAAAGCTAAGAGATTTTATTGTAGAGGGGCCCAACATGATCTCGTAGCCTTAGATGAAAAATTTTCTAAGTGTCACAGTTTTCAAGTTACAACCCATCAAAGATTGTAGCCATTTTGCACTTTGGATTCTTAAGGGATTAAGCTAGTTGAACATAGCTTGAATTGATTCAGCATGTTTGGGTACAAAAGAGGACCATGACTAGCCTAAATGAACCCATCTAGATTTTTTTGAATAGTCCATTTGGTCAAATGAGTTGCAAAAAAAAAGTTATACCCCTTTGCAGCTTTACACTATTTGCATTTGACACTTTTTCCATCAACTAAAAAGTCGTCATCATTGGAAAACACCTCTGAGATATCAAAAACTAAGTGAGGTTGTTGTAGAGGGTCCCAACTCAATCTCACAGCCTCAGATGAAAAGTTTCTAAGCATCATGGTTTCTGAGTTACAACCCATCAAAGATTGCGACCATTTTGCACTTTGGAATCTTAAGGGATTGAGTTGGTTGAATGTAGCTCAAATTGATTCAACGTGTTTGGGTGTGGAAGAGGACCATTATTAACCTAAATGTACCCATCCAAATGTTTTGGAATAGTCCATTTGGTCACACGAGCTGTAGAACGAAAGTTATACCCCTTTGCAACCTTACATTGCTTGCATTTGACACTTTTTCCATCAATTGAAAATTTATCACCACTAGAAAACACTTTGAGATGTAAAAAAATGAGAGAGGTTATTGCAAAGGGGACCAACACAATCCCATAGCCTCAGAATTTTTTTTCTAAGTGTCACAGTTTTTGAGTAACATCCCATCAAAGATTGCAGTCATTTTGAACTTTTGACTCTTGAGGGATTGAGCCAGTTGAACGTAGTTCAAACTGATTCAGCATGTTTGGATGTGAAAGAGGACCATTTGTAGCCTAAAAATACCCATCTAGACATGTTGGAATAGTCTGTTTGGTCACACAAGTTGCAAAAAAAAAGTTACACCCCTTTGCAACTTTACATTGCTTTTGTAGGAATTGTCAGTTTACGCCTCAAACTAGGGCATATGCTTAACTTTTGTTTCTAACCACTAATTTTTTCTAAATTTTGTATTATTGATTCTTATAGGTGTATGGGATGATGTGGAAATTTTCATGATTTTTCCACACATGCAAGTTCCTTTTCCACAAAGCCCTTGATTTCCTAGCTTTTACATGTCAATTTGTCTATTTTTAGTGTAAATTCTTGTATTTTAGGAATATTCAAGACTAGTGACTATTTATGCATTTTATAAATTTCTAAATACACTTTTCATATGAATTTAAATACTTGAATAATCCATTTAGTAACTGTTATTCCATAATAGTATTTAGAAAGAGGCCTAATTTGACTATAAGTAGTTTTGGCCAATTCCGTACAAATTAACCTGATATAATTTTCATGCATGTCTAATAAGAATTATAAGGGTATCCAAATCAGGTTTTAGATCCCTATTATCATGTATAAGAAGAAAGTTATATCAAAATCATCTCTGTGAAAGGCTACAAGCTCATAACCTATAGGGTGCCTAAGGACACTTCATATGACATGTGAACCTACATCAACCTTAAAAAAGTGCTAGAGGGAAAGTATGATAAGGGTGAGGTCTATGGTAATCATACTCATGTTCAAAGATAAGCCTTCTCAATCTCATTTTTTGATGACTGATAACAACTACAGGGGAAAAGATAATGATGGGGTTAGAGAACAAGAATTCAAGAACATAGTCATGTTTTCAGCCACCTACAAGTGACGACATAAAGATAATGTTGTATGAAACTATGGAAACTATTAGTCACTAAGCAAGGTATATTAGTCATGGCATAGCAAGAAATTATCATGAAGGTATATTGTATTATAAATGGTAGTTATATGAGCATATGCAGCCATCCAAGGTGTAGATATGCATTAGTGAAGAATAGAAATGGAATGACAGTGATAATGAAGAATGATAGTGCTAACCTAGAGTGACAATGACACATGCCAATGATACTTATGATTGTGATTATGAAAATAACTCATGGGGTTTCATGGTTGTTAGAACACAATGATCTATTGAGAGGGGGGTGAATCAATAGATATTAAAACTTTTTAGTACTTAAAAAAAAATTTCACAGGTTCAACTTTAACTCAAATGTGTAGATTGAAATACTAATAGATATAATAACCAAAATCACAAGAGAGATCAAAACATAACACCCTGGATATATGTGGAAAACCCAAGATGGGAAAAACCATGGTGAGAAATGCTGCTAAAATCTACTATCCTAATCTAGCCTCACAAGCATCAAAGTTTAGCACTGGAAAACCCATGGAAGCAACAACTCCCAAAGCTCACATCCTTGACAAGATTAGGAATACCACATTGACAAGCTGGTGAGCTCACTAGCTTGTCAAAGCTCACATTCATTTTTGGATGGAATTCCTTGAAGAAATGTGGTATTGTGGCATGTCATGATTGGAAGATAGGCACAAAGTGGAAGCATGGACAAGGAATGTGAATTTTTGAGAAGATTTTTTTGGTAGACATGTATGCAAAATATGGTAGCATAGACAAGCTAGTGAGCTTACTAGCTCACTACCTTGTCAATGCGGTAGAATTGACAAGGTAGTGGGCTATTTGAAAAAACAACTAATAGAAATGGGGGGTCAAGGTGATGTACCATGAGCCCCCGTTTATGTGAGGAATTGTTTCAAATATCCCACTACCTTTTTAGTTCTATCGAATTGACAAGCTAGTGAGCTCACTAGCTTGTCAAAGCTCACATGAATTTTTGGATGGAATGCCTTAAAGAAATGTGGTCTCATGGCATGCCATGATTTCAAGATAGGGACAAAATGGAAGCATGGACAGGGAATGTGAATTTTTTGACAAAAATGTATTGGTAGAAATGTATGCAAAATGTGGTACCATGAGACAAGCTAGTGAGCTCACTAGCTTGTCAATGCGGTAGAATTGACAAGGTAGTGTGCATCATTGTGAGCCCCCATTTCTATGAGGCATTTTTTCAATCAACCCACTACCTTGATAGTTCTACCACATTGAAAAGATAATGAGCTAGTGAGCTCACTACCTTGTAATGGAGACCTTGGAATGGGGTAATGACATCTACCAAAACATGAAATGTGGTCTCATGAAATGCCATGATTGCAAGATAAGCACAAAATGGATTTTTTAAAAGACATTACAAACTTTCATGAAGATACAATTGGATCAAGAGTATACATCCAAATTCCACAACTTTTTTCTTGACATCCTACCTTTGGAACAAGATATCCAAACACCAATCAAATCATTGAAAGAAAGGGGGATTGTTGTGCAAAATGTTTTGGTAGACATGTATGGAAAATTTGGTAGCAGAGAAAAGGCAATCAATTGTTTGAAAAAATTCCTCAAGGAAATGTGATCTCATGGTGATGTACATCACCATGAGATCACATTTCCTTGAGGAATTTTTTCAAACAGTTGATTGCTTGTCTATGCTATTTGATACAATGCTTTGGTAGAAATGCATGAAAAATTTGGTAGCATAGACAATGCAATCAAATATTTTGGTAGAACTATTAGATAAAATACCTCAATGAGATATGTCCTCATGGACTACAATGATTGCAAAATATGCAAAAAATGAATTTGTTGAAATGACTTTAGAAATTTCAAGCAAATATAATTTCTAGGTGTAAAACCAAATTCCACTACATTTTCCAACATCCCCCATGCCTATACCAAAATGGAAGCTTTGGAAAGGGGTATGCACATCCATAGAAAATGATTGAGAAATGATGTATTATATTACATACTTATAACTACTCTCATATATATGTGTATACAAAATGTGGAAGCATAGACAAGGTAGGTCAATTGGTTTAATAAGATGCCTCAAAGAGATGTGGTTTAAAATGTAATTGGCAAGTGTAAAGAATTGTGTAGCTTAAAATGTGCCAAGAGGGGCTAAGGTTATAATGACAAACAAACAATGATGAACATGGAATATGCATAATAAAATAATCAAAGCATTAAATTATTAAGCATGTATGATAAGGGATGATAAAGAAAAATAATAGACCTAAGAAAAATGTAAAGAAAATGTGTAACGACTTCACATATGTAATAAACATAGATTGGAATGGAGGATTTCTACCCAATTATGTAGTCTTTGTTTTTTATTTCATCAAACTCCTCAACAATTTGATTTTTTCACAAGATTGTTTCCTTTTCAACATTCAATTGTATATCACTCTTGAATAGAATTACTAACAACAATACAAATAACCAATATATAATGTTAAATTCCTACAATTCAATCTCAATTAACATTGCAACACTAACAAAAATTGAGACTCAAATTGATATATCAAATTCAATGTGAAAACTTTGTTATTTCCTCCTTCCTAAGCTGGAAAACCATAAAAAGGTGGTGAAAAATTCATACAAAGGTGGTAGAATGTGAAAAATTTGCATGTGCACTTCTCAACAACATCAAAAAGCTTCTTTTTATCAGAACACATGCATAACCAAGAGAATAACAAAGTATGTGGGCCTAGATCACGGGTGTGTTGAATTTTTAACCATTTTTAGAGCAAGCTAAAATACACTCATGCTATAACATGATCACACTATAACTTGATCATGCTATAATGTGCTCGCATTATAATGTGAGCACGTTTTAGCTTGCTATACAAAATGGCTATCTCAACTTCTTCAAAATGTGTTCGTGTTATGAAAAATTTGATTTTCTAAAGGTTTCCTCTCTCTCTCTCTCTCTCTTAGCCATCCATCCCTTCTTAGCCATCTAGGTCTCTCACTTAACCCAAAACCCTATCCCTAAACCCTCAACCCTAGACACTATGCCTGAAATCCTAATACTTCAACCCTATACCCTTAAACCCTAAACCCTAATCTCTCTCTCTCCTCTATCTCTCTCCCACTCCCTCTCTATCACTCCCTCTCTCTCCCACTCCCTCTCTTTCTTTATCTAATCTCTCCCTCCCACCCCTTCTCCCTCTCTCACTCACTCTATCTCTCTCCCATCTCTCTATCTCTCATTTGATCTCTCTCCCACTCTCTCAACTATTCCCCTCCCACCCCTCTCTCTCTGTCAGGTCTCTCCCAAAAGCACCCTACCTACCTAACTAGATAACTCTCCCTCTCTCTCTGTCAGGTCTCTCCCAAAAGCACCCTACCTACCTAACTAGATAACTCTCCCTCTCTCTCTCTATATCTCCCACTCCCTCTCTCCCTCTCTCCCTCTCTCCCTCTCTGTCAACTATCTCCCTCCCACCCCATCTCTCTCTATGTCAGGTCTCTCCATCCACCCTACCTATAACTAGATAGCTCTCTCTCTCTCTCTCTCTCTCTCTCTCCTCCCACCCCACTAAGATAAGTCCCTCTCACTCCAACCCCCTCTCTCCCCTCACTCTCTCCCCTCTCCTTCTCTCTCGTCTCTCCCAGGTCTCTCTCTCTCACTCCATCTATCTCTTTCCCACTCTCTCTCTCTCTCTAATAATTGAATGTTAAACCCTCAACCCTTAAACCCTTAAATCCTCTACCCTCTACCCTCTTGACACTTAAACCTTAAACCCTTAAATCCTCAACCCTCAACCCTTAAACCCTAAACCCTTAAACCCTCTACCCTCTACCCTCTTGACCCAATACCCTAAACCCTCAACCCGTAATCCCTAAACCCTTAATCCCTCAACCCTAATCCCTCAAATCTCTATCCCTTCCTCTCTCCTAAACTCTCTAATTGTCTATATCTACCCTCTCCCTCTTTCTACACACATCTCATTCAATCACTCCCTCTCTCCCCTCCTTAAAACCTTAAACCATCAACATAAACCCTAAACCCTCAATCCTTAATCCGTCAACCTAAACCATAAACCCTCAACCCTTAAACCCTAAACCATCAACCCTAATAACATATACCCTAAAACCTCTTCCCTCATCCCTCAACCCTTAAAGTCTTAAAAAATCAAGCTTTAAACCCTTAAACCCTTAGCCATTAAACCCTTAATCCCTCAATCATCTATCCTATACATTGGATCCTCAACCCTAATCCCTCAACCCTCTACCTTCAAACCTATAGGTCCTCAACCCTCATCTCTCTCTCTTATTCCCTCCTCTTATCTCCTCTCTATCTCACTTCTCCCTCCATCTCTGCATCCCTCTCTATGCTAATCCATCAACCATTTACCATAAAATCTTAAGCCCTTAAACCCTCAACCCTAAAGCCTAAATGCTAAAACCTCTACCCTCAACCCATTACCCTAAACCATCAACCCTTAAAACCTTACACACTCTACCCTAAATTCTGAACCCTCAACCCTTAATCCCTCAACCCTAATCCCTCAATCCTAAACCATTAAACCATCAACCCTTAATCCCTCAACCATAAACCCTCAACCCTCAACCCTTAAACCATAAACCCTCAACCCCTATACCCTCTACCCTATAAATTGGACCCTCAACCCTAATCCCTCAACCCTATACCCTCTATTCTTAACTGTCTACACTATACATTGGATCCTCTACCCTCATCTATCTTTCTCCTTCCCTCATCTTCTGTCCTTATCTCTATATCACTTATCCCTCCATCTCTCCCTCCCTCCATCCATCCCTCTCTACCCTAATCCCTCAACCCTATACCATCAAACCTATACCCTCAACCCTTAAACCCTTAAACCCTTAAACCTAAACCCTTAACCCTTAACCCTTAAACCCTATACCCTTAAACCCTCTACCATCTACCCTCTACCTAATACCTTGAACCCTAAACCATAATCCCTCAACCTTATACCCTCAACCATTAAACTCTCTACCCTACACCCTCAAACATCAACCCTTAATACCTCAACCCTAATCCCTCAACCCTTAAACCCTAAACCCTCAACTCTTAATCCCTCAACCCTCAATCCCTAAACTCTCAACCCTCAACCCTTAATCCCTCAAACCTAATCCATCAACCCTCAACCCTTAAACCCTAATCCCTCAACCCTTAACACTTAAACCATAATCTCTCAACCCTTAAACCCTTAAACCCTCTATCGTCTACCCTCTACCATATACATTAAACCCTAAACCCTGAATTCTCAACCCTCTACCCTAAGCATTTGATCTTCAACCATAATTCCTCAATGCTATACTCTAAAACCTATATACTCAACCCTATACCCTATACCCTAAACCCTATTCCCTCAATCCTAAACCCTTAAACCATTAACATTATCCCTCAACTCTTAAACCCTTGATCCTTCACCTTAAACCCTCATCCCTTAAACACTTAAAACCCTCTACCCTATACATTAAACCCTGTACCCTCTACATTTGACCCTCAACCCCTATCCCTCTCCCTCTCTCTCTATCTATCTCTCCCTCTCTACTACCCTCTCTAATTGTCTCTATCTATCCTCTCCATCTTTTGATGTACCTCTTGCTCAATCAATCCCTACCACTATTTCTCTCTCACTCCCTTTACCTCTCTCCCACTACCACAAACACACAGACACACTCTCCCTCTATCTCTCTCCCACCCCCTATCCATCAACCCATCTCCCTCTCTCTCCCACTCCCTCTCTCTCCCTATCTCTCATGTCTCTCCCTCCCACCCCCTCTCTCTTAGGTCTCTCCCTCTGGCACCCTACCTAGGTAACTCTCTCTCTCTCTCTCTCCAATCTCTATCTCTCTCTATCCCTCCCACCCTAACTAGATAAGTCCCTCTCACTCCAATCCCATATCTCCCACTCCCTCTTTCTCTTCCTCTCTCTCAGGTCTCTCCCTCCCACAACCTCTCCCTGTCTCAGGTCTCTCTCTCACTCCCTCTTGCTCACTTCCTCTCTTTCCCATTCCCTCTCTCTCACACTCCCTCTCTCTCCAAATCTCTCAAGTCTCTCTCTAGCACCCTACCTACATAACTCTTTATTTCTCTCCCTCTCTCTTAAGTTGTCTCTCCAACCACCCCCCCCTCTCTCTCTCTCTCTTTCCCTCTATCCCTCCCACCCTACCTAGCTAAGTCCCTCTCACTTCAACCCCTTCTCTCCAATTCCCTCTCTCTTATGTCTCTCCCTTCCACTCCCTCTCCCTCTCTTAGGTCTCTCTCTCACTACCTCTCTCCATTTCTCTCTCAGGTCTCTCCCTCCCACCTTACCTAGAAAATTCTCTCTCTCTCTCTTAAAATTATCCCTCCATCTAAAGAAATACATATAAGAAAACATACGTACATACATACATACAAGCATACATACATATGCACATACAATCTTACATACATACATACATGTCATACAAGCATGCATACATAAAAACATACAAATATATACATACATTTAATAGACTAGCATTTAACACAAAGAAATACATAATTTCAGTGCATTATAATGCGCTCACGTCATGTCTTGCTTAGGTAAGTCTTGGGAAAAAACACAAAAAAACATGTTGAAACTATGTAATAGCGTGCTCACATTATTTTTTTCTTTGGGAATCCCTAATCCTTAGGCTTGGTATTTTCTTTGGAATACCAACCCAAAGGCTTGGGTGCCTTCCCAATGTCCAAAGACATGTTTTTGTAAATTCTACAATATTTCACATAATCATGTTTGTGCTAAGCATCAAATTTGCACATGTTTCAATGTTAAACAAATTGAACACCCCGGTAATGTTAGGATCTCTCTTATCTATCTAATGATGTAATTTTTTTCACATTTTTACAATGTTAAGGCTTTGATCTATAATTTCTTTTGTTTATTTGTCTATTTTTAGCAAAAACTAGTGTTTGCTATTTTTTTATTTATAAAAAACCGTTCATTTAAATTTCAGAAAAATTAAATTTTTAGAAAATAGACTCCATTCTAAACATATTAGAAAAAATGATTTTCAATTAGTTTTCAAAATTTATAGGGGTAGCATGGCCAAAATTCTATTTTTCAAGAAGTTTCCACTTTGAAAATTAGTAAAAAATTAAATATTCATTAAAAAATTACCAGAAAAATTTGTCATAAACTACATGCTGTTAGCTAATTTCTCACCAAAGTAATTTTAAAAATACCAAAAAAAAAAAAATCTTTTGAGGGAGCCACAAATGTCGCTATATTATGTTTTTTTGAAAAATAAAGAACCAATTTCTATGGCTCCCTCTTTTGAACAACTTAATCTCTACCATTTTTTTTAAAATTGTAGTTTAGAAAGTAGACTCAAAGCACTACAATCCTTGTTTTTGTTGCATCTAATTTTTTTGAGTGTAACTATCCTCAATTTCACGTCCAAGGTTAATATTTCTTGATTTTAGAAAAATAGTGGCCACTTAAGACCCCTTTTTGGCCCCCCATCTTTTTGCACTTACCCAATTGTTGCAATTCATTTTCAATCCTTGGCATCCAAAAATTAGGGTTTCTATGTGTTGGTGAACTAGTAAGCTAGGACCATACCTCTCATGCTTATTTCCTCATAATTTTCATAACAATTTCCATTTTGTGATTTGAGTGGATTGTTAGGGCATCTTTTAAGGTTTTACGTTCATTGAATTGCACCCAATTGTTGCAATTTTTTTTGTTCTTTGCATCAACCTAAAGCCTAATTTGGCCTGTTAAACCCTAATTTGAGTTGCTCATTAGTATAATGGAACCCCCAAGAGCTCAACCCCCGATTTTGAGCTCAAAAAGAGACCTCTAGTCTAAGATTTATTCCACCAACTAAAACCCTCAACAAATGATAAACACATAGGTCAATCTATGTTTTAAGGTCATGGGAGTGGAGATGGCATTGTCAATAGATGATATTCCATTAAATATGCAACATTTCCAATCACCGAATGGAGATTGTTCACATTCTGGTTTGGTAACACAAACACAAAAATTCCTATTTGTAATCCTTGGAGACTAGATAATGGGTAAGTTGGTTGTCCTTAATGTGTATCTCAATGTGGACCTCCTCAAGGTGATTGTATCCAATTATGACCCTACTGTTAGGGTAGTAGGGACACATTCTAACAAGACAATGGTTGAGGTCACCAGGGAAGAATTCACTAATTTTTTTAGACTAAGCCAATGGGGTAATGAGATGGTGAAAATTGATTAGAAGAAACATATAGAGGACTATGAGAAGGTGTCGACCAAAATTTAAGATCTCAATATTATCAAATTTCTTGGCAGTGGGAAAAGGAGGAAGCATAATTGTACTGGGCCCATCTAACAAAATCCTGTAACCTACTTCACAAAAAAAAAACATTCTCTTTGTCAGATTCTAGGATACGATCTACCTTCAAGCGTGTCTATTACATCCATGTACATGGTTGAAAACATAAAACATATGACACTTAATACCTCTTATGATTTTTCCACCAATTTGTCAGAAGAAATACATAAAGTTTTAGTAGCTCTAAATAAGGGTGAAACAGAGGTGAGGTTCTACTAGTACTCCATGTTCATGCATATGTTCTTGTACAAGGGAGCTGACTTCTTTGGTAGTGAAATGAAAATGAGAGGAAAGGAGAATGGTAAAGATATTCCTATCCAAACATGGACCCCTATCTTGGACAAGGATGAGTAGAGCTCTAGTTTTTTGGTCTTTTCAAATATTTTTTCTTCCAAGTTGAAGAGGGTTTTGGTTCTAAATTTTCCTAGAATCCCAAAAAAATTTCATGACTTCCTCTAACCTAAGGAGATGAGACTTGATCTAGGGATTGACCACAACTAGGGAGATATCATTCCATATCAATATTCCACCATCTTCCATGTATAAGTACTAAAAAAACATCTCATGTGTTTCCTAGAGATGTACCCATTGTAGATTGGTTTCTTTGAAGTCATGCAACAACTTGGAGATGTTGAGGATAAACACTTGCTTAATATGAGGAAATGAACTTTCATTTCTGCTTATATAGTATTTTTAAATTTTGTTATGACCATTGTGGCATGGAAGAAAATCATTGACAAACTCAATCCTTTGGGAATGAAATGGTGTAGGCACATAAATCATGACCTAGAAGGCTTCATGGTTTGGTTGAAAGAAAGGGTAAAAGGGGGAAAATTTTGTCACAATTTCTACTTCCTTGAGGATGTTATTAGGAATATTATTTATGTTTAGATGTAAGAAGAAATAAAAATGAAATGGATAGCTTTCAATAAATGGGAGAAAGCAAAGCAAGAGAGAGATCCTCGATTGAAGGCTCTCCCTAACATAAAAGATGAAATATTGAGGGTGGAAACAATGTTTCAAAATTTTGATAAAATTTTAGGGAAATTGAAAGAGGAAAGAGTAATATAGGATAAAGGAAAGTCTATAGCTATTGAAGAATAGTATAAGGAGAAATCCCCTATGTTGGAAGAAAGGCCAACATATCAGTCTCCAAAGAAGGTGCTTATGTTTGCAAGAAGAAAGAGCACAATGAAAAAGAAACAATCAATTGCCACCCCTACCTAATTAGAGGGGTCAAGGGAATCTTCTCCTCCACCACAATTTACACAACTTTCACATCCATAGTCATCTTCTCAAAAAATTATTGAACTTGATTCACCACCTAGAGGACCATCACCACCAAGAGAACCATCATCAAAGAAACAAAAGGTTGGATCAAGTGGCCTTGCGGATTACCCCATAGATGATTCTGATGAAGAAATTATTGTCACTAAGGACAAGATGAGGCAAGGTATTCCTTCTCCCCCAAGAGAGATGGTACCACAAATTTTGAGCCTTAGATTGAGCAAAGTTGATTTGAGTGGGTTAAATTGTTAAGATGATGTTAGACAAAAGGCTTGCAATAAGTTTATGATGATGATTCTTTTCTAAAGTCAAAATATTTTCAACAATATGTCTAGAGGGCTAGAAGGGAGGAGTATGTTGAGAGAATTGCAATGAAAATTATTGTAAATCTTGAGTTTCCCAAAGAGGTTATTGAAGCTCAAGCCGTAAAAAAATGAGGGCTAAGTAACAAGACATTACACCAGTTGAAGGAAAAGAGTTGGTCAAAAAAAGTGGATTACTCTTATTACCAGAATGGGATCTTGCTTCAATAAGTACTTTTGATACAATAAGAAGGCATGATTTCCCTCTCTTTTCCACTGAGGAAGAAGTAAAACTAGCTCTATAGGGATCAGCATTTAGTGCTCAGTGGGATACATTAGCTATTTGGGCCTTAGCCCCAAATAACAAGAAACCAAAAGTTGTTGAACTAACTGCAAATTTGAGGGGAGGCTTGGTCATCA
This sequence comes from Sequoia sempervirens, assembly GCA_007258455.2. Lineage (NCBI taxonomy): Eukaryota > Viridiplantae > Streptophyta > Pinopsida > Cupressales > Cupressaceae > Sequoia > Sequoia sempervirens. The sequence continues at coordinate 99,404,209 of VDFB02281492.1, read as the reverse complement.
AAATAGTATTTGATACATCTATAGTTGAGGCTTCTACATTATTTGTAAATGTATCTCAATTCACAAATGCTATAGTGGAGTCTTTGACTGAGGAGTGTGATACATTTATGACAAATTATAATGACATGGTGGTTGAATATAATAGGGGGAAATGACAAATTGTAGAGTTGCAGATGGATGTTGCATTGTTAAAAGAAAAATTTTAGTCAATGGACAGACATGGACCCCCACAAGTAGTGATTTCTCCTCCTCCACATCCACCAAAGCAGCCACCATCCTCTCCTATCCATTCCCCTATTCCTCCAACATCAATAAAAGTGGTTATGTATGATCCAGATGAAGTGCCAATTGCATGCTTATGGCCAGGTTCTTCAGAAAAACCTCGTCAAAGGGAAGTAACAAGAGAAGAGTTGATTAAGCGAATGGAAGTGTGTGAGGAGTTGTTTTCATTGTATAATGATAAGAATATTCATTATTTCAAATATTTTAGATATTTTTTTGTCAAAGGAAATAACAAGAATGAGAAGTTTGCACTCAAATTATTCTTTGATGTTCAACTTGATAAACATGTTTGAAAGGGATAAATTATTTTCCCTCCCATTGATGAAAATATGGATCCCTAAAGTAGGTATCTTGAAGAGTATCCAGTCATTGGATCCAACCATGACCAAAACAAGCCAAAAAATATTACACCAACTTACAAGATGGTGAAAGAAATGGGTGACTATCAAGGATGGGTGGATCCACTAGAAAAGAGGATCAAAGCATTATTTAAATAGTTTGAAGAGAGTGATCTTGGCTTATTGCTAGATATTCTGAATGGTGATAGGATTGTTAAGACTTATGAGTAGTGGATAGCTCATATGGACGTTGTCATAGCTGCATAAGCCACCTTAATTTGTGAGAAGGGTATGTCAAAATTTCAATATTGAAGGATAACATGAATACATTATCTGTCACCAGTGCATTTTTTGAGGACTTTGAGAAAGATTCAAATTAGATAATGGTCAAGTATGGTCCCTACAGGAAAAAGGTTACATGAATTTATTGTATATGAATGGCCATATAAGGAGGATTTTGAGAAATGGAAGCAGAGATATGTTGATATCCCCAACTTATAGGTTGCTTCAGTGGTAGGGTGGTAATGAATTTTGATCTTCATGTCGTTAGTGAGAAATGGTTTTCAATAAGGATGGTTGCAACAAAATGAATATAATACTGGCTTGGAAACATTATAGATTAAGCCTTCATTATGTCGATCTTTAAAATATTTTATCTTCCTCAATCCAGAGTTGAGGACATAAGGATGTTGATGTGAAAGCACTTTTCCTTTTCTTTCTTCTTGTTTTTATACTTTTAGTCTTAAATTTTGGGAACACATGGAAAAGGTGTTGTTGCTTGTGGAATGAATATCTTCATCGACTAAAGTGACTTTTGGAATGTGAGAAGTATCTTTTCCAAGAAGTGAAAATAAATTTTGTCTCATCTAGGATATTTCCCCTCATGGTTTGCAAATATAACTATATTTTGGAATGAATGGTAATTGTCAAATGAAAAAGTGACATGTGTATATTGGCTTGAAGCTTTTCCTGCTCCTTGTTTTTATAAAAGGGAATTCATGGCCAATTGTATGGGTTATTGATTGATCTCAGAGAACAATTTTATAAGAGACAATACATTGAATAGAATTGAGCTTGTATTTCTAATGGTTAAGAGTCTTTTGTTTCTACAAACAATTTTTGATAACAATATTAGCATTTGAAATATAAAGAATGACATAATTTCAAATCCATTTCTCTCTTGGTGTATTCATCATTTAAATTATCAATGAAATAACGAAGGGTTATTTCAATGGTCTTCATTGCATTTCAATGAATGTATGGTTTTGTCTTTATCCTATTTCAAGGAATTGGTTAAATTTCTTGGATGAAATCATAGATTTATATGATTTGAGTATCAAGATATGATAATGAGTTCTGGTTTTGGGTAGTTGAGTATAATGTTGTAATGCAACATTATAGAAGCTCTATGATGCTATGTGTTAAGTTGTTGAATTTTATTTGGATTTAATTGGACTCTGTACCTTGGGTTAATGAAATATTATGGGATTTGTGTTTGTGTTGCAATATTCTTGATCATTCACAAACAATACGTTCAAATCACTTAATTCTTTAAAATTCTTGTTGAAATGTATAACAAATTGAAACCTACCATGCTCCACTTCTTGTAAAACAATTAATGTGTAAAGGAGTTGCCGAATCTTTGTATTCATTAAATTTTCAAGTAATTTTGTGTTGAGCTGATTTGTTATCTACAATGTATAGGGCTAATTGGCATAGAGGATCTTAAGTACATTGTATGGGATTACCCTCCTTGGTTTTGCAGATCCCAAAGTGCAGGAGGAAAGCATTGTTGAGTTCACTCGTTCTTTGGCGAATCCCTCTAGATAGTTGACCATTGAAAGATGGAAATTCCATAGGTTATTTGTGAGATCTACCTAGTTTACTAAAATAACTAATAGATTCATGACTCTACTGGTGACTACTTGTGCAAAATCTCTAGTTTGAGATCAAACTTTACAGTTAGATTCATGTATCTTGCAAGTGTGTGTCAATCCATGTGGGAGATTAATCAAATTGTCTTTCCATTTTTAAAATTGAAGGTTGTCTATTGAAGATCCAAGTAGCATTTTTTGTCCTTGGTCAAGTTTTCACTAAGTTGCTAAAGGCCTACCTTGAATATCTCTATCTATGAAAAATTCTTCAAATATGTTCAAAATTCACAAATATCAACTTAAATTCCCATTAATTTGGGTGGCGAATTTGAGTCTATGTGCTAGTGCATTTGGATTTCTTACAAGAATTGAGAAGAACGGAAAGGAAAAAGTTGTTGAAAAGAGGTGAGGAAGACTAGAGCATGTATGAAGAAGAATCCAGATGAAAAGTTGGAAGGTGAACTTCAGAAGACTCCCAATCAATCATGGAAGCAAAAGGATGCAAATACAAGTAAGTCCACTCAACATCCTATTCTTGAACCCACTTCTTTTTCTATCCACAATTATAGTAGTCATAATAGCCAATAGAATTTGTTGGGCTTAGATTATGAGGATGAAGAAGAATGTACAAATAAATCTATTGCAAGTATTCACAAATCTAAGCCTATACAAGGAAGAAATCAGAGTAGAAGTTTTCATCATAACATTACTTCTACCAATGTTGTTTCCAGTGGTATTTTTCCCCCACTTATATTGGATACTCTCCTTTTCCACCTACTTTGCTAACTAGGTCCACTAACAATGCCCAAAACCTTATAGATTTGGAAAAAAAATTAGATTTTGAGATAACCCTCGTAGACCCTGATGAGGTGTTTGGTGAATTCAATTCTCTCCAAAGGGAGGCTAAGATATAGGATGAGATAAGGAAGAAGAAGGAAAAGGAGAGGGAGGAGAATGTTAGAAATACTATGTATGAAAGAGATATGCTAAGAAGAAGAGTGGAAAAGATGAAAGCCCTGAATAAAGAACCTGAACCAATTCCTACTACTACTACAAGACCTATTGTTTCTGAAATTGTTGAGAAGAAGAATCAAAATGACCCCATAAAAAATGCCAACAATACTATGTCTCACTTTTGGGATGTGTTGATTGAAGTGTTTAGATGCTCCATCTAAAGGGTTTTAATTGAAGAGGAATAGATAAGATCACCTTAGATCAAACTCCCTTGGATATAACCCCTATAATATTGAATCATATCCATAATGGAGTCTCCTACATAGCTATCAAAATGCTGGAAAAAAACCACTTTCTCCTTACCTTTTGAGGGATTAAATAACATCATGTAAGAATTATATTTTTCAAGATTGTAGCCCTTGAAACTAGCTTTCTAATAAGTATACGTTTGATATATTTTCATTTTATCATGTATTTAGTTTTCAATTTTCACTAAACATAGGTTTTTCGAACATCAAGCTCTTTGTTGTGCAGAGTTGGAAAAATAGTAAACCATTATAAAAAAAAATTCAAAAAATACCCAATCCCTAGATATTGATTTCCTTGTTTCACCCAAAAAAGAAAAATTAGATTTTGATATATACACAAAAGTTAGGTTGTACGACACACACATATGTCCAAATTATAGTACAGTGACTTAAAAAATTATTTAAAAAAAAAAATGCAATAAAAATTATGAAAAAATATTCTTTCCCTAGATATTGATGTTGAGAATTTATATTCCAAAAATTAGAATTTAATCCTTTATAGAAAAAAGGTTATGTTGTATGACACACACGTTACTTTTTGAATATTTTTTTTTCTATCAAAACTAGTTATTAAAGGAGATTTTGAAAGATTCATGATTTATTTAAAAAAAAATTAAACAATATATATTTAGAATCTACACACAAATTTCCACAAATCACTAGTTCACATCATCTTCAAATTCTTTATGGTTTAGCTGCTATAGGTCTCAAAAAATGAAGATTTATTTAAAAATATTGATGTAAATGTCCATCTTGGGCAAAAATTGAGACACAATATTGTGATTTCATACCAAATCCATTGTTACAAGCACTATTTCCCCACACCCTGCAGCAAATGTCCCAAACCAACCAACTGATAAGGGAAAGAAGCCTATGAATAATTTGGTTATCAACAAAATTTTCTCATCTCAAAAACCTCCTATGCTTGACCAATCAAAAACAATTGCATCTAAATTAAGAAAGGATAGTGAGGAATTAAGGAAGGAGTTGGAAATAATGCAAATCATGGAAGATAATGCTAAAATGCAGAAGAAGATTGACTTCCAAAAGACTTCATTCCTTGTTGGAAATTCCACGACATCTAGTTCATAAAATCCTCCCCATTCCTCAATAAATCCTACACCTACAATGGATGTCAACACTTCATCTCATGTAGACCAATCCATACATACCTCCAATATTTTGAAAACCAATAAAAATGAGCACACCTTTAACTAGTCTTGTGATAGGAATGTGAACCACAAAGTAGAGGATCGAGAAAATAGGAGCAATGAGAACACAAAAAACCAATTTCATAGGCAAACTCTGAAATTTTAAAGGTATATAAAGTTATGTTTTGATGGGATACCTAGCTATCCAAATCCCATTGATGATGATATCAAGGTGGTGTTAAGAAAGCTCACTGGTAACAATGCAATATCTGATGAGGATTACTTAAGGACATTCCTCAAATTTCTTTATGATTATGAAGTGGAACATGAGGATGTGGTGATGAAATTATTTATGTAGTCATTGATTGAAGATGCAAGGGCTTGGTACAGAGGCCTACCAGATGGTAGCATTGGGTCATGGGAAGAGTTTAAGAGGGCTTTTAGAAAATAGTATGAAGACAAAACTGACCTTAGGTTTATGCTTAGTGAATTCTACAACATCACTAAAGGAAAAAATGATATGGTGTCTAATTTTAACATTAGATTTCAAAAGGATATGAATAGGGTCCCGCCAAATTTGATATTTAATGACCAAGAATGCTTAGTTACCTATTGCAATACATTTGATTCTAAAATGAGCTATCATCTTAGAGATAAATACCCTCAGTGTTTAAGATATGCATTTAAAATTGCACCGCACATCAAAAGTAACAAAAGAGCATCAGGTAAGTTGGGAAGGAGAGATGATATAAAAATTCTAAAAAACCCTAGGGACAAGAAGGAAAAGACTTCTACTTCCACTCCCATTGTAGATGAAAGATGAGACAAAGTGATGAGTACTCTTAAGGTTATTAAATACAATGTTGCAAAAAATGAAAAGGGACTTGGAAATGATAAGAATTTTTTCTAGAAAAATGAAAGGCCTTTTAGACTCCAAGATCACTCATGTAATAATAATTGGAAACATGGAAAGCCAATCCACAATAATCAAAAAAATACACAAGGTGTTGAAAGGCGCAAGAAAATTAAGAGGGGGGGGGTGAATCAATTGTCACCAAACTCAATCTCAAATCTCAAAACAATTATCAACTTCAAATCCACTTTATTCTGTTATTAAGTATGAACATGAAATGCAAATAACAGAAAGCAATATCAACACAAGAAACAATAGATTTATGTGTAAAACCTAATAAGGAAAAAACCATGATGAGGATTAATTGACAATATAAAGTAATTCCAAAATCAATTACAAAGAGGTTCACTATCAGAGGGCTCATTGCTGAAAAGGACTCACTATCTGGATACAAGGCCTAGTGCCTACAGATAGGACTCACTATCCAAAAGGGAGGCTCACTGCATACAGATGCAAAAGATTAAAGAAAAATCCACCACAACAAATTACACACATCTGCAACCTTGATCAAAAGATTGCAGACACCATCAACTCACTACTTTCAGGAATTTGACACATTAAAGTACTACTGCCTCAATTCACTTTTGCATACCCTTGCTTCTCACACTTTTGGAATTCTTGATACATCAATCCATAACATCTCAATTTATATTTATACCGACTTAAACCTTAGAAACTTTCTCCAAGGTTGGCTACACACACTTCTTATTACAAATTCAAAATTAGGTCAGCAACTCAACATTCCCATGGTGGAAGAGAATGAGAGTGGACCAAACAAACACTTAACCAAGACCCAAAACAACATCTCAAATCAATCACACACTTCCTCAATTGATACTTATCCTTTACATGACATGTAGACACCAGGTTGGCCAAACCTAATGAAAACACAAATGAACTTTGAAGTACATGCTTCCACAATGAGAAGATAACATACAAAACACATGACACACTTCACCATACACTGGAACACATCTCAGATTCCTTTAGATTCATCCATAGTAAATGCAACAACCTTCATACAGAGAACACTTCTCACCAATCCATCAGGACTGTACAGACAAACACAACAACTCTAAAACTTTACTTCTGGAGCACCAAACCACAAACACCTTCGACAAAACATAGGTAACACCATTACAAGAAATCTTCTAGATCCACAAGATCTTAAACAAACTAGCAGAGGATTGCAGAGCATAAACATTTCTCCCAGTCATAGACAAACAACTCTTCCAAACTAGTTCACACACCGGTGAACACAACTTTCAATTTCCATCAAGCTAGAAGCTACAAATCTAGGATATGTCACCAAAAAATGCCCATAAAGAACACTTTAGATCCACACAAGCATAGGATCAACATAGAAGAAATGTGGAACACAAACTAAAGCACATTCTGAACACACACAATTCTAAATTCACTATTTCTCAAAATCACTTGACAACTCATCATATCAACACACCTGCAATACCATAAACATAGCTCCATGTACTCACAATATCTCTACAACATCTCAACTATACATGCACAACCTGCAACAACTTGATTCCTTTCTCTGCAACATCTTGTACTGTGTTGAAATCAATGACAACATCAATGAAAAAATCAATGACAACAGCACCATACTCACTCATACTTGCAAGAAAAGGGTAGGTTCCACTTGATCCTTTAAAAAATAATTTAGAGCTAATTTCATTGATGAGGCTGCTTGTTGTGTTGTTTGTCAGCTGCCTCATTCTCCTCACCAGTGTGCAGTTGCACAATTGGTAGAAGGTGAACATAATGCATCTACTAGTTATGATCCTCCTCATGAACAAGATATAGAGATAAATGTAAGAATGTTCAGATTTGACTTGGTTGATGGTGAGTGTTCCTCTAAGGAAGAGTCTCATGAATTTTATATTGATTGTCAAAGGAAAAGAGCTAATGAATACCATCAACAAGTTTTATTAGATGAAGTCAATGGAAGTGATCATAACATATGTACTCTAGAAATAGATGAAGATGATGTGAGTTTAAGAAGAAATTCAAATGAAGAAATTCAGAGGGTGATAGTTTCCTTGGCTACGCAATCAAGAAATAATTACCATATGAGAAATAAAATTATTGGTGGAGATCAGGGTAACCCAGGAAGCATGTTCATCAAGGAGATAAATGCAAACAATAAGGAACTAAAAGCTAAAAATAAAGTGGATGAGGCTAAGGCCAAAGATAATAAAGGGGGTAAGACTTGGGTTAAGAAAGTTGAAGTCTCAAAGAATGATGGAGAAATTGTATCACCTATTACAAAGGAAAAGGCTCCAAAGCAGATTGTTGAGCCAGAGAAGAAAGGTGATAAAATTAAAATTGAAGTAAAGTATGAACATCAAAAGGAGAAGGTTACTGAACAAAGTCTGGTTCTAGGTGATCTGCCTAAATACACTTATATTGATATGTTTTAGTTTCTTTCACTAGTCAAAGTTATAGTCCCTCTGCTGGAGATGATGCAAATAGAATAGCATAAACAAAAGGCAGTGGCCCTTATCAGTGGTGCTAGTACAACTTGTAATGAGAAACTGGTGTCTACTCCACCCAAAGTGAGTGGAAAATAACTAAAAGAGAAGGAACTTGAGGGAGAAATTACTAAAATCCTTCAAATTTACTTGGGTACCATGATTACTCCCTACCCTAGTAACATAGACCCATTTTTTGTAACTTTAATTGTTGATGCAAAGATCCTAAAAAACTACATGATACATTCAATAGCCTCTTTAAACATAATGCCTATTGAGATCATGAAAGAGATGGGATTGAAGGTAGATAGTGCATATGGAAAGTGATATGATATGGATTCTAGGAAAGTCCCTGTAATTGGGGCAATCAAGGAATTCCCTTACAAGTTAGCTGCATTCCCAAATAAGGAATTTACAATGAGTGTTATAGTGGCACCTAACTATGGAATGTTGTTGTCAAGAAGATGGAGAGCCTCCATGGGAAGGAGTATGCAGTGTGATATGTTTTATACCCTATTCTTTATTGATGGTAAATACATCAAGCTAGTTAGGGAATCTAGAGTCCCACACATGATTGAGTTTTCTCCTGAAGAGGATAGAATTAATTTTGTAGATACTAGAATCATTGATTTCAAGATAAAATAGTTACTAGAAGAGGGTGATTGGCAACCTACACTCCATGAAAGGGAGATAATGAAATTATCAAATAATAATTACCTCTATACTATATTTTGATGGTGCATGTTCCAAGGAGGGATCAAGTGTAGGGATAATACTTGTTTCCCCTAGTGATAGAAATTTTAAGTTCTCATTCACTCTGTCATTTGTATGTACAAATAATGCATGAATATGAAGCTTTGCTACTAGGGTTAAGGTTAGCAGAAAAACATGGGATAAAGAAGATAAAGGTGATTGGTGACTCTAAATTAGTCATATCCCAAGTTAGATCAAAGTTTGCATAAAAAAAAAGAGACTAAAGAAGTATAGGAATGTCGTTTGGGATTTTATAGAACAATTTGATGCCTTTGGTATTGATTAGTTGGAAATAGGAAAAAAAAGGTGGTAGATTTTCTTGCAAATATTTCTCATCGGCTTGATGATATAACCTTTGTTGGCATCTTCAAACTAGAGGTATAGACAAGGCCTTTAGTTCCTGACAACATCCAAAACTGGAAAGTTTTCAATGATGATGAAGACATGCTAAGATTTTTGACATGTGTTGACTAGTATGAAGGCTAGGAGATTAATTTTGGAGCATTTTTTGAGATTGTGGATAGGAGAGAGATAGTGTTTAGAAATGAAGTGATTCAACTCAAGGCCAACAAGATACCTAAGGGTCTTTTGGATTTAGAAAGGGTTTTTGATGGCCCCAGGACAAGAGCAATTCTAGGAAATACTCCACACATTTAGAGGACCTAGAGGAAATAACCTAGGAAATGAGAGTGCTCCAAAGAAAGTATATGTGGGAAATAAAATGAAGCTCAAGATTAAAGCAATGTTGATTGCTTTATTGAAAAAGTATAGGAATTTTTCTTCTTGGTATTATGATGATTTGAAGGCATACAAGGAGGAGTTGTTTCAACATGAAATTCCTCTAAAAGTAGATGCAAATCCCTTTAGGAAAAAATAAAGGCCAATTAATCCCAACTTGGCACCAAAGATGCAAGAAGAATGGTGACATCAGATGGATGCTTGCATAATCAAGTCTATCAAGAAATCATCTTGGGTGTCTAACCTTGTGCCAGTGAGGAAGAAGAATGGTGACATTAGATTGTGCATTGATTTTAGAAATATCAAATTGTCATCATTAAAGGATAAATATCAACTACCAAATATGGAAGCCATGTTACAAAAGGTAATTGGTTGTGAGCTTTTGTCGATGCTGGATGGTTTTTCTAGCTATAATCTGTGGCGTAGAAAAAAGTATCTCTTGCTTGATATGGGAATAATTAATGATAAATTGGACTTAATATCACCTTGGTCTAGTGTTGTAAGGTGTTTTACACATCCACATTAGGTCTCGGGCCATTGTAAACTGAATAAAATGTAAAGGTGTTGTAAAGTGTTGTAAATGACTTTCACACTTTTCTAGACTTTTATTAAGCATTTAAGTCTAATGGACCTATTTTTCCCTTAATTCAATATTGTAAAATGTATTTAATTTAATTCTCACATTAATCTAGAAGGCTTTTTAATTAAACTTGGTTTTAATCTACTGTTGTAACATGTTTTACACATTCACATTGGATCTTATGCCTTTCTAAGCTATATGGACCTCATTTTAATGTTGTACAATGTATTTAATCACACTTTTGCATTGAAATTTGTGTCCCTATCCATAATCACCCTTTATATCATCATTAATAGGCCCCTATGACCCCATATTGTGCATCATGAGGCTTATTTTGATAAAAAACCTAACTATATCAACATAAAAACTAAAATTCTTCACTCCTCGACATCCCAGCTAGAAAGAGAGCCCCTGTGGGACCCATTCACCACTTTGGGTGAATTATTCCCATCTAGGTCAGACCCATTCTCCCATAGTGGTGAATGAGTCCCATTTGAGCTATTTTCAAGGTTTGAGTGGGAAAAAATTGGGTTTTAAGTTTAATTTTCCTCAATGTCAACCTAGGGGATCAAATTAATGGGAATTTGAGTGGATTGCCTATATAAATGAGCTCTCAAACCATTATTTCATTCATTCACCATTCATTGAAGTGAAGCAAGCTAGGGTTAGGTATTTCAAGTCTTCACAAGGTCATCAAGATAGCATTCAAGATATTTTTTTAGAAATTCAAGGGAAGATTCTTCATCCATTATTGCAAGAACTCAAGATCTATCATCATGGAAAGTTTATAATTGCATTATATCATGTTCATACTTAATCATTTTGTTTCATCATTTTGGTTTAATTACCTAAAGGGGGTTTGACCAAGTCAAATCCCCATTTCCTAATAATAACCATTTTCTCTCTTTTTCTTTGTGTGATTGCAGATCTAAGTGCTTTGAAGGATTGGAGATGATTGAAGAATAGGTTTCAAAATTTTTGGAGTCATCTCCCTATTGGAAATGTCAAAATATTCACAAAAGTCACTTATAGTGCCAAAATTAGGGTTTTAGATCAGGACGTCTGGAGGAATAGAAAGAGCAGACTGAGAGCTTTTGATTCCACTTTTGAGTTTTCAAAAAAGTCAAAGTGGAATAATTCACCATTAGTGACGAATGAGTCCCATTATACCTATTTTTCAAAGATTTTTGTAGATTTGGATACCCATTTGCTCGAAACAGACTCTGATACATTTTTCCAGATCTGGGACTATTTCACCCATAATGGTGAATGAGTCCTAGTAGGTCAAAATTTCAGAATCAAAAGCATATCCAATCTTCATTGTAGTCTATACAAGTTTCCAAGTGCACAATTTCAATTTTATAAATTTAAGTTACAGTTTACTTACATTTCTAGGTCTTTTTGCATATCACAGTGTGTTTTCAGACATCTTGCATTTTCCAAGTTTACATTTGGTAGTTAATCTCTTTTATTAGTTTTCAGCCTTCAGGACAATCCCCTTTGACATATTTCAATCTCCTTTGCATTGTAATCTCAAGGGTTTGTTCTTGAGTGAGCCATTAAGATTTTTGTACCTCTCTCCTTTTAGGTTCAAAACCCTAGAAGTGTGAGAGAGACCCATAAACAAAAATATTTGGGTCATTTTGGTGAACCTGCATTTACAACATCATATTTCTAATTTGGAGAACATTTACATCATATATTTAGCTTGCATTACATTTTGCATTGTTTAATTTTCATTCTAGGGTTTCTCAAATTCTACATTAGTGAAAGTGCATAAAAGTGCATATAGGTTGCATTTTTGCATATCAAATCATTGAAAAACATCTAAAAACTACATTTTCACTTAGGTTACACATAATACAACATAAAAAGCACAAAAATCCATTGATAATTCTTGAAATTTTTGAAAAAAACCTATACTGGGACTCATTCGCCACATAGGGAAAATCATCCCCTATATGGATCTGCAATAGCCTTTTACAACACTGAAAACCTTATTTTTAAGCTTCTGTTTGCTGCCATTGTTAGTTTTTTCACAAGGTTGACTTTCTATTTCATTCATTTTACAAAATATAGCTTAAACTGGTCCATTTCATGCATTGCTTAATTTCAAATTTGCATTTTCAAATCATTGGATAGTGTAATTAGTAAATTACCTTGTTGGAAATTTGAAAAACTGCATTTCATCCTAGGTCTTTACATTGCATTTTAATTTTTCATAGCTTCTATTATATTTAAATCATTAGAAATAAGCATTGCTTACATTCATGGCAATTATGACTAGCATTATATTTTTGCAATTTTCATTTTCAATATTAGTTCCTAGTTCATTTAGATCAGATTCATTAGAAAACGAAATTAAAAAACTAACAACATCAAAAGAAACAATTCAAAAAATGCTTAAATTTAGAAAAGCATATCATCCAATCCCTTTAGTAGTTATGAATTAGACATGTTAGATGAAGCCCTTAAGGACTTCTTCTCACTATGATCATCCACTAAAATTTTGACACAAGAGGATGCAAGCATCAATAAACATGATAATCATCATTGTTATTCTCTTGATATCTCTCCCATTGGTGACGAAGGTATCTTGCTGAAAGAAGATACAATCATTGAAGATCATGAAAGTCATGCTTGTCTTCCTCCTCCTCCCCCTTGCAAAGAAATCATAACACATGAAGCTGAAATCATGGCCACTACTTTACCTAGTCTCCATTCATCTCCCAATACCTCCCCTACTTGTGAAAATTCTTTAGTGAATAAGGATAAAATCGTGAACGATCATGACAAACAAATTTGTGTGTAGGATATATTAAGAGATTCAATATCTCCTACTTGGGAAGACATCACAGGACATGGGAATATAAATATAGATAATAATGACAATCAAACCTTTCCTTCTCCTAATATCTTCTATAGACATGAAGAAGATAGTTTAGTGTTAGAAGATATCCTTATTGAGAATCATGAGAATCTTATTCCTCCCTTTCCTAATGCCCCTACCATTTTGGAAGACCTATTTGAACAAAAAAGTCCAATTATTGATAACCATAAAACTCCTAGTTATCCTTCTCTTTATGCCTCTCCTATGAGTGATGGAGCTACATTTCGAAATCCAACCATGAAATGTGATGACCCTATTGTTTGTCACTTTCCTATAGGCTTTCCTACTAGGGTAAATATTATGTCACAATATAATGAGACCTTAGAGAAAAAGGATGACAACAATCAAATTTTCACCTTTCCTAATATCTCTCCTACTAGTAAAGAATATATTATGGTGTTACAAGATCCCATCTCTGAGAATCCCAAGGAAAACATTATTGAAAAAAGAAACACCATTATTTCCAAGCAAGAAAATCCAACCTTTGATTATTCCCTTACTTGCGATGAAGTCAATATTGAAGAACCAAACATTCAATGTCATGAAAATATATTTTGTAGTTCTAAAAATTTCCTAATAGGGAAGGTATCATGGTGCAAGCAAACATCAACACTATCATGTGCACACCAAAAATCAATCTCACTTTGAAGCATCTTGAATTGATTGCTATGGAAGAAGCCTCAAAGAAAATGCTAGGAGTTTATGAAAATTCACCTTCTACTCCTCAAAAGACAAAGGTTACATGTGCTATGATCAGTACCAAGAAAAATGATATAGAAAGACAAAAGAAAATTGAAGAAGCCACAAAGTTATTGGAAGAGGCTTTGAAAACCTTTGATTTCATTTCTACATCCATGAGGGAATACATGATCATAACAAAAGAATCTAAAAAAGGAAGAGAAAAAGAGGTAATGTCAAAAACATCCACTTCAACCACCTTAAAAGAAAGACAACATCCAAGAAAAACTTTGAGGAAATTGCACAACCCCCAAATCCAACAAACATGAGAAAAATTTCTAGAAGATGTTTTGAAATTCTGAAGCAACCTAGAAAAGGATGTGATGCTATAAAGCCTAATGCTCTTGGTTATTGTCACTCAAAAAAAAAACCTTCATCCAATTTCAACACTATCATAAAAGATTCTTCCCAGACAACTTTAACCTTGGTACATCCTAAACTGTTAGACATCTCAATAAATATGTATCAAGTAGAAACTTTGTTTACTTATCAAAATAAATAACATTAGTTGTTGCTCCTTGCCATAGTTGCATGTTTTACATTCATCACAAGGAGCAACATATCATCATCCATTCTTGGCTCACCTTTGTCTTGCACTAAGTGGGGGCAAGGGGTTAAGTAGTTGTGTCCTTGTATGTCACTTGTTGTTGTCTCTTTTGGTTAGTCGTTAACCTTTCATGAACATATAAGAGAAAGCTTGGGATGTGGACGACATGCCTTAAGTTGGCTTGCATGTGACATACTTATCCATGACGTAGCTTCATTTGGAAACATATGACTTGGAATAGGGCTTTCCAAGTTGCCTCTCATGTCTTCTTTCATTAGCTACTTTAAAGCAATTTCTCATAGTGATGGTGTCACAACTGCTTTAAATTGGGGGCATACAATGATGAAATCTTTTGGAAAAATTTCATGGCGTGATTTTTATTTTTTCTTGTGATGTGTCCTCTTCTTGGTGGTGTCATTGGGTTTGATGTTGTCCAAGTGTGTACGATCTACTAACATGGCATGATGCAAATGAGGCATCCCATGGGTGATGATCTGACACTTTGACTTGTCCTCTCTTGGAGACATTAGGCACAATGCTCCTTAAGAAGAAGACCTTACATGAACAAAACAAAATCCCCTTCAACAAAATCTTTACATGACATTCAAAAGAATTTACAAAAGTATTTTCTTTTTTGGTGCCTTATTAAAGTTATGAGGAGGTATAACTTTGGTATGGTTGAGTGGGAAGCCCAATCCAATGCATGAATTTCCCCATACCACTCATGTGTGTGTGAGTGCATACTAGCCATGAGTGTATGTTTCTCACCTTTTAGGACTTCTCACTTGGTGGACAACCAAGAGTTTCATCACCTCAGAGTGAGTATGCATTTTTGGAGAAATAGCCTAGATCTGATCCACAATGTGTTGGACAAATGATCGAAGCTTGACCCACCCTTTTATTTCTGCCCATTGTCATTGTATGATTGTGTATCTCGTTTTGCTGCAAATCATTCACCTTATGCATGTCTTTTTGCACTTATGTTGGTTTGACTTTGTATCTTTGATCCTGGGGGCTTGGTTACCTCCTTCATCTTTGTTATCTTAGCACATATGCATTGGTATGATTAGACCCCTATTTAATGTCTAATTTACTATGAGTTTGAAGCAAGTTCATCCTCTCACTAAAGTGGGGGCTAAATGTAGTGTAGAAAAAAGTATCTCTTGATTTATATGGGAATAATTAATGATAAATTGGACTTAATATCACCTTGGTCTAGTGTTGTAAGGTATTTTACATATCCACATTAGGTCTAGGTCCCTTGTAAATTGAATAAAATTCAAAGGTGTTGTAAAGTTTTGTAAATGACTTTCACACTTTTCTAGACTTTTATTAAGCATTTAAGTCTAATGGAACTATTTTTCCCTTAATTCAATATTGTAAAATGTATTAAATTGTATTCTCACATTAATCTAGAAGGCTTGTAAATTAAACTTGGTTTTAATCTAGTCTTTTAATGTGTTTTACACATTCACATTGGATCTTGTGCCTTTCTAGGCTATGTGGACCTCATTTTAATGTGGTACAGTTTATTTAATCACACTTTCACATTGAAATTTATGTCCATATCCCTAATCACCAGTTATATCATCATTAATAGGCCCCTATGACCCCATATTGTGCATCCTGAGGCATATTTTGATAAAAAAAAATGGCTATATCAACATAAAACTAAAATTATTCACTCCCCAATATCCCAACTAGAAAAAGAGCCCATGTGGGACCCATTCACCACTTTAAGTGAGTGAGTCCCATTTAAGCTATTTTCAGGGTTTGAGCAGGAAAACATTTGGTTTTATGTTTAATTTTCTTCAATGTCAGCCTGGGGATCAAATTAACGGGAATTTGAGTGGATTACCTATATAAATGAGCTCTCAAACCATTATTTCATTCATTCATCATGCATTCAAGTCAAGCAAGCTAGGGTTAGGTATTTCAAGTCTTCACAAGGTCATCAAGATAACATTCAAGATCATTTTTCAGACATTCAAGGGAAGATTCTTCATCCATTGTTGCAGCAACTCAAGATCTATCATCACAAAAAGTTTCTAATTACATTATCTCATGTTTATACTCAATCATTTTGTTTCATCATTTTGGTTTAATTACCTAAAGGGGGTTTGACCAAGGCAAACCCCCATTTCCTAATAATCAACATTTTCTCTCTTTCTTTGTGTGATTGTAGATCTAGGTTCTTTGAAGTCTTGGAGATAATTGAAGAATAGGTTTCAAACTTATTAGAGTCATCTCCCTATTGGAAAGGTCAAAATATTCATAAAAAGTCACTTACAGTGCTAAAAATTAGGGTTTCAGATCCAGACACCTAAAGGAACAAAAAGAGCAGATCGAGAGCTTCTTATTCTGCTTTCAAGTTTTCAAAAAAGTCAAAGTGAACTCATTTTACATTAGTGGTGAATGATTCCCACTATACCTATTTTTCAGAGATTTCTACTAATTCAGATACCCATTTTCCCAAAATAGGCTCTGGTACAGTTTTCTAGATCTAGGTTTGATTTGCCCAGAATGGTGAATGAGTCCCAATAGGTGAAAATTTTAGAATGAACAAAATTTCCAGTCTTCATTCTAGTTTCTACAGTTTTCTAGGTGCACAATTTGAATTTCATAAATTTTTGTTACAGTTTACTTACATTTCTAGGTTTTTTTGCATATCACAGTATGTTTTGAAACATCTTATATTTTAGCCTTCAAGACAATCCCCTTTGAAATATTTCAATATCCTTTGCATTTTAATCTCAATGGTTTGTTCTTGAGTGATCCATTAAGATTTTTGTACCTCTCTCCTTTCAGGTTCAAAACCCTAAAAGTGTAAAAGAGACCCATACACAAAAATCTTTGGTTCATAATCAAGTAAAAGTGAAGGAGTATGAGTAGTAAAAGATCATGTTTACAACTCCTTGGGGTACCTATGTATATGTAAGGATGCCATTTAGCTTAACTAATGTAGGTGCAACTTTTCAGAGAGCTATGGATGTAGCATTCTCTGATTTTATAAACATTTTCCTAGCAATCTACCAAGATGATTTGACTACCTACTCCAAGAAAGAAGACCATTTTATGCACTTGGAGAAGATTTTCATTAGGGTTATGGAATATGGAAACTCACTTAATATAAATAAGTTTTCCTTTAGAGTCACTGAAGGAAATTTTTTGGGACACAGTGTGTGTAAAGAAAAATTGAGAATTGACCCTCAAAGGGTAGCTGCCATTGATAAAATCCCAAAACCAAAGAATGTAATGGGCATCTAGTAATTCTTTGGAAAACTAAATTTTCTAACAAGATTTGTCACAAATTTCACAAAAATCACCTACACCATATCAAAAATGTTAAAGAAGGATGAGAAAGTGGAATGGAGTGAAGAACCAAGCAAATATTTTCAAAGTATCAAGCAAACAATTAAGGAAGCTCTTGTCCTTAGGACCCCTAACTTCTCCAAGACACTACAGATCCGAAATCCTTTGCATCTTTCCACATTATTGTTGTAGTGTAATTGTAGAAAAATCAAGAAGGTTTTGAGAAACTAATTGCATTCTTTAGTAAGTCACTTCTAGTTGCAAAGTTGAAGTATGACCTGATAGAAAAGCAAGCATATGCATTTGTTAAAGTTGTCAAGAATTTCATAACTAATCTTGTGGGAGCTATAATAGTTGCATATGTTCCTAGTGTTGTTGTTAAGGACATCTTCACCTAGTAAGAAGTCACGAGTAGGAGATGTAGATAGATAAATAGAATACAAGAATTTAACATTGATATTCAGATTACCAAGCTAGTAAGGGGCCAAGGTTAAGCCAAGCTGACGGTTGAAACAAATCTGGAAGCCAACCAAATAAATCAAGTAGATTATGTAGATGTGTTCCCTATTTGTGACATGTAGACTTGTGATTGGTACAAACATATTGTCCACTACTTAAAAACAATTTAGTTTCTTGAAGGATTAATAAAAAATGAAAGAAGAACTCTTAAACTATAGGCTATTAAATATGTTATCATTAATGGTGAACTCTGGTGGAGGAATCTAGATGATGTTCTGTTGAAGTGTGCTGATAATGCAAAAGACTTGGAGCTTTTAACTAAGATGCATAGTGGAGTGTGTAGAGGGCATTACATGGCAAAAAAAATTGCTCACAAAGTCTTGAGAGTAGAGTTTTGGTGGACCAAAATGTTTAAATATGCCCACAAGTTAGTGAGGGCATGTGATGCATGCCAAAGATTCTATAGGAAATTCAAATTCTCAGAAAACTTACCACTAAGACCTATTGTAGTCCAAAATCCATTTCAATAATGGGATTTTAACTTTATAGGAGAGATATCAAACTATTTTACCAAATGGGTGGAAGCAATATGTTGATCACGATGTTAGTTACACACCAACTTTGTGGATAAATACTCATAGAAAGACTGCCGAAACCTATCTTTACTTGAAATATTGAAGTAGGAAAACCTAAATCTTAGGCTAACTCAGCTTAATCCCAAGGCTCATTTATGTTAGGTCTTGACCACACTAGGTTCACTTTAGGGTACATTGTGATAATGTTAATCACGAGGGGTAAATGGTTTTTTGTTCTAGTTTTCAAAGAATCATAGGGATAGATAAAAGATAATCTCAGTCCAATCATTTAACAGCTTCATAAAATCAAAAAATTTGAAATAAAATTTCATGAATTTCAAATAAATTTCTTTCACTTAAGTAGATTTAGCTTTACGCATTCAACAATAGCATGGAATCAAAAGATTTCTAATAATTTTTTTTATTCATTTATCTCTTTTTTTGAAAAATTTTCTGAAATTTAACATCTATTCTAAAATAAAGAATCAAAAGTACTAAAAAAGTAAAGTTTCTCCCAAGTATCATCCATGCATGCCTCAAGAATTAACCAAACCAAAGAAAACCATTCCATACATCACCAGATTGCTTCACAGCTAAGCACATAATGATACAATATTTTAAAGAGGGGGATTATTTGAACATCGGGTAGTTTTTGTATGGACCCTTAAACGGTGCAACACACAGTCTTGTCCAGCAAGGAGAAACAATTAGCTATGTAATATTTCATATTAGGAAATAACTTTTAAATTGGCTCTAATGTAGATTAGCTTCTATGTGCATACAAGTTTGTAATCTAGAATGGAATAGAAGATAGGAAAAAGAACAAAACTTAAAGAAGTTTTGGTTCTCTGACATCCATGAATTCTAAAATTAACTTAAAATGAATCATCTCTTGGCCTTTTATAAGAATAAGACACCTAGGAGGTTAGAAAAATACATGAGAGGAAATCCAAGGGATGAATCACAACAAGGCACATAGAAAATGAAAACTAGCAGGATAATTATTGACAGAGTCAACAGATGTCAACGTTCTTCAACACATTAATCTCTATCGGGATCTTCATTTTTGAAATATCACCAAGATAGTAACTTGAATCAAATAAATCCACCAATCGAAATGTAGGAACTTCCATACATTTAGAATGATCAAGTGGAAATTTTCTCCTACATTCAGGTTCTTCCTTGAGCTTAATACTCTCAGAAGTGAATCACCTTGGGGTTGACCACACTCCTTCATCGTATGTGTAAGATTCCTAGTTTCCTAGTATCCGGTGCTTCTTTGCAATGAACTTTGTTCCCACACAAGCCTTGAGAGCATACTATTGAACCTGGTAACACCATCGGACCATCTGCAGCCCAGTTTTTCCTAACCTTCCATACTCGAACATTGCATCACAATTTTTTCTTCCTACAAGCACACATTCCACATATTAAATACCTTGTAAAAATATTCATAAAAATTTCATGAAAATAGAACCATCTTTAATAAATCATCATTTCAAACAAATCATAAATATCATGTTTTAAAATACATTCTCACATAATTATCATTTTGGTGGGTTACCAAAACTTTTGGACCCCAAGGAAAGCTTAAACATTTAACTTTAAACTTAACGCTGCTACCCAATATCCGGTACCCAAAAATTTAGCTTTTATTGGAATAAAGCTTCCCAGATCCCAGATTCTCCCAGAACCTCCACACTTTCTCAGAATTTCACTCTTGGACTAGAACACTTCACCAAAACCTTGCATTAAAATTTTAAAATTTTTAGCCCTCCAATACTTGGTACCCAATACATAGTACGCTTTAATCACGAATTACTCTAAAAATTTATTTTTAACTTTATCTTCCATTGACCGTTTTCAACTAGCCAACACCTTCCATAAGCATTAGTTTTCACTTGGGTCCCCAAGTCTTAAAGTCTTGGGGCGTGTTGTGAAACCACACAACAACTTGCTACCAATAAAACTAGATTTAAAAGAAACTCGAGATCAGATCACCCATTGTAAATTATAAGTTATACATATTTTCCAACAATAAATCCTTACCTTTACCTAAATTTTGGCATAAAGATAATAAAATTTCTCCGAAAAGTATCAATGTGTCCTTTGATTAATTCTAGTTTTTGGAATTCAGTGAAAAAATTAGTTCATTGACATTGAACTACATAATTTAGTAATCCTCCAAAGTCAACCTTGGATAGATCCTTGCTGCTAGTCAGATGTCCATAGCCCCAACAAGGTTATCTTTGTAATTGCCCCAAACATAGCTCTACTGCTAGTTAGACATCCATAGCCCTAGTAGAGGTATTTGGATAGCCTAAAGAGTTAATTTTTTTCTCTTTTGATATTTCTATTGATACTCATTTTTCTTTTTTCTTTCTTTTGATATTTCTTTGTAAGCTCATTTGCTTCAACTTATAGGCAATGAAGTGCATTATTAGGTTGGGAATCATAGTGGTAGCGAAGGCTACCTTTTATTTTTCATTCAATGCAAATCCCTTCATCATTCCATTAATTCCAAAAAAATCATTTAATTATTCCCTATAGGTGTGACTTTCTAGCTAAATTTTACCATCATTATGCCAAATTCTAGCTAATTGCAATTTTCTATTTGTAAAAGAAATATGTATAAGCTAAAATTTAGTAGCAAGTAATCCATTACTAAATTAATTCTAAATTTACAAACACTGATTACCACCCTTCCATTTTAATTTTTTTATGGAAACTGTGTGCCGTGAAATATGTGTGAGCTAACTAGAGAAATATAAACCAACACACCAATAAGACATTAAATCAAAGGAAACTAATTGAAAAGTAAAGAAAACTATTAAAACAACAGTTCCTATGAAAGCATCTTATCGTCCTCTATCTCTAGTAATTTTGTCGATTCCAGCTATTGCTCTCAGATTTTGTCGGGCTCAACAAACATTCCTCTTAGAGAATGAGATTGTAGATGATGGATGCATGCTATGCTAAGATATGATTGTGCTGATTAAAAGATGCATGATTGCAGATTGCTATGATTACTTGATAAAGAAAACTACAATTACAAATGCTCTTAATGCTGATAATAAATGCTAACTGAATGCAACTATTCTCTAATCACCTATCGCCTAATTGAACAAATGCTTGGATATGTAGGCATTTTTATAGAGCTTTCGAAGGATTGTGATTGACTGATGCGATCAACAACTATGATAATTCCTAGCAGATCGAACAGTCGAAGATGGAGAAGACTGGAGAGAAAAATAGAAGAAAAATAGAAAGCAAGATTTGTTTCCTCTTTCATGGAAGAGATAAGATGAGCTGATAAAAATAATCTTTTTAGAGGATTTTGGAAAGATTTAAGAAGATAAATATTGAATTCTAAATTCAATTATTTATTTATGGGTGACATGGAGATTTTTCTCAATTAAATAATCATTTAACTAGGATTTGAAGAATAATAAAAGATTTCATAATTAGATAAAATATTTAATTATGATTTGAAAAGATATGAACATTAATTAAATAAAAATATTTAATTAAATTTTTAGGAAATGACATGTAGATGAAATTAATTAAATATTTTATTTAATTAATTAGAAGAAAGGAAATATTTAAATTTAATTAAATCAAAAGACTTATTTAAATTCAAAATGTGATAATTAATTAAGATAAATAAAGGGTATTTATCTAATTAATTAAGTAGACATATGAATGTGAAATAATTAAATAAAGTGAATTTATTTAATTAAGGTGGAAGAATAAAGTGAATGAACAATATAATTAAATTATTTAAATTTAATCATATGTAGAGGACTTTCAGAAATTAATTAAATAATAAATATTTAATTAAATGTTAGGATTAATTAGACATGACCAATTTTATGCATATACGTTTTTCCCCTCTTTGAAGTGATGTGTGAAACACATTGCTTCAAAGAAAATATTCCTGCTTTTGAAATTTGCTACGTTTGATTTTTCCCCTAGTCAGAAAATTTTAACTAATATGCCCTTTTGATTTGACTCTGATATGTTTTGGATTGAAAAATGTGGCTGATATTGATGATGCCACCTCAGGAGGTAAATCACTGATGATGAGAAAAATGTTGAGTTGATGATGAGAGGGATGCAATGATTTAGCTCCCATTAATTGATTAAAAGATGCCCCAGTTCGAAAAATAAGGTCAAAGTTTGAGGAAAAATAGAAAAATAAAAATAAAATGCCACAAAAACCCACCTTGGTTGACATTTAAAAGGTTAAAGGGGTAAAAAGGGCAAGTCATTTTCACCTATTGACTTTAGTGATTGTTTGCTCTAATGCTGACTTGGTGAGACTTGGTGAGATGGAGATTCCATATCATACACATAGATTCGAGGAGGCCCGCTGGTACCAGAGACCAGCTACTTACAGACCATCGGTGAGTCAATTCAATCCTCTTTGCTTTGAAAATTTGTGATTTCAATCAATTTTTGATGAACTTTTTGCACGGATTTAGAATGTTACAGTCTATTTTAGCGCATAGAGTCACTATTTTAGCGCATTTGATATTTTCTGTAGTGCATAGAGGGTGTGATACAACACAACTAGGATAGAATAGTAGATAGTTTAGCACATCCAATACCTAGAATAGTGCATCTAGGATGCTGATAGGAAAGTGATACTTTAGCGCATAGAGGAAATAGAGTAGCACATTTAGGAACGTGCCCCAACTAGTGATAGATGAGCACATATAGGGAATAGATTAGCGCATTTAGGGTTCTTGCATATTAGGTAGATGAAATGGCACATATTCTTAGGGGTTTAGCGCATATAGGGAATTGATATAGCACTTTTAGGACACAAAATGGCACATAGGGGGGAAACTTCAACGCATTTAGGGTTCTAGCACATAGAGGCTGCAGATTAGCACATCCAAGAAACTTAGGTGGAATTCCTAGTTTGATGAAATTGATGAAAGAATGATGATGTATATTGTTTCTTTGGTCAATAGATAGATAAATTGTCTTGTCATCATGTTGATATGGATAGAAATGATAGAAAATATGATAAATGATAAATTGATAACTTTGCTTCCCAAAATAGAAAACAAAGAGTAGATAGCTGATAACTTTGTTTTCATTCAATGAAAAACAAATAGTAGAATGATTGATTGCAATTTTCTGATAAATTTTCCTTAGAAAACAAAGAGTAGATGATTGATATGACTCCTAATAAATTTGCTTTCTGTGATAGAAAAAAAATAATAAAAGATGTGATTGAAAACATATTTGCATTCGTGATTGAAGTACAAATAGGAAGATGATTTGATTGTTCATAAATTTTCTTTTGTGAAAAAGAAAACAAATAGTAAATGATGATAGAGTAGATTGATTTGATATTTAGATAGATATATTTTGCATTGATTTCATGATATGAGTCACTTAGATAGAGCACTTGATATAGTTCACTGATATGATACACTGATATGGGTTACTGATATGGATCATTGATATGGGTCACTGGTAGATATATAGATATGGGTTGTGATTGCATGATGTTCAGTAGATGGATCACAATGATATGAGTCTATGATATGAGTTTGATTGATTGACTTTGTGATGACCAAAAATAAGAGGTTTTCAAAAACCTCCAGATCAGAGAGCGCTTCCCTGTGGGTTGGGATAGGATGTGAGATCTGACACTTGCAGATGTATAGCTGATAATGAGATGTGGGTTGGGATCTTTATTGTCTATGCCTCAGATTTAGGTCAATAGGGGATTGCTGACCACACTAGCAAAAGGGTGGCATTCTGAGCATAACACCTCTCATTTGCTGACGGGTGAGATGACGGTGACCTCGGAGGATGTATACAAGATTTTGGGGGTTCCGGTGGTAGGTATTCTTGTGGTTTATGACCACAAGGATCTAGGTGGTATAGACACACTCAGGATAATGTTTGGGGATGATCACATAGCAGGGTACTGGGTACCATGGGTAGATTTGAGGAGATATTCAGCCTTACCCATAGTTTTGAGTGCATTCATTGGAGGCTTCCTTTTTCCTAACCACTGGTCAAAGGGACTATTAGTTGGGTGGGGGAGGATCATTGAGTATATGATAGGCTAGCAGTGGAGATATGCCTAGGGGAGCTGCATGTTAGCACATTTGTATCATGACTTGCATCAGGTAGTGTACAAAGGAGGGGGAAGTTTCTCATGTGGTGTTACCCTGCTCCAGATTTGGGCATGGGAGCATATTGCTATTACACGACAACTTGCACCTAGGGCCAGGCCACTAGGCAGACCGTATGTATATGCATATTCGAGTGTACTTTTCCAGCCCAAGCTGGGAAAGTTGGATTACTGGAGATAGATTCTAGATGATGTAGATTCAATGATATGGAGGCCTTACACAGATTGTGAGGTGTGGGATACAGATCATCTTGAGATTCCTTTCATATGTATGCCCTAGTATCTGATAGATCTGATCCCTTTTATTATAGAGATATTTTTGGCTTTACGAGTACAAAGATAGTACATATATACTCAGGGGATGCCTCAGGGTGTTGCGCACTAGGTGTGGTGCAAGGATGATCCTAGATGGGGACTGAGCATTTCATATCAGGTTTCTTATACAAAGTATATATGTTTGCAGCTTGAGGTATGGGATTACAGGCCCAAGATTACTAATGTAGGGATGTCTGAGGATTATTCTGATTATTTTCACACCCACCCATTTCCTCATTTCACATGTCCAGATGAGCTAGTGCCCATTTTGATAGCACATCAGCCAGGGGATAGGAGATAGGAGGTTGTGGCAGGGGGAGAGTAGGAAGTGGGTGGAGGGGATAAGGAGGAGAGTGGAGATGGGGAGAGCTCAGATGATGGTGGTGGGGATGATGGTGGAGATGGTGGAGGGGATGAGCAAAGGCCAGTGAGACAGAGGTCAGAAATTTTGGGAAGTGTACAGATCATGTAGAGGCCGAAGATTGGTATGGGATGGAGGATAGTGATTAGGGTCCCTTCGACAGTGCAATGGGCACATATAGCTACTATGTAGGCCCATGTACAGACTCTTTAGGGGTAGCAGGCATAGCCGCGGAGCTAGTTGGCTTAGGCTCAGAGTTTTGCAATACACTTACAAACATAACTTGCGCAGGCATAGGCACAGATATAGGCACAGGCATAGGATCCTCCTCTTGGCCTGGACCCACAGGTGGCCCAATTGATAGCAAAGAGAGACTCCTTCAGATGAAGGTCATTAGAGGCAGAGAGGGTTGCTAAGAGACTCATGGGCACTGTTGAGAGTGCATCTTTGTGAGAGGCCATTATAGAGGGATTCAAGATTGCCAGGGAGGCTGAGCATTATTGGATTAGATATGAGGAATTGTACCCTCCTGAGTGCAGAGAGTCTTATCCTTGATCCCACAATAGATCCAGGAGTAGATCATGGACTGCGACACACAAAAGAGGAGTTACAGGGCCTCGACAGGATCCCGGTGAAGGTGGGAGTGGTAGGCCACTAGTCTCTAGACCAACTCCATCAGGGGGCTCCACTAGCTAGCCCTGATATATGATTTTGATATATGTAGTATTATTGATGTATTTCACACATGTATATCATTTTTGGAGCATGTACATTTTTTTTGATCATATCTTATGTATCTCTCTAGAATTTTTAGTTTCATTGGACATTGGACATTTGTATTTATTTTTGATGAGCGATGATATGCGGCAGTGATGAGTTTTGATGATGTTCATTTTTGATGTGATGTTGTGATGATGATATGGATATGCTTTATGTTTGTATATGTTATGAGATGGATGTGTGATTCTTTTGATGGTTTAATGACTAACCTGTGATGTAGGAGGATTCTTATGATGATGAATTGTGATGCGTACTAATGATGTCATGTAGGTGGATGACTTATGATGTGATTATGAAAATATGCAAATGGGATATATGATATGTTTATGAAAAGTGCAATGTTTTGCAAATGATGTATGTATGGAATTTTTTTTTTTGGATTTTTCAAATGCATAAATAATGATGATGTGATGGAAAATGGATGTTTTGTTTATGAAATGTATCATGAATTTGTAATATGTATATGGATTAGGAAATTATATGAAATGATATGTGATATGGGTCAAATGTTATGCGAAAAATGACATGATATATAAATGATATGAAAATAATAGATGATTAAAGATATCATATGAATGTAATGTGACAAATGATAAATGATATGAATAATGGTATGAAGTGAAATTAAAATGATGAATAATAATGATATGTATGATAAGATGATAATAAAATGTATTGAAATGAGATGAAATGGATGAAATGATATGAAATGGATGAAATGTAATGAAATGAGAATTGAAATGAAATAGATTATGAAATGATGACACAAAGATAAAATATGATAATGAAATGGTAATGAAGATGATAAATGGTATGCAAGTGTGTAGAATGAAAAATGAAATGGATATGAAAATGATAAGTAAGACGTTAATGATATGAAAATGATAGATAATATGAAAATGATATGAAATACCTAATGGATAAATGAATGATATGAAATGATAAAGGATGTAAATGATATGCAATGAAAGGATTCATAAAATGAGGGTGATATAAAATGAGAATGATTAATGATATGCAATGAAATTATATGATATGAAAAATGATAAATGAAATGATGATGCATAGTGATGGATAAATAAATGATATGAAAATGAATGATAAATGATAAACTATATGATATGTACATGACCTAGATGAAATGATAATGATTAATAAAATGATGATGAAGATGAAAGATGATAATGAAACAAATGTCCGAATGTCCTCCACAAATAGTCCAAAGAGACATGATAGTCGTTGATGTTTTTGTTCAGCTTTCTAAAACTCTAAGGCAAATCTAGTATGCAGATATGTACAATGATCTAAATGAAATGCAACGAAATGAAACCAACCATTTTTTGAGCCCTTTGTTAGCTTTCTTGAATCATCATAGAGAATTTTAAAATGTTGGAAGTATGTACAAGCATAAGAGGGGAAATTAGCACCAATGATGACCAAAGTACAACTTTCATGATTTTTGATATAGCAAGTGAACAGAAGCATCAAGGTATAATTGAACCAAGATGACCTAAATATTTCTTGCATAAATAGAAAAGATTAACCACTTTTTGATGCAAATTTGGAACTGTCATCAATGATATGCTTTGGAAATCATGTCTCGTGACATATTTGCAGCAGATTGATAGTTAACCTCAAGACAACAGAAAAAGAAAAAACATCCTCTTTCCTCGCTACTCTAGTTTAGTACATCATCAAGTGTGCTCCAGAGGGATGATATCAAAAGTTAAACAACCATTGTTCAAAATATAATACTAATATTCCAAACATTTATTCAGGTTTTAGATCATCCAGATATGTGTTATGATATGGTACTTGCTAAAAATGGTTGTGATATGGATCAATGATTGGATATCAGTGCATAGGATTTGATTGTTTGTTCGTATGATTGGATTTTATGTCATTGTCTAGTTGTTTCAGTAGAACCTGAAGGTTGATTTCCCTTGGTATGTCAACATTTTCCTCCAGTATGTCACAACTTGCTAAAATGAATATGTACAATGATCAAGCCATGGTAAGACATTATCACTCTAGGAAAATGATGGCAATGTGATGTTGTTATGACCCTAGGATGATGGTGAAAAGATGCATGAAATGAAGGCTGAGAAGCTAAGTGTAGAACATGAACTAATAGATGTGGAGCTACAAATAGTGTCTATTTTCCAGATTTTCACTATTTGTCTTTATTGCATTTTTCTGATTTCTTTTTGTTTTCAAGACATTTTTTTTTTTATAAAAAATTTCAGGACTTTTTTTTTATTTTTATAGATTTTCTCAAGAATTTTTCTGATTTTTATAGATTTTTTTCAAGACTTTTCTGATTTTTATAGATTTTTTAGAAATTTTTCTGATTTTTAAAGATTTTTTCAGGACTTTTTTTTTATTTTTATAGATTTTTTTCAGGACTTTTTCTAGATGATGATAACTAATTTAGACATAATACTTCTTGAGGTGCATGTTGTTGATGGGTTCATCAAATAGGTCCCCTTCTGGCATTGATAGCTTGTATGCTCTTGAACCATATACTATGATGACCACATAAGGACCCAGCCAATTTAGTTCAAACTTTCCTTTCTTCTCTCTGTCTTGCTAATTTCATGGGTTTTCCTTCAAATCAAGATCACCAACCTGAAAGGTACATGGCTTGACTCTATGATTATAGCTACGAGACATCATATGTTGATATTATTTCAAATGATCAGCTACTTGTTGTCTCTTCTCATCAAGGAGTTTCAACTCTTGTAGTCAGGAAACTCTGTATTCATCATCTATGATTAAACCTTTCAGTGATACTCTAAGTGATGGAATCTTAACCTCTAGAGGTAATATGGCTTCTTCTCCATAGATAAGAGAAAATGGTGTTTCTCTTGTTGGCATGTGAATGCTAGTTCTATAGGCCCATAATGTGAGATTGAGTTGTACATGCCAATCTTTCCCTACATCATTCATAGTCTTCTTTAAGATTTTTAGTATGGTTTTGTTTGAAGCCTCTGATTGGCCATTACCTTGTGGATAGTAGGGTGTTGAATATCTATGTTGGATATAGAATCTCTCACAAAGTTCGTCAACATCTTGATTCTTGAATGGTCATCCATTATCTGTAATTATGGAGTTGGAAATGCCATACCGACAAATGATATAGTTGAGTATGAATGATGAGATTTGTTTGTTGGTAACCTTAGTGAGAGGTACTACCTCAATCCACTTGGTAAAGTACTCTATGATTGTGATGATGAACTTGTGCTTGTTTGATGATGAGGGATGAATCTTGCTAACTAGATCTAACCCCCATTGAGAGAATGGCGAGGTTGGCATGAACTGTTATAGTTCTTATGCAGGAGAATGGATGAGATTCCCATGTATCTGACGTTTGGAGTACTTCTTCACAAAAGTGAATGATTCTCTTTCCATTGCATGCCAGTAGTAACCCATTCTAATGAATTTCTTGGATAAAGTCAATCCACTTAAATGAGTACCACAAATGCCACCATGAACTTCTTGTAAAGCCTTGTCAGATTCATCACGTTCAAGACATTGAAGTAAAGTACCATCAAGATCATGGTGATAAAGGATGTTAGCGATAAGAGTATAGAGAGAGGATTGGCAGATAAAGTTATGCTTTTGGTTTCAGGATAAGTCAGGTGGTAAGATGTCATCTTTTAGGTAGGCACAAATCTTGCCATACCAAAGTGAATTGGATCCTACTAAGTGGAAAATGATATGGCTTTCAGGTGTGTCATAGGCAAGTGCAAATGATTGTTCCACCAAAAATTCATAGCGAGCCTAATTTTCTAGGAGTTGTAGTAATGAGGAAATCGTGGCCATAGTGTCAGCTGCTTTGTTATCTAGTCTTTGAATATGTATGAACTTGATATCCACAAATTACTTCTTAAAATCATCAACCATCTTCTTATATGGCAACAGTTTGTCTTCTTTGGTCTGATAATCATCATTGATCTGATTTATGACTAACTATGAGTCACCATAAACTTGTAGTTCTGTGATCCTCCATTGCAATGTGATCTTGAGTCTAGTGATTAAAGCTTCATACTAAGCTATGTTGTTAGTGCATGGAAACATTAGCCTATACAAATGAGGAATGGTATTTCCTTGAGGGGTGACAAAGAGTATGCATGTCCCCAATCAATGTTGAGTGAAAGAACCATCAAAATATAAAGACCATGGCTATTTTAATTCTACAGTGAAGACATCACCATCTGAAAATTTGATATGCATGGGATGCTCTACTTTTAGTGGTGCGTCAACTAGTTGATCAATGATAACTTGTCCTTTGATTGCTTTGTGATCAACATAATGGATACCAAATTCACTCAAGATCATAACCCATTGTGCTAACCTTCCTGTTAATGTAGCCTTGCTCAATAGATACTTAAGTGGATCAATCTTTGCAACAAGATTGATTATATGAGTTAACATGTAGTGCTAAAAATTTTGTGAGGCAAAGACTACTGCTAGACAAGCCTTCTCGATGAAAGTGTAGTTGAGTTCATGACTTGTTAGTGTTCGACTGATGTAATAAATTACACGTTCCTTTCCTATAGAGTCGTCTTGTGCTAATAATGCCCCCAAAGATGTCTCTGTTGTGGAAATATATAAGATTAGAGGTTTTTTTGGATTTGGGGGTACGGGAATCGGTGGGATTATTAGGTACTGCTTGATCTGTTGAAAGGCCATTTCACACTTGTCATCCCATTTGAAAGGAAAATTCTTATGCAATAGATGTGTGAAAGGTAGACTTTTATCTACCAGCTGTGCAATGAACCTTCGTATAGATTGAATTCATCCCTATAATGACCTCAATTGACTGATATTCCTTGGTGGAGGCATTTCCATGATTTCTTGTACCTTGGCAGGATCTACTTCAATTCCTTTTGCTGATACTATGTATCCTATGAGCTTTCCATATGTAACCCCAAAAACACATTTCTTGGGGTTGAGGTGAACCTTGAACTTTTCTAACCTTACAAAGATTTTGGATAACACTTCAAGATGTCCTTCTCTTGTGTATGAATTTTCCAATATATCATCTACATAACCTTCCATGAATGTGAGCATCATGTCATGAAAAATTGTAGTCATAGCTCTTTGATATGTAGCCCCAATGTTCTTTAGAATGAAAGGCATGACGTTCCAACAATAAGTCCCCCATGGACATGTGAAAGTTATTTTGTCCTAGTCTTTAGGTGTAATCTTGATTTGGTTGTAACCAGAAAAGCCATCCATTAGTGAATACATGGCATGGTCAGCTGTCAAATCAACTATAGTATCTATGTTTGGAAGTGGAAAGTCATCCTTAGGACATGCCTTAATAAGATCTTTGAAATCGGTGCAAATTCTGACACGTCCATCTATCTTGGATATAGGAACAATGTTGGAGATCCATTCTGCATAGTCAATTGATCTTGTGAAACCCACATCAAGGAGTTTTCTCAGTTCTTCTTTAACTAGTAGTGCAACATGAGGATGCATCTTTCTGAGTTTTTGTTTCACATGCTTAACTCCTGGTTTGATGGACAAGTGATGCATTATGAGATTGGGATCAAGACCTGACATGTCTACATAAGACTAGGCAAACTTGACTTGATTTTCTCTTAGAAATTCCTTGAACTTGGGTACTTCTTTATCTGTCATTGGTGCAACTAACTGTAGAATCCTTGGTTTTTCTAAAGTTTCAAGATTAACCTCTTTTGTAGGCTCAATCAAGATAGGCGATCACTCATGATAGTGCTTGGGGTGAGTTTCAAGCTTCCAATAATTTTTTTCCTTAAAAATGTTTTCA
Organism: Sequoia sempervirens; assembly: GCA_007258455.2. Classification (NCBI taxonomy): domain Eukaryota; kingdom Viridiplantae; phylum Streptophyta; class Pinopsida; order Cupressales; family Cupressaceae; genus Sequoia; species Sequoia sempervirens. The sequence continues at coordinate 99,371,889 of VDFB02281492.1, read as the reverse complement.
CCATCTGATACACTCTTTGTTTTATCTTTTGTTTGATCTAATACTACCAGATTTTGGTTTTCACCATTAGATCTTTCTTTTTTATTTTTATTTTTGTAGCTAGGAGACTTGACACTCTCTTGATTAAAGAATCTATGCCAAAAATTGCTAGTGGAACAATCATTTGTGTTGTCTGTAGAAAGGAAGTTCACAATATATTCATCGCTTGGAAACATAGGTATATCGATGGGTTTGGACAAATCCCCGTTAATGAGATTGAGATGGATCAAAGGTAGCAGGTCATTGGGTTGTGTAAAATCAGCTATGGTTATGGTCATAACAAAATTGTCTGTAGGATTTGAGGTATGAGGCAGATCAATGATGGTACTGTTCTCACGATAGTCTTGTTCGTTTAAATCCGACCTAGTATCACTAGAATCATAGTTACCTTGTAGTTAAAATCCTTTTTGTTGGGACCCTGAAAATTCACCTTCAATTAGAGTTAGGGTATACTTGTGTATCACATCAACCTTTTTGTCCCTCCAGAACTCATCATTGTAGATGGTGTCCCATTTGTATTCACCAGAGTCTATGTCAGAGTTATTATCCATGAAATTGTGAATTGATGTCAAACATGCTTCTCTTGTATCAGAGCCTTCTTGCAATGTGAGGACAATATCATGCAACTACTTGGATGTTATTTCTTTTGAGTTAGTATCATAGCCTAGTCCTGTTTTATCTTTTGCAACAAGTCCTGGAAGGTGAATAGGCTCAACTAATCCTTCTTTTCTCTTTCTGATAGGACCATTACCATCATAGCCCATCTTCTACATGATTGAATACCCTTTACCATATCGATCAGTTGGTATTTTGACATTGAGGACTTTTTCATCTTCATCTTTATAGAGCTAATTTAGAACTTCTCTATCCTTAGGATCTTCCATGGGGAGTTTTCCTTTGATAAATTGTGCATTAAACAATGTACTTGGCTCTGTTGGTGGTTGTGTTGATGTTGATGCTACATATATTTGTTGTTGTGTGATAGAAGGTTGTCCATATGACTGAGGTGATGTAGGTATATTATCAAGATAGAGAGAGTACTCCCAAACTCCATTGTCCTTGAACCATAGTTGCTTGTCAAATATTTTGGTAAAACTAACTGATTTGTGTATCAACTTTGGGAGAAGTACTAACAAGAGCTTCTTGATTGTTGGGAACTAAAGTATCTTGACTAGCTTTGATATTGGCACAAGTCTGACTGTTTGAATTATCAGCTGGTATTGTGATTTCTTGTCCATCATAAGAAAACTTAAGACATTGATGATATGTGGACGGGACAACTTGCATTTCGTGGATCCACAAATGACCCAACAATATTTTGTATGCAAGATCACGGTCTAATACTTGACAAAAATTATTCTTGATAACAGGTCCCACTCTGATCGATAGCATGATTAAACCCTTGGATGCTCTTTCCTCATCATCATAGGCTTTAATAGTGATCTTTCTTCTAGGATCAATGGAGTCCTCAAAAAATCCTAAAGCCTAAACTAACTTCATGGTACATATGTTCAACCCAGCCCCTCCATCTATTAGTACGCGTCTGACACGAAACTTGTGGATCATGACTTCTAAGTATAGCGATGAATTATGGGGATGTGTCATGGAAACATCATCTTTCTTAGAGAATGAGAGGCATGTGGGTGAGGAAAAGTGTCCCACCATGGCTTGAAATTGGTCCACATCTAGATAAGTGGATACAGTTGTTTCAATGAGGGCCTTTTCTAGAATTTCCTTGTGCATTGGGGAAATCTTTAGGAGTTCTAAGATAGAAATCTGAGCAGGAGTTTTTCTAAGTTGATTGACTAAGTCATATTGATGTTGAGGTGGGGGCATAGTGTATTTTGAAGAAGCTCCCTTTAAGACAACTTTTTCTTGTGCCCTTGTTGTTGCATTGACTTGCCTATATTCCATTTTTTCCTTAACTTTTATAACATTGACCTGCTCAACGTCAGTGTAGATATGGTTGATTATATTATCATTGATATGATTCACACTCTTTCCAGAAGAATCACCCTTTTGATAGTTGGGAAAAGGGTTGCAAAATGCTTGGTGGTCTTCATTTGATTGTTGGTGTCCTTCTATTGTGATGGTGCCATTTTTTATTAGGTCTTGGATGACATTTTTCAGGGCCTAAAAATTATTCGTACGATGGCCCTTGCACCAATGATAATCACAATAGTATGCATCATTCCATGATGGAGGCTTCACACTGGGTTCAAAGTTTTGTTTGAGGCATTTCCTAAGGTATTGTTTTTGTTGTTGTTTCCATGGTAACCTTGATTGTTGGAATTCCCTTGATTGGGAGTAGATGTTTGATTCATGTTGTTCCTCAGAGGTGGAGGATTGTTTCCTTGATTTGTGATAGAATTCACATTTTTTTAGTTATTATTGCGAGGAACACTTGGAGTACTAAGAACAAATGGCTTAGTCGAGACATGATTTGCATCTACAACACCATCATTAACCACATTTTTTTTGTCAGTCCAAAACTTACATTTGTCATTGTTTTTGTGATAATTTGAAGAGCTAGGATTGTCCTTATCAATTTTAAGTATCCCTCTCTTTACCAAAGCACCCTTAATGGTTATGGAATTATCAATCAATTTCTCAAAAGAGGGAGGAAAATGTAAATTCAAATGACAGCTCATTTTTGGATCTAAGTTGTTGATGAAGATGTCCATCTTTTCCTTTTCAGGAATAGGACGTGGATATCTAGTGAACAATCTTCTCCATCTCTGAAGAAAAGTAATGAAAGGTTCACCAAGTTTTTTTTAGCTTTGCATGGATCTAGCATAGCGATTTGATGTTGGATGTTGTAGGAATATTGTGATATGAACTAGTTGATTAATTCCTCAAATTTCTTGATAGGAGGTGTGATTTTTGATAGCCATTCCATAGATTGGCCTCCAAGACTCCTAGGAAACAAATGCATTAAGTAACTGTCCTCATGAGAAAATTCTAAAGTCATGTTTTAGAAGTCTCTAACATGATTGAGTGGATCCAATTTCCCATTATAACGATCAAACTTTGGAACTTCGTAGTGTTTGGGAAATGGGATCATGTTAAGATGATGATCAAAAGGATAAGGAAAAATGTCATCGAGAACATATTTCTTCATTGTGGTTACCCCTTGCATGTCTTTAATTTTTCCTTGTAGTGCTTTAATCTGCTGAGACACGACACTAAGATTAGATGAGGGTGTTTCATCAGGATTACTCTTTATGTTCTCATTATTGAAATAAGGAGGCAACTTGGCTCCTTTGTCAGCCAAATACAGGAAAAATTTCTCTTTGTTGCGCTCTAAAATATTTTCTAAGGCTTTGTGAAATTTGGGATCTTGCTCGGCCTCTCTAAGGTGACGTTCATCCTCTCTTTCATCATCACTATGTACAGGAGTTTTCCTCATGTCCCTGTATTTGTTAAAAGGGAATGGATTTTCTTTTCTTTTATCCATGTTGTTGTTGAAAAGGGGATTATGACTTACACTATAAAGGGGATTAATACTCTCACCTTCTTCTTGAGTTCTTTGGGTATGATCTTGTTAAATGTCCTCTTTTAGCTTATTGTATTGAGATCTTGTAAAAATAGGCATATGATTTTGAAATTTTCTTCTAGACTTAGATCATAATTTGATAAGTGCAGAAATGATGATGTCTTGATCTGATAAGATGAAAATCCTATGATATGATTAAAGACATTCCTAACTCTTGATTGTGGCTTCCAATGATGAAGGATATCAAAATCTTGTTGGGGAAGTTGAATCAATAATCGGAAACTTGTTTGAAAGATGCACTTTTTAAGATTTGATCCTTGTTTTTGAAAGAAATGATAAATATGTCAAGTAGCCTAGTTAAGATCATTGAATGATTTGGCTGGGATGTGTTGGATATTCAATAGAAGGTTATGGTAGATAATTGAAGTTGAGAGGTTGATTGTGATTGTGTCATTGTGATAGAGCTCTTCTCTAAAAATAGGCTTGTGAATAGAAAGGCTCTACAATGTACTCGTCGGTAAATCCCCTATAAAAATCTTGGTACCTATGGAGAAACTCATGGAAATGGAGCAAGACGTTTCAACTTTTATACAAAAAATTTCTATGTGCAAGGTTTTCTTGTAACCCAAATGTTTCTTGGGTTTCTTGATTCAATTGAAAATGGATTTCTTAACAAACTTGGTTGATTTCCAATCTCTAAGAATAGGAGAAATGTCAGGATGCTACTGGACCAAGGATGTTACAAACTCAGATCTGTCAAAAGTGAAAAATTTCCTTTCAATCCTAAAACAATTTTCCTAAGGCAGTTTTCTAAACAGTTTTGAAAAGTTTCAGCTGAATTTTTTCATGTTCATTTTGGATGATCTTTTATCTAAATTAATGTGATTGAAAGCACAACAAATACTTAGAAAAAAATAGTTATTTTAAGCCCTATACTAAACATCGAGTGTATGTTCAAAATGTTTTAAAAATAAATGTTTTCACAGGTTTAGCACATAATAGACAATTCAAGTAGACTCACTCTTAGTGCTCAAGTAGGTCATCATAATAATCAACAACCCACATCTTAGAACTGCGTCGACTCACATAGTCATGTCACCCCCGAAGGGGTGCCCATTTTTTTGTCTTTTCCAGGCACGTACTCAGAGTGACAAAAGTGGATACCAGATCCCATGAGTAAACGGTCCTTGGCAGTTATATGGTGAGTGTCTTGGGGGTAGATTCTTCCCTCCCCTTGCACTGTGATTATTAAGATGTTCAGAAACTGACACAATTGGCTTCTACACTAAGTTCTTAGTAAGGGTTTTTCATTCGGTGTGACAAATGATAAACTCCCTTAGGAGACCTCCTAACCTTTAGAACAAAGGCTTTGGGGATGGTTATCTTCCACACTACCGTTGAATTGTGGACTTTCCCCAAATTCACTTTTGATATATAATGGGTTGGAAAACTTGGCTTTAGTTGTTCCCACTTAGGTTGTTCCTCTTGGGTGAGTACCTTTTCCCACAAGAGCAAGCCCTCTAAAGGATTTAAGAAAGAATGTAAAATTGCATGAATTAAAAAGGCAGTTATGATCACCCAATTAAGGGGAGAGCATAGACCTATTGCCACAAACAAAGCAAACAATGTTCTATTTAGAGCCCAAATCACAATGATCTAAACTATGTGAAGATAATTGCTTCACGAAAACAAGTTGTTCATTTTAACGACAAAAAGAAATCATTGTGTGGTGACTATCTTAGATTGGTTCTTTTTAAGCCAGAAAAGGTCCTATCTGCGGAAGGCATCAGACTCAGAACCTTGTTAAGTTACAACCTGCATGCACTAAAAGATCATACATATGCACTAAAACAACCAGTCAATGTGCTTAAACAACCATCAAAAGCGCTACAGAAAACATTAAATGTGCTAAAAGAAAGCCTAAATGCACCAATCTAAACATGCACTTCTTTTTCTTTTATTACAATTTTTTAATGAATTAAGCAAAATGTATGCACCATTGTGTTCCCTATATGCGCTAAAGTAATACTCGGATGCGCTGAAATAGTTCCTGGATGAGTCGAAAGACCTGTAGAAGCACTAAAACAGTCGACAGATGCACTGAAACAGTTTATGGATGCGCTGAAATATTCGACGAATGCAGTAAATCATGATTTTTTTTGAAAAGCTGAACTTCAGAACACGAAATCCTATTAGAAAACCTGCAAGTAGATGTTAAAAATGGAGCAAGGCCCCACGGTGGGCACCACAAATGTGTGCCATGAAATATGTGTGAGATAACTAGAGAAATATAAACCAACACACCAATAAGAAATTAAATCAAAGGAAACTAATTGAAAAGTAAAGCAAACTCTTAAAACAACAGTTCCTTCGAAAGCATCTTATCGCCGTCTATCTCTAGTAATTTTGTCGATTCTAGTTGTTGCTCTTAGATTTTTCTGGGCTAAACAAACAATCCTCCCAGAGAATGAGATTGTAGATGATGGATGCATGCTATGCTAAGATATGATTGTGCTGATTAAATGATGCATGATTGCAGATTGCTATGATTACTTGATAAAGAAAACTACAATTACGAATGCTCTTAATGCTGATAATAAATGCTAACTAAACGCAACTATTCTCTACTCGCCTATCACCTATCACCTAATTGAACAAATGCTTGGATATGTAGGCATATTTATAGAGCTTTCAAAGGATTGTGATTGGCTGATGTGATCAACAACTGTGATAATTCCTGGCAGATCAAATGGTCAAAGATGGAGAAGATTGGAGAGAAAAATACAAGAAAAATAGAAAGCAGGATTTGTTTCCTCTTTCATGTAAGAGATAAGATGAGATGATAAAAAACATCTTTTTAGAGGATTTAGGAAAGATTTAAGAAGATAAATACTGAATTCTAAATTCAATTATTTATTTATGTGTGACATGGAGATTTTTCTCAATTAAATAATCATTTAATTAAGATTTGAAGAATAATAAAAGATTTCATAATTACATAAAATATTTAATTATAATTTGAAAAGATATGAAGGACATTAATTAAATAGAAATATTTAATTAATTTTTTAGAAAATGACATGTAGATGAAATTAATTAAATAAAATATTTAATTAATTAGAAGAAAGATTTGAATGGAAGAAAGGAAATATTTAAATTTAATTAAATCAAAAGACTTAATTAAATTCAAAAGGTGATAATTAATTAAGATAAATAAAAGGTATTTATTTAATTAATTAAGTAGACATATGAATGTGAAATAATTAAATAAATTGAATTTATTTAATTAAGGTGGAAGAATAAAGTGAATGAACAGTATAATTAAATTAATTAAATTTAATCATATGTAGAGGACTTTAGAGAAATTAATTAAATAATAAATATTTAATTAAATTCCAGGATTAATTAGACATGACCAATTTTATGCATATACAAAAACCACTAAAATACTTGGCTAGCACTTCTACTTTGACAGTGTTGTACTAACATTAATGCATCAAATCTATCATGATTACACTTAAATTAGAACATAATACTCTACATTTAATTCACACACCTTAACACACATATTATTTCCTTTTAATTTCCAAATGCTGATGTGTGCCACCTTACTAGCTTATTTTTCCTTTCTATATTGCACACATGGACACCTTCATGATTAATATAGCTCAATAAAATATAATGAAATGAAAACTAATAAATTTTGAAATATTCAATTTTCTTGATTCGTGATCTTTGTATTGGCAAACTTCAAAGAAATTGCCACACATTATGTAAGAATTTATTTTATTTAACATTAGACTCTAGAGAAAATAGTCCTATTGCCACCTCAACTTTCATTTTCCAAGACTTCGATCCATGCAACTATGTATCACATTCTCATAGCTTTCTATAAATTCTACATTTGTCCTTCAAATTCTTCACATCTTTTTTTCTTTTCCACTTCGCTTTTATTTTCCTGCTTCTAGGCCATGGACACTCCCATTTTCCCGACTTGTGTTCACTACTAGAATGGCTTTCTAGGTTGCATTACTACCCAAAGGCTGAATAAGGTTTTCTTTCTTAGGACTCTGGCTACCAAATCCAATTTACACCTGGTCCTTGGGGAAAATTTTGTGGAATCTAGAGCATATTATCAGATGAATTCATAATTGGCTTTGTGGTTCATAGCCTACCTCTTGGACCTTGGGATTTTTGTTGTTGAAGTTTGTGAAGCTGCTCGATAATAGTGCAGCCTAATTTTCTAGGGAATTTGGATTGTCTTTTCTATTGCACACTTGGTCATTGGGATTCCCTCTGTTTGTCGAATGAGGAGAAGTGGTTCCTCTCTAGCTATTTTTGACTGATCTTCATACCCCTGACTTTGATACTCACAAGGACAATGCTTACTTGGGATATACTACCCTTATGGATGAAGCATCCCAGATTGATTGATTAGCCACCTTACTACCTATTGTAACTAGCTCAACTCCACTTTCTACCTTTTGTAGTTTTATAGTTTTTACAGTGAGAAATTTTGTATTTCCATGTATATACGAGGTACACACACACATATATATGAACATTTTTCTTTTCTTGTTCATTAAGTGTGTATTTACTTTGCACTGCTTTATTTTTTCAATTCACTCTCATGTGTGTTATAAATTAAGTAGAATTCCTTAATGTCAGGAATAAACCAAAAAGTAAAAAAAAACCCTACAAAAAAAAAAGACTAAAATTTACCCTAAGCAAACGACTAACCCTAACTAAGAAATTTACCTTAACTTTTATTACTATCTTCATGGTATTTTTTGTATGAATTATAGTAGGATTTTCTTTAAATTCACTTGAGTATATTTCAAATATCCTACTGTAACAATGAATTATCTTAACTTTTCTGTGTTTAATAAATGCAAATTCAAAGGCATACTTACCAATAAATTGGCTCATATGTATGAAAACGACCTCATTAAAGGTCAATTGTACACACCTTTGTTGATTCCTCCATACTCTACCTTCTTCTAGTCTTGGTCCATGGTTTTCCTTTTTGCTTTTTTCTGTGCCATGAACAACTGCATTCATTTTTTGATTCTCTTTCTCTCCAAGATCTTCCAAGTCCTTGGCCCTATCTTCACTCTTCGTAACACTATTCACTTCATTAAACCAAGAACTAACAAAATTTACATTGTCATAAAAAGGAGAGAAAATAAAAAATTGATACTCTGTATTTTGCGTGAAATCAATAATTTCTTCCCTTTTAAATCGTTAATTTTTAGTTAGGGGAGAAAAGCATGCATCTCCCACTCATTTTTCCTACTTTTTCTCATCATTGTCATCTTCCATGTGTGAGAGGATTGATGACTCATCATTTTTACTTTCACGCTTTTGGAATGCTATTTCCAAGTTGCGATGTCCTTGCTTTTTTTCCTACAAAGTTTTAGGACTTTCATCATGACAATTATAGTTAGTAAATAGATTTGATTTAATAGTTAATTTTTTAATATTTCCAGTCTCGTAAATCTCTTTCGAATCGTGGTTCCTTTCTTTTAGCAGTTAAAGATGCTTCTATTAATGGAATCACATTATAAGTGGCCAAACTTATCCTAGTTAGAAAAATTTCACAATCAAGTTCACCATGATCAGTTGTATCATGAATTATACAATCAGTGACCCTACCAAAGGTGAATAAACTCAAAGGATAAAGCCTCCGATTAAGGATTTTTCAGAGCTTATCAATGTCCATTTTACTTTCCATTACTAGCTTGCTTAGACTTTCATCTCACAAGCAACCTTCCAACCCAAAATTAGGAAGGTGATATCAATTCTAGATAAATCCAAAGAATGACCCTTCTTCTAGCACTAGTTCCTATTGATCAGGATTTAGTCGCACACCAACAGTGCAGATAAATCCTCACAAACAAACTATGGGAACCTATCTTTACTTGAAAGATTGAACTAGGACAACCTAAATCTTAGGCTAATTTAGCTTAATCCAAATGCTCATTTATGTTAGGTCTTGAACACCCTAGGTTTGCTTTAGGGTTTGTTGTGATAATGCTATTAATCACAAGGGGTAAATTGTTTTTTGTTCAAGTTTTCAAAGAATCATAGAGATAAATAAAAGATAATCTCGGTTTGGTCATTTAACAACTTCATGAAATCGAAAAGTTTGTAATAACATTTCATGAATTTCAAATAACTTGCTTTCACTTAAGTAGATTTAGCTTTAAGCATTCAACAATACTATGGAATCAAAAGATTTGCAATAAAATTTTCATTGATTTATCTCTTTTTTTGATTTTTTTTTATATTTAAACATCTATTCTAAAATAAAGCAATCAAAGTACTAAAAATGTAAAGTTTCTCCTAGGTATTATCCACGTATGCCTCAAGAATTAACCAAACTAGAGAAAACCATTCCAGACATCACCAAATTTCTTCATAGCTAAGCAAAGAATGATGCAAGATATTAAAGAGAGGGGGATTGTTTGAACATCGAGTAGGTTCTATATGCACCCTCAAATGGTGCAACACACATTCTTGTCTAGCAAGAACAAACAATCAACTATGTAAGATTTCATATCAAGAAATAGCTTATAAATTGGCTTTAATGTTGATTAGCTTCTATGTGCATTCAAGTTTTTAATCTGGAATGGAACAAAAAATAGGAAAAAGAACAAAAATTAAAGAAGTTTTGGTTCTTTTCCATCCACAAATTTTGAACTTAACATAAAATGAAACATCTCTTAGTCTTTTATAAGAACAAGACACCTGGGAGATTATACAAATACACGAGAGGAAATCCACAGGATGAATCACAACAAGGAACATGGAATATGACAACTAGGAGGAGAATTGTTGATGAAGTCTATGGATGTAAACCTTCATCAGCACATTAATATCTGTTGACATCTTCATCTATAAAATATCACGAAGGTAGTAACTTGAATCAAATAAATCCACCAACCGAAATGTAGGAACTTCCATACATTTAGAATGATCAAGTGGACATTTGATCCTACATTCAGGTTCTTCCTTGAGCTTAATACTCCCGGAAGTGAATTACCCCAAGTCTGAGCACACTCCTTCATCACATGCATAATACCAAGATTCTTGGTTTTTCAATATCTAGTGCTTCTTTCCAATGAAATTTTTTCCCGCATGAGCTTTCAAAGCATACTACCAAGCCTAGAAACACCATCATATTCATCTACAACCCAAGTTTTCTTTACTTTCCATACCTGAACATTGCATCACAATATGTTCTTCCTACAAGCACAAATTCCACATATTAAATCCCTTTTAAAAAAATTCAAAAAACTCTCATTAAAACAAAACCATCTTTAATAAATAATCATTTCAAAAAAATAATAAATATCATACTTTAAAATACATTCTCACATAATTATATTTTTGGTAGGTTAGTAGACCTTTTGGATCCCTGTGAAAACTTAAACATTTAACTTTAAAATTAACACTCTTACTCGATATTTGGTACCTGACACTTCAAATTTTACTAGAATAAAACCCTCTCGGATTTTGTATTCTTCTGAACCTCCACACTTTTTGGGACCTTCACTCTCAGACTAGAACACTTCACCAAAACATTTCATTAACATTTTTAACATTTCTGCCCCTTCGGTACCCGATACATGGTGCACTCGAATCATGAATTACTCCAAAATTTTCCTTTTGATTTTAACTTCTAGTGACCCTTTTCAACTAGCCAAATCCTGCCATAAGCATTAGTTTTCAATTAGGTCTCCAATTCTTATAGTATTAGGGCATGTTGTGAGACCACACAACACAATCCATACTAAAAGGAAAAGACACAAGGTGGTTGTTGATTTCCTATTGGAAAATGTATTAACTAGGTTGGGGGTGCTTGAGAAAATTGTTTCAGACAATGCAATGTATTTTAGGTTTGAAGAGTTTACAAATTTTTGTACTAAACATAGGATTCATGCATATTACTCTTCCCCATATTGCCCACAGGGAAATGGTCAAGCTGAATCAAGCAAGAAAAGTTTGATGGATATTATTAAAAGGATAATAGAAAGGAATAAAAGAGCTTGGGATTTGAAGTTGAAGTTGGTTTTGTGGGTGGATAGGGTAACATTTAAGAAAGCAATGAGATATGCTCCATTTGATTTGGTTTATGGCATAGCTACATGATTACATCAGAATAATCTAATGAAGATGTATAAATTTATCCAAAAATATAATTAGGACATGTGTGATGACATGCAACAAATAATTGATGCTTTCATGGAGGCGGATGAGATAAGGAGAGATGCTCAAAAGATGAATGTAAAGTTACAATTATAGGTCAAGAATTTGTATGATAAAAAAACCTCTCCAAGGAATTTTGGAGTAGGAAACATGGTACTGATGTAGAATTTTAGGTCTAAAGACAAGGGAAAGCATGGGAATTTTGATGCTCTATGGTTAGGCCCCTACCTAGTTAGTAACACCCACGATGAGGATTCCTAATTTTTGCAAAATTTAACTAGTGAAATTCTTGAACTACTAGTACATGGATAGTTCTTAAAGCCACACTTTTCTTAAGGTATGTTCTTTTCTATGTATAGTTTATTTTATGTATGCATCCCCAATCAGAGTCACTGGTGGAACCCCTAAATTTTTTTTTTGTTCCACTAGTTTTAAATCCATATTTGGCTAGTTCTTTGGTTCTGAGATATTATCTTCTAGATTAGGGTTTTGTTTTACTAAGTTCTAGGGATCCTTTTATGCCCTAAACCTTCAAAAAACCCTAAGTGTTTACTAAACCATGTGATATCATTCTAATCATTTAGTGACTTGTTCTTAATCTTTCCCAGTGGTTTAAGTTATGACTTGATTCATTTGAGTCATCTATTGACCGACCCCATGACCTAGCCTTATCAGTTGTTACCCACTCAAAATATTTTGACTATGTCTATAGTTAGGCGGGTTAGAAGATTATTGAAATACTTTATGATATATCCTAAGATTTGATTCGTGAAAGTCTGAGTCTTTTATCCTATTAACCTAGTCGATGACCCCTTTTTAAGCTACCCTTTAATGCACATGCTATTTAAAATTTTAATCCATCGTCGTTGGGTCCCACTGCTTCATTTTCACTAGTCACCCGCTAGCCCACTACATTAAAATATTCTGAGGAAAAACCTATCGGAGCAGTGGGCATGTGACAAGTGTCCACCCTTTGGTTGGACCTACTATTCTTTCAAAGCAGCAGTGGTAAATGAAAGGTGATCAACTATCCTAATGCATCATGAAGATTAAATCTTGACCATCGCCTACTAGCCCATGAGGGACCCACAAGTAGATCTTGTTTTTTAGTGGTGTAGTAGGTGGCTTCCATGTGGCATGATCCACAAAGTCTAATGAACTTCAAGAAACATGAAATATTTGGATAAATATTTTTGGTGACTATGGACACATTAAAAGGTGAGCTACTAAAATAGCTATAGTGGACATGGATAAATGTTTGGTGAGATATTTTAATCTCAGCCATCCATCATGATCAAATGTTAACCACTTGGGTGTGAACATGAAGGTTAATTTGTGTACATATTGGGTTGCATTGGATTGATCTTAACCGTTTCTCGCTAGCCTATGGTCATTGATCAAAATCCTGTAGATCTCAGAGGGCTAGCGGGTGAGTCACACATGGATTCTTCTATGGCTAGTGGTGTGTGGTGGAACCCATTAAATAGTGGGGGTGATAACCACATGGTAGTTTTTGATTGGCTCAATACAAAGTCAGCATAAGTCAAACTTTCTAGGCATGTGTGACTCCATCTAAGCCACTCATCAATCTAGCTTATAAGGAGATCAACACCCACAATTCAAAATTGCTAAATTGGTGCCATGGAGCCATTCTGGTTCACATGATCGAGTAATAATGGTGGACTTGATGTTTTTCTACCAAATTAAAGGCTTTCTTCATTGTAAAGGATAGATTTAAAGCATAATCTTTATCATGGAGATATTTTAAAATATCTAGGAGCTATTGCAATGTGTTTTGAATTCTTGACATCCACAAATTAGGGTTTTTGTGTGTCAGTGAACCAGTAAGTTAAAACTATACTTCTCATGCTTATTTCCTGATAATTTTCATATCAATTTCCATTTCTATGGTTTGGGTGGATTGTTAGGAATATTTTAAGGTTTTATGTTCATTAAATTGCACCGAATTATTGCAAATTGCATTGTTCTTTTCATCAACTTAAATCCCTAGTTTCGGCATGTTAAACCTTAATTTGAGTCAATCATTAGTATAATGGAACCCCCAAGAACCCAACCCCTCATTTTAAGCCCAAAAAGAGACCTGTAGTCCATGATTTATTGGACTAGCTAAAACCCTCAATAAATGATAAACACATAGGTCAATCTATGTTTTAAGGTCTTGGGATTGGAGATGGCATTGTCGATAGAAATATTCCATTAAGGATGTAACATTTCCAATCATCGGATGGAGATTGTTCACATACTAGTTTGGTAACAAAAATGCCAAAATCCTTATTTGTAATCCTTGGAGACTAGATATCGGTAAGTTGGTTGTCCCAAATGTGTATCTCAATGTGAACCTCCTCAAGGCTATTGTAGCCAATTATGAACCTAATGTTAGGGTAGTAAGGACACATTTTGGGAAGACAATGGTTGAGGTCACTAGGGAAGAATTCATTGAAGTTTTCAGACTAAGCCAGTGGGGTGATGAGATGGTGAAAATTGATCAAAAGAGATTGAGAGAGGAATATGAGAAGGTGAGACCAACATTTAAGATCTCAGTATTATCAAATTTCTTGGTAGTGCGAAAAGGAGGAAGCAAAATTGTACTAGGTCCATCTGACAATGAGCCCTACCCAATCAACTATTTTGTAGCCTACTTCCAAAAAAAATATTCGTTGTCATATTCTAGGATATGATCCAACTTCAAGCATGTCAATTGCACCCATGTACATGGCTGCAAACATACAACATATGGCACTTAACACCCCTTATAATTTTTCCACCTATTTTTCAGAAGAAATACATAAAGGTATAGTAGATCTAAAGAAAGGTGAAATAGTGGTGAGGTTCTACTGGTACTTCCTATTCATGGATATGTTCTTGTACAAGGGAGCTAACTTCTTTGGTAGTGATATGAAACTAAGAAGGCATGAGAATGGTAAAGATATTCCTATCCAAACATGGACCCCTACCTTGGACAAGGATGAGTAGAGCTCTAGTTTTGTGGTCTTTTCAAATAATTTTTCTTCCAAGTTGTAGAGGGTTTCGGTTCTAAATTTTCCTAGAATCCCAATAGAACTGTATGACTTCCTTAGACCTAAGGAGAGGAGACCTAATCTAGGGATTGACCATAACTAGGAATATTTCATTCCATATCAAGATTCCACCATCCTCCATGTATATGGTACCAAAAAACACCTCATGTGCTTCATATATAGGTACCATTGAGGATTGGTTTCTTAGAAGTCATGTGGCAACTTGGAGATGTTGAGGATAAACACTTGCTTAATATGAGGAAATGAACTTTATTTCCTACTTATACAATATTTTTAGATTTTGTTATGACCACTAGGGTATGGAAGAAAATAATTAGCAAACTCAAGCCTTTGGGAATGAAATGGTGTAGGAACAAAAATCATGACCAAGAAGGATTCATGGTTTTGTTAAAAGATAGGGTAAAAAGGGGAAAATTTTGTCATAACTTCTATTTACTAGAGGTTGTTATTAAGAATATTTTTTATTTTTAAATGCAAGAAGAAAGAAAAATGAAATGGATATCTTTTAGGAGATTGGAGAAAGAAAAGCAGGAGAGAGATCCCCAAATCAAGTCTCTCCCTCACATAAAAAGATGAAATGTTGAGGGTAGAAATAATGTTTTAGAATTTTGATAAAGTTAAAGGAAAATTGAAAGAGGAAAGAGTAATATAGGATAAATGAAAGGCTTTAGTTGTTGAAGAACATAAGGGGAAAGCCCCTATGTTGGAAGAAATTCCAACATATCAGCCTCCAAAGAAGGGGCATGTGCTTGCAAAAAGAAAGAGCACAGTGAAAAGCAGCAAACAATTGCCACCCATGTCCAATTAGAGGGGTCAAGTTCATCTTCTCCTCCACTACAACTACCACCAATTTCACCCCCATGGTTATCTTCTCCACAAATTATTGAACTTGATTCACCACCAAGAGGACTATCACCACCAAGAGAACCACCATCAAAAAAATAAAAGGTTGGATCAAGTGGCCTTGTGGAATACCCAATAGATTATTCTGATGAAGAAGTTATTGTCACTAAGGATGAGATGAGGCAAGGTGTGCCTTCTCCTCCAATAGAGATGGTACCACAATGTTTGAGCCTTAGATTGAGTAAAGTTGATTTGAGTGGGGTAAATTGTGAAGATTATGTTAGAGAATAAGGTTGCAATAAGTTTATGGATGATGATTCTTTTGTAAGGTCACAAGCTTTTAAAGAATATGTCTAGAGGGATAGAAGGGAGGAGTATTTTGAGAGAATTGATATGAAAAGGACTGCAAATCCTGAGTTTCCTAGAGAGGGTATTGGAGCTCAAGTCTTAAAATAAATGAGGGCTAGGTACCGAGGCATTACACCAGTTGAAGGAAGAGAATTAGTCAAAAAAAGTGGATTGCTCTTATTACCAAAATGGGATCTTGTTTCAACAATTGATTTTAATACAGTAAGAAGGAATGATTCCCCTCTCTTTTCCACTAAGGAAGAAGTAACACTAGCTCTACAAGGATCAACATTTAGTGCTCAATTGGATACATTGGCTATTTAGGCCTTAGCCCCAAATAACAAGAAACCAAAAGTTGTTGAACCAACTATAGATTTGAGGGGATGCTTGGTAATAAAAAGAGTATTTGATATATCTACAGTTGAGGCTGATACATTATCTCTAAATGTAGCTCAATTCACAAAGGCTACAGTGGAGTCTCTGACTGAGGAGTGTGATACATTTAGGACAAAGTATAATGACATGGTGTTCGAATATAATAAGGGGAAACAAAAAATTGTAGAGTTGTAGTTGGAAGTTGCATTGTTAAAAGAAAAATTCCAGTCAATACACACACATGGACCCCCATAAGTAGTGATTTATCCTCCTACACCTCCATCAAAGTAGCCACCATCCTCTCATGTCCATTCCCCTATTCCTCCAACATCAACAAAAGTGGTTATGTATGATCCAGACAAAGTTCCAATTGAATGCTTAAGGCCAGGTATTTTGGCAAAACCTCCTCCAAGGGAAGTAACAAGAGAAGAGTTGATTGAGAAAATGGAAGTGTTTGCAGAGTTGTTTTCATTGTATAATGATAATAATATATTCATTGTTTTAAATTTTCTGGATATTTGTTTGTCAAAGGCAATCACAAGAATAAGAAGTGTGTACTCAAATTATTCTTTGATGTTCAACTCAATAAACATGTTTGAGAGGGATAAATTAGTTTGCCTCCCATTGATGAAAATATGGATCCCTGGACTATCTTGAAGAGTATGGTCAATGGATCCACCCATGACAAAAAGAAGACAAAAATGATTTTACCAACTTACAAGATGGTGAAAGAAATTTTTGACTATCAAGGATTGGTGGATCCACTAGAAAAGAGGATCAAAGCATTATTAAAAGAATTTGAAGAGTGGTCTTGGATTATTGCTAGATATTTTGAATGGTGATGGGGCTGTTAAGTCTTATGAGCAATGGAGAACTCATATGGATGCTATCATAGCTGCATAATCCACCTTAATTTGTGAGAGGGGTGATGTAAACATTTCAATATTGAAGGACAACATGAAAAATTATCTATATCACTAGTGCATTTCTTGAGGACTTTGACAAAGATTCAAATTAGATAATTGTCAAGTACAATCCTTAAGGATAAAGGTTAGATGAATTTATTGAATATGAATGGACATTTGAGGAGTATTTTGAGCAATGGAAGAAAATATATGTTGATATCCCCAAATTATAGGTTGCTTCAGTGGTAGGGTGGTAATGAATTTTGATATTCATGTATTTAGTGAGTAATGGTTTTCAGTAAGGATGGTTGGATCAAGATGAATACAATACATGGCTTGGAAAAAATACATATTAATCCTTTGTTATGCCAGTGTTTAAAATATTGTATCTTCCTCAATTCAAAGTTGATGACATAAGGATGTTGATGTGGAAGCTCTTTGCTTTTCTTTCTTCTTGTTTTCATACTTTTAGTCCTACATTTTGGGAGCACATGGAAAAGGTGTTGTTGCTTGTGGAAAGAATATCTCCATTGACTAAAGTGTCTTTTGGAAGGTGGGAAGTATCTTCACCAACAAATGAAAGTAACTTTTAATCATCTAGGATATTTCCCCTCATAGGTTCCAAATATAGCTGTATTTTGGAATGAATGGTAATTGTTAAATGAAAAAGTGACATGTGTACATTGGCATGAAGCTTGTTTTGCTCCCTTGTTTTTTATAAAAGGGGTTTTAGGGAAAATTTTATGAGTTATTGATTGATCTAAGAGAAATTTTTTGTAAGAGACAATACATTAAATAGAATTGAGTCTCTATTTAGCTTAAGAATATTTTGTTTCTACAAACAATTTTCTATAATAGTACTATCATTTGAAATATAAAGAATGAAATAATTTCAAATCCATATCTCTCCTAGTGTATTCATCATTTGAATTATCAATGAAATAGTCAAGGGTTGTTTCAATGGTATTCATTATATTCTAATGAATGTATGGTTTTCTCTTTGTCCTAATTCAAATAATTGATTAAATTGCTTAGATGAAATCATAGGTTTATTTGATTTGAGTATCAAGATATGATAATGAGTTCTAGTTTTGAGTAGTTGAGTATGATATTGTAATGCATCATTATAGAAGCTCTGTGATGCTAAGTTATAAGCTATTGTCAAATTTGATTTGCATTTAATTGGACTCCATACCTTGGGTTAAGGCATTATTTTGGGATTTATGTTTATGTTGCAATATTCTTGATCATTCACAAACAATACATTCAAATCACTTAATTATTTAAATTTCTTATTGAAATGTATAAAAAATTGAAACCTGCCATGCTCCACCGCTTGTAAAAATATTAATGTGTAAAGAAATTTTTGAATCTTTGCATTCATTAAAATGTCAAGTAATTTTGTGCTGAGTTGATCTGTTATCTACAATGTATAGGGTTAATTAGCAGAAAGGATATTAAGTACATTGTATGGGATTACCAACCTAGGTTTTCTAGAGCCCAAAGTGCAAGAGGAAAGCATTGTTGTTTTCACACATTTTTTGGCCAATCCCTCCAAATAGCTAACCATTGGAAGATGGAAATTCCATAGATTATTTGTGAGATTTGCTTGGTTTATTGAAATAACCAACAATAGAAATTAAATGTCCCATTCTCCATCATCCCATCATCAAACTAATTTTGTGTGAAGCTAGGCTATCCATGGCTAAGCTCCATGGATGATGTCCCCTCGATAATGCATAAATGCTTAGAATTTCCATTTGGTAATGAAATTTTCACTATGCATTAATGAGATTTTAATCCTTTGTCTTCCCATGGAAATTTTTCATTAGATTTATTTTGGCTCAAACCTATGGAACTTATTAAGTCTCATGAGGAATTATTTTTCAAATATTATCAAAAGTTTAAGGAAAAGCACATAGCGTAATTATCTCTTAGCAATATCCCTTAACCCATGCTTGAGTTTCCTATCATTGATGAAACCATGATTAAACTAGAATCCCTTCCAAGTAACCAAGATAAATCCATGAAAAATCATCCACCTATTTCCTATAAGAGACCAAGAGATAAACATACAATTCTCGTTATGCCTCCTAAGATCAAACAAGTTTATAAACCTAAAGAGAAAATGGTTGACCGACCCTCGATTGTTCCTTCTATTCATCCCTTGCAGGAAGAGAAGAAACCTATGGTTGGTAAACCCGCTTATACACAATGACAACTTGAAAATAATGAAAAAATAAATCTAAATGCTAAAGATCATAGGTGTAGATGTCATGCTATTGCTCATAAGTTAAAATAAGAAAAAAAATTAGCAAACCAAGATCAAAATTTAACTCAAATAAAGCATGATGATTCCCCACCTTCACCACAAGAAACATATGAAACCTCTATGGACACTATTATTAGACCTCATATTGTGATTAACTTGGATGATGAAGAATGGATTGTTAATATTGGCAATGGAGTGCATAATGAGCTGAAATTGTTATTTTCCTATTCCATGATCTTAGACAAGAATAACCGTGATGATCCTTTTTACAAGAGTGGATCTCCACATGTTGAACCTAGTGATTGTCCTAGTTTGGCTCTTGTTATTGCCACTTTTGGCTATTCATCTACTTTTTGCATATGATGAACAAGATTGGGATGTGAACAAATTACTTTTGAGTGACTTGTGTGTGTCATACTAGCTTTAAGTCTTCTTTTCATGTTCTTTGTGTGATTGCATGCACTTAATGTGACTCCTCGTACTGTGCTACTTAATTTGTCTTTATTTTTGTAAGCCTACTTTTGATGACCCTTGTCACTCCATTTGTGCAAGGATACAATGGAAGCAAATCTGTCATGAAATTCTTCTATTTGTATCTACATTCTTCTATCTATCGTAACCATTGTCTTTCTCATCTATCTTGTGTTTCCTTTTGGAGACAATGTAAAGCATTGATGTAGGAGCATCCAATGGTGTAGGGAAATATTGCATCACCCAAAAAAAATGTTTTCTTTATTTTCTTTAGTTGTTTCGAGTCCCATGATGGAACTTAAGTGGTATAAGACTGTCAGGCGTCAAAAATAGCAAAAAACAAGCACTTACTATTTTTAGTAAGTTGGCCTAAATGGGCTCATATGGACGTGAAAATTTACCCCAAGGAACAAAGTTGAAAAAAATTCTTGGTCACGAAAGAATCACCTCAATACCTGTTGTCGTCAGTTTTTGCATAGCAAAAACTAGACAACCTATACGAATTTTCTTTAAAAAATTCCTATTCTTGGTTACTCTAATGAACATTTCTTAAGAGAAAATTGTGCCTTGTATATTCTATGAGGTTTGTTGTCATTTTGGTCATTTTATTTTTGTTTTTGTGTTTGTTTTGTTCTTCTTTTTGTGTCTTTTCTTCTTTAATTCGGGTTTTGGATGCCTATTTGCAAGTAGGAGACTCTCATGTTCTAAAATACAAGTGATTTTTCAACTTGCAATCAGCTCTTAATAACCCGAATTGCAAGTGTATGCCTTTTTGTTTTTATGTTTTAATTTTAACTTGTCAAGGGGGTCTCAAAACTCGAATTGCAAGTTGGGATGCCTTGAAGGTTTCTTTTTTGTATTAACTTGTTGGTCAGATCTTAAAACCTGAATTACAAGTGAACTTTTGTTTGTGTCTTTTTCTTCTAACATGTAGGTCAGGTCTTGAAACCCGAATTACAACTTAGTCACTTTTATTTTTCTTTTATTCACTTGCACTGAGGGTTTTAAAACCCGACTTATCTTTGAGCGACATAAATTACTTTGCACTTGTAAATCAAATCTGTAATCGGGTCTATGGGACGTGATTACAAATTTGTGTATTAAGGAAATGACTTGTTTTTGCCTTTGGAAAGTCTGACGCATTTCCAAGTTACTTGTCATAACCTTCAAAAAGCCCAATTTTCTATTTTAAAAATGAGTTCTTGTTGGAGTAGGCATCCTTGTCTTCAAATGACCCAATTTTGACTTAGTCTTGGTCGTTCCTTTCCTCATGGCATGTTGTTCTTCCTTTGTTCCTGCGCTTCTTAGGGAGAGAATTAAATGTCCAACTGATAGTGTTTGAAGAGGACTCTATATCCTATTTTATCTATAAGTTCTCATTACAGATTTAAGGTTTTTGTTCTTAGTTTCTCAGCTATGTGTTTTTACTCTTTGAGGTACATTTTCTTTCATTTTGTTTCTTTCTTCTATTTTTCTATTTTTCATTTATTCTTAGTCATGATTATGTTGCATTTTTGAAATGCATCAATGGGTATAACATTTCATCTTTTGCACACTTGTAATCAGTCCCAAGACCCGATTGCTAGTAAAGGTTACATTCATTCACCTTCCAAACACTCGCATTTGCTTCCATACACTTCGCCTCTCTCTTGCAAATTCATTTATCTACCTTCCATTTGCCTTTTCAAGGTCATCTCATCCTACATATCTAAATCACTTGAAATCGGGTCCTCAAGACCCAATTGCAAGTTCCCATCAAATTAAAAAAAAAGTATTTCACTTGAAATCGGGTCTCCAAGACCCGATTACAAGTCTAACTTGCAAGTGGTCTTCTTAGATCCGATTTCCCATCACTGTCCAAACCATATTCATCAAACATCTTTATGCCATAGTTTTTCCATAAGTTCAAAACCCAATCAAGTCTCGATGAGATTACCAATTTTTTAAGATCTTGATATTATGGAATCACCCATTGCTTCCGAAGATGTTCTTACTCTTCTGAATTTTCATCACAGTATTTTGAATTCTTGTTCGATGATAGAAGAGCCAGTTTCAACTCCAAAAAAAAAGATGAAGGCTAAGTATGATAAATATTTGAACGAGATTGCTCCTTCTCAGGTAGTTTCTCTCATTGATGAGATTAGAGACACAAAGATCAGGCATGTTGATATGTCTGAGTTCTTGAAAAGAACGGTGAACCCATTGACTCATGATATGCAGTTGCTTCTCAGAAGCCATATTCATCTAGTTTCTTCATTTCCAGTGGCTACCTTAGAACCAGAATTTGTGCTCGCATGTGCTTCTCATTTTGATGAACAAAAAGAACAATCAAGGAGGATGATGGAAACATCATTATAAGTTTGGTGGCTGAAGTAATTGATAAAATCTTGAAAGTACCTGCTGCTCCATTATATGTTGATATCACAATGAAGAGTGATATAGATCATTACAAACAAAGAAAAGAAGATTGTAATAGACACATCAATGCTAAATGGTCGAAGACTTCCCAAAATTGCTTTACCAGATGGCCCAAGTTGCATCATTCTGATTTCATTGAAGAAATAGGTGATATGATTACACTTCTCAATAGATTAGCAAGTTTGAAGTTTTCTAATGTATTTGAAATTTGGATGTACAAGTACATTATGGTTATGAGGAAAGGACAGTCTCATATTTTCTATGGAGAATTTATCAGTGACAACCTATGTAGTCAATTGGCACATGTTCATACTACCTAAACCTATTACATGAATTCTTACTTGGTGTATATTGCCGCATCTCTCAGATAGTTTCTTGGTCTTTCTATAAAGGGGAACAAATCATTAGTGCCAGTTTGGGAAGATTATGATCAACTAACTATGAAACCGAGTAGGCATCATTATAGAAGAGTACAAGATGCTTTCTTTGGTTACTTTATGTGTCTCTTTGACAAAACGCTCAAGATGAGAAGAGTTTCTGAAGCAACCTGGGAGAAAGTAAATGAATATGGTTGCTTGCTTTTGCAATTTCCTACTTTCACTTATATGAGAGTTGGATGTTTTACTGGACAACCATATATGTTACCTCAATACTCTACTGAAATAATTCTTTCGATGGAGTTAGCAAGACAACTGATGGCCGTACATTCTGTACAACTTTCTAGTCACAAGTTGGGTATTACTATTTCTTCTCACAATCCATTACAGATTGGTCGGTATTCTTTAAACACTACTCAAAAAGCCAAAGCAATGGATGCATAACTTCAAGAAATCAAGCTGAAGAAGCTCATCACAAGAGAAGACTTTGATTACCATGGGATGAAGGATAAAAGAAAAAGGGCCTTTGCTCATGTTCATCATCTTAAAGATATCTAGGTGGATTTGCATACTAAAGAAGATATAAGGAGGATGGATTACAAAAGACTTAACTTCGAACAGATTGTGGATCTTAACTTGACCTGAATCCCTGAAGGGATGGTAGATGATGGAGAAATCCTAGATCTAGAATACATTGACGAAAGAGTTGTAGAAGCTAGTTTCCCATCACCCCAATGGTCTAAAAAGGAGTGTGATTCCATCCTTGATCATTTTCAGTCAATCCTTGCTAATACCAATCCTTGGTTGAAGGATAATAATGTCAAAACCATCAAAATCAAAAGTAATGTAGAGAATAATTTCGCTGGTCCAGTTGGGCAAAGATCTAAGATCAGAGACAAATCTAAGGAAGGTGCTTCTTCTTCTAGCATGAGAATCAAGTTAAGGGTCAGAAGAGCATTGGTAATTCCTCCATTAGAGGTATCCACAAAAGGAAAAGGAACATCACAGGTATAGGTACATGTTCTTAATGATGAAGATGATAATTATGAAGAAAATGCACTAGAATCACCTCCTTCAATAGTCTCAGATTCTCCTCATACAGTTATTCCACAAATACTAACAGATATTGATACAGATGTATTTGTAAATCCTGTAGAATCAAGATTGACCGTTGATGCTAGTATGGAGATTCCTATTGGAACTTTTCATGAAGATTTGGAGAGAATTTTTTATGATAATTCTTCTTATGTCACCACTTCCAGCATTTCTCTATCTGAGATTGATACTTCAAATTTGAATTTTGATAAATTTATGACAAAAATAAATCATGAGCGACCATATGAACAAATCCCTATTGCAATTCAAACTAATACTTCTCCTAAGGTAACAACTATGATACAGGTAAAGCCAGTTTCTTCACAAATCATGGTTGTTGTCTCTAATGTAAGCTCATTAGAATTACCCTCATGCTTGAGTTCAATTATGCCCAAAAGGAAAAAGCGGGAAGTCTCTCATGATGTATTTGATTTCAAAAAAATTACAAAACCAAAATCCAGGGCTACAAAGAGAGCTAAGAAGGTCTCACGAGTGGTGATAGATGAAAATAAAATGAGAAATGTAGAGATAGCTGAGCCATTATCTGAGAAGCCACCTGAAGAAATGCAGCTATCAGATTACATGCTTACCAAAGTTGAGCTTGGAAAATAAACACATTCTAGTCTTATGCATGATGCCACAGATTCAGTAGCCTCATTGGTTCAGAGATATGATAAATTACTAAGAAAGAAAAGTGAGCTTAAAGAGAAGAATTCACAGCTCATCTGAGTGATTCAAAAGATAACAAAATCTTTGGAGCAAGTTAATCCTTTAACTTCTTTTACCTCTGAAGAATTAGTCAAGAAATTAGAGAAGATTGCACAAAAGGCTAAAGTAGATGATTCTTGGGTAACACAGTTGATTGATCAAGGTATGCCAATGATTGAAAAGACATTACATATTTTGAATATTGCCAGGGAAGCAAGAGTAAAGATGAATCAGACTTTGGAAGCTTTCAAGCAAAATCTGGATTCACTTGGAAAAGATTTAAAATTATGTCATGAGATGGATCAAGTCAAGCTAGAAATTCTATGTAGAATTTGAAGAACTCATGACAAACAAGTCATTAGTTATTGAAGATCTCATCAAAGACATTCAGACTACACTGGAGATGAGTGACGAAGTTGAGCAAGACATAATTTCAAGCTTTGGGAAAATGTCTTGCAGGATTCTAAATCATTAAGTAGAATTACTTGCAACTGATATGATTACTACAAAAATAACAACAAATCTTCATTAAGATCTAGAATCAGAACAGTTTACTATGGATTCAATTCATAAGTTTGTTAATCATCGAATGATGCTTGATAAAATACAAATTGTTCATGAAGAACATAAAGAAGCAACAATAAGGTATTTTGATGTAATCCTTAAGACTGTTGTGGTTTCCAAGAACACACTAGGCCCCGATCTAGATGAGTTAGAGGAAATTATCAGCAAATTTCAGTCTTTTAAAGCTATGACTGAAATAGAATAAAAGTGTCTCATAAAACTTTATCTTTATGTATTTTGTTTTTAGCAAGTGACATGTAAAAATAAATTTTGTAATCGCAAGTGTTCCTTCCACTTGCAATTTTGTAAAATGTAATTACATGTGATTACATTGCAAGTCAAAAATATAATAGGACTTGTAATATTGAATAAGTCAATTTCAGTTATTTAGTGGTTGAGAGAATTTGTCAAGTTAGTTGGGATCCTCCCACCTTTTTCTCAAGGCTTCTCTCCTATAAATACTTGAGGGGGTCTATTGTAATTATCATCTTTTGGCAAGCAAGAAAATTCCGCAAAATTTGCTACTCAGAAAGAATTTGAGCTTTATAGCTATAATTTGTTATTTTTAAAGTAATATCAAAGATTTGGAAATTTCAGACTTTGTGTTGAAGTCCTACTTTGCATCCATTGTGTTCTTATGTCATTTTGGAGCATTGCTTTGTGGTTATTTGGAGATTGTGGAAAATTGCTAAAGAGAGCTTCAATTGAAATATTTACAGACTTTGTGTTGTGAATGTTGAAGGTTGAATTCATAATTTGAATTTAGAAATCAAGAAGAATTGCGAGTCCTTGTGCTTATAATAATTCCCATTTGTAGTAGTTAATAGATACACCATATTTATAGACTTTGTGCTATCAAGTGTTGTATATTGTCATTAAATTATCTTTCAAAAGGGTAGATAGGATCTCAAATTTTCAAGACTTTGTGCTTGAGTGTTGCTTTCTCCTCCCAGAGGAAGTGATGAAAGTCTTTGAGCTTTCAGGAAACTTCATTTCCTTTTTCTTAATTATATTGCAAGTTACTGTAAGAGTTTATTTAAAAGTTAATGTTACTTTTCTAAAAAGAGAAAAGAATTTAATCTTTCCTAAAACAAGAGGAAGGGTTATCGTTCACCCATATTTTTTTTAGTTAGTAAGAAAGAGGGAGCCTTCCCTTAATTAGGAGAGTTTTATCTCACACACTTTGGCTGAAACCACCATTTTGCTAAACCTCACAAGTTTACAAAATATTCAACCAATAGTTCCTGGTGACTCCACTGGAGATACGAATGCATTTGAAAGCCTCTCACTTTCTTTTGAAGTACAGTACACTCTATCTTTTATTTAGGTTTTTGTTAAGTTTATACACTAGAAGGAATTCAATATTATGTTCGTCGTAAGAAGGGTCAAAGTTCTCAAGAAATTTCTCCAGGTGAACAAGCTAAGTTTGAGTTGCGCACCCATATATCCTCTCTTTCAAGAACTACTAGTTTCCCACCATCCAAGAAGAAAAAGCCTATTCCAAGTAAAGTTTCACCTTTCTTTTTAAATCTGTTAATATCTTCCATTTCTATCATGGCTGCTGCTGCTCTTCCAAGTCCTTGTGGAGTAGCTTTTGGTCCTTTGGCTTTAACACCACCTCTTCACACTCTTCCACAAGGTTCTCGAAATAATCTCCCTAAGTATTATGGAGATGGTAAACAACATCCAAATGAACATGTCAAATCCTTTTATATGGCATGTGGTGTTCTTGGAGTTGAGCATGAAGATGTTGATGCTCGCCTTTTTGTGGAAACTCTTCAAGGTATTGCAGCTAATTGGTTCTATAATCTGGCAATCGGTGTTATTACCAATTGGTCCACACTTAAAGACAAGTTTGAAGAATGTTTCAAACCTGATGAAGATGAACACGCTTTGCTGGCTCAGCTCACTCAGATGAAGAATGATACGCATGAAGGCATGCGAGAATTCATTTCCAAGTTTATCAAGTTGGAAAATAGAATTCCTACTTCTTCTCAGCCTACTCCTAAAAATATTAAATGTTTCTTCATCAATACATAGCTTCCAGAAGTTAGTTTTCTGCTAAGATGAGCGACTCCAATAGATTTGGCCACAGCTCAGACAATGGCCACAAAAATTGAAGATGATTTGATCTTAGCTGGAAAAATCATAAAATATCCTAATCAATCAAAGGGAAATTCCTTGACAGATGTATCTTTATCAGGCACTACTGATTCTATGGTGCAAAAATTGGCAAATGAACTTCTTGCTTTAAAGAAGCAAGTAGCTCAAAATTCCTTTGTTGCACCTTACAAGGATATTCCAAGGCATTCGTATCCTAATTCTGCTACTAGTTATGCTGCTAAAAATCAGTCTAAGCTTCCTCCTACTCCCAAGAGGCTTGCACTTGAACCACCATCGCAGAAGGCAACAGTTGGTAATTTTGAGATTGATCAAAATGAATCAATGTTCTTTGAAAATCAGTCTGATAATGTTGTTGTTTTGTATCAAGAAGTGGAAGAAGCAGCTGGAGAATCCACTATAAGGTATATGCATTATGATGATTCAACATCAGCTGAAGAAGTTCATGGTCAAGCATTTGTTGTAATGACACGATCCTAGACAAGGTTGGCTCAACAAGAAGAAGCATCAAAAGCCACAAGTGATTCTCAGTTACCTATTACTATTGCTAAAAGAGGAACACCTTTGCCAATTCTTCCTAATGATCCATTAAAAAATCAAGTGATGGTAATTCTTCTTTTTCTTCTTCAAGTAATCTGAAGTCCAGTGTGCCTAGCTCTAAATCTCAAGTTGATAATATTCATCAGTCCTTAGTAGGTTCATTTCAAGCCTTTGATATTATTGATCATGCAAGGAAAACTAAAATTCAGATGTCTGAAGTTGAATATTTGCAAGCTAATCTTGATCAGTTTGATAGGTTAGTTAATTTTGTCAAAAGCAAAGATACTCACCCTATAAATGAGAGTATATCTGAACCTAAGAATTTTCCCAATAATTTGGTGGTCATTCCATCTGTTGTCCTAGGAAAAATAGAACCTTTCTATGTTTCTTTGTTGATCAATGGTTTCCAATTGAGCAATTGTGTTTTAAATTCTAGTGCTTCTAATAATGTCATGTTGGCTAAGGTAGCTCATGCCTTAGGAATGACCTTAACTAAGACTTTTGGTCATTATTACTCTATGGAGAATAAGCAAGTGCCTTTAATTGGACAAATTAAAGATGCTCAGTTCGCCTTCATAGCCTTTCCTGAAAAGAAAATTAAAATGACTATTTTAGTGTCTGATGTACCTACATCTTATGGAATGTTACTTGTTGGTAACTTTTGCAAAGATGTGGGAGGTGAACTTAATATGGATATGACTGAAGCAAGGATACCTGTTAAAGGTATTATACATAAACTGGTTCCTGAGAGAGAAACTAAGTACACAGTGGTTAAATCTAATGATCCTCATGCCCAAATTATTTTTGAATCTTCTGGTTTTGGGAATTATTATCTTCATATTGATGAAATTTTTGAAGATTGGTCTTCTAGTGGATCAAATTCTTCTTTTCTTTCAGCAATTGAAAGTTTAACTAATGCTGATGATGATCAAGTATCAAAAGTAAGCTTCTTTGGTTCTAATGTCATGATTGAAGATACTTAATCCTCTCTTACAGATGATAATTTTAAATCTCTTCCTCAAGAGGAAGAAACTCATTCATCCTCTATGGAAGAAGTTGAATCTTCTCGTATGGAAGAAGAAAGCACCCTTTCTTTTCAAGATCCTTCTATTTCAGATAAAGGTAGTTCCAGCAATTCTAGTAATAGCTCTAATGATATCCAGACTCTTGAGTTCGATGGTAGTTGTGCAACTAATGGATCTGGAGCGGGGGTTGTCTTATTTCTCCCAAAGGAGATTTTTTTCCTTATTCTTTCAAGCTGCAATTTTCTAATACTAACAATACAACTGAATAGGAGTCACTTTTGTTGGGTATGAGTGTTGCACTCAAAAGAGGAATCAAGAATCTTCATGCTCGAGGAGATGCTGAGTTAGTGGTTTGTAAGATAAAGAATGTGTATCAGACAAGGAATGACAAACTTAAACTCTATAGAAATCTTGTATGGGAGAATATTGAAAATTTTGATGCTTTCAGTATTTCAGTTGTTCCACATGAATTTAATGATAGAGCATATTCTCTTGCAGTTTCAGCTACTCTTATGATTCCACATCTTGATTTTAATCAAGATAAGTATATTATTGAATTAATCTGTAGACCTAGTGTACCTGACAATTGGGATCATTGGCAGATTTTTAATGATGACAAGCAGATTATTAATTTTCTACAAAATGAAGATGGTTTCAATAACTTGTATTTTGAAGGAAGTAACTCTTCTTCTTCCTCAGATTCAATGTCAGATACTTCATCTAAACCAGATGAAGAAATTCTTGAACTGAAGGGAAATAAAATTCCCAAAGGGCTAGTTTCACTTGAAAAACTCTTTGATAAGCATGATTGTTATATCAAAAGGCAACAACAAGTCAGTTTTGATTCTACTATGGGGTATGATAAGTATAATATTGGATCTGAAGATGATCCTAAGATGATTAATATTGGTAATAATTGTACTCCAGAAGAGAAATATTAGATCATTCAACTTTTACGTCAATACAATGATGTATTGGCTTATTCTTATGATGATCTCAAGACTTTTCAACCTAATGAAGTTCAGCATGATATTCCCTTGAAGCTTGGTGCATCACCTTTCAAGAAGAAGCAGAGTCAATATAATCCTAAAATTTCAGGTACTATCCATTTGGATATTCAGAAAATGTTAGAAGCTTAGATTATTTTTCCTATCCATCATTCAACATGGGTAGCCAATATAGTTCCAGTGCGTAATAAGAACGAAGAGATACATATCTGTGTGGATTTTCAAAATCTTAATCAGCTGTCACTAAAGGATAATTATCCCTTACCAATTATGGATCAGGTGTTGCAAACAGTAACAGGTGCTCAAATGATGTCCATGCTTGAAGGATTTTCAGGTTACAATCAAATTAAGGTAAGTGAATCAGATCAGCATAAAACTACTTTTACTACTCCTTGGGGTACATTTTCATATCACAAGATGCCCTTTGGATTAATTAATGCAGGAGCAACTTTTCAAAGAGCTATGGATTTAGCTTTTCGTGGTATCTTGGGAAGATATATTTTTGTATATTTAGATGATCTTACTGTCTTTTTAAAAGATCATGAGAATCATCTTTTTCATTTACAAGATGTGTTAGAAAGATGTCGTAAGCATGGTATTTCTCTTAATCCCAAGAAGTCAGTTTTTGGGGTAATAGAGAGGAAACTTCTTGGACATATTGTATCTAAAGAAGGAATCAAAATTGATCCAGAAAGAGTTAAGTCTATACAAAATCTTCCTCTGCCAGCCAACAAAATTGTAGTCCATTCCTTTTTCAGAAAGGTTAATTTTTTGCGAAGATTTGTGCCATATTTTGCTGAGAAGACTCATCATATCATTGATATGATGAAAGGAAAAGCTACTTTCCGTTGGAGTGCTGAAGGTAAAACTACTTTCACAAAAATCAAGAACTCAATTGCTCACACACCAGTGATGGTTTGTCCAGACTATACCAAAGATTTCATTATGTATAGTTATGCTTCTGAGCATACTATGTCTACTATTTTAATGTAGAAAAATTTAGAAGGAATTGAATCTCCTATTGCTTTTATGAGTTTTCCATTGAAATCTCATAAATATTCCTTGGTTGAAAAGAATGATTTTGCTGTAGTAAAAGCGGTCAAGTACTTCAGATTTTACATTCTAAATTCTCATACTGTTGTTCTAGTTCCTGATACAATAGTTAAGTCTATTCTGACACAACAGGATTTTGGTACAAAGAGGGGCAACTGTGTGGCTAAGATTCAGGAATATGATATAGAGATCAAGCCTACAAAACTTGTTCATGGAAGAGGTCTTTGTCAACTTATGGCTGAAAATGATTTAAAAGAACAGGAAATGGATGTTTCAAAGGGTCTTCCTGTGGTATTATTTGTTAGCACGACTAATGAATGGTATTTAAATATAGCTTATTTCTCACATATGGTGAATTTCCAACACATTTGTCATTCAAAGAAAAGAGAAATGTAAAGGTTAAGGCAGTAAACTATGTTCTTTGGGACACTAGTTTGTACAAAAGTGCTATTGATGGTACTTTTCTTCGCTGTGTTGATAAGGCGCAAGAAGTTAAATTATTGGAATCTTTTCATAATCTAGCATGTGGTGGACATTTTTTTCTCCAGTAACTTCCCACAAGATTTTGAGATCCAAATATTATTGGCCTACACTTTTTCAAGATGATTTCAGATGGGTGCGTAAGTGTACACATTGTCAACAATTTGTATGCAAATAGAAATTTGCAGCACTACCTCTAAAGCCAATGGTGATTGAAGAACCCTTTGAGAAATGGGGAGTTGATTTTATTGGTGTTATTAATCCTTCTTCTAGTGTTGGTCATACCTATGTTCACATGACAACTAATTACTTCACCAAGTGGGTGGAAGCAATACCAATAAAACATTGTACTTCAGAGATACTATGTAGGTTTTTCAAAGAGAATATAATTTCAATATTTGGAGTTCCACATAAGATTGTGACTGATAAATTAGTTGCTTTCTCTTCTCATGAGGTAACTCAATTTTTTTTTGATTATAGTATCACTTTGGCTCATTCCTCTGATTATTACCCCCAAGGTAACGGTCAAGCAGAGTCTAGTAACAAGAATTTGGTTGTTATCATACTTAAGCTAGTGGAACAAAATCAAAGGTCTTGGCATAAGGCCCTTTATGATGCCTTATGGGAAGACAAAACTACACCTAAAAGAGCCCTTGGTATGTCTCCATTCCAACTTCTTTATGGGACAGACGCAAAGATACCTATCACTTTAGAGCTTCCTGCACTAAAGTTAGCCAAGGCAATTGAAGATGAGACATTTGAAAGCGCTCTTGATAAAAGGATAATGTTCCTTCATTAGTTGCAGGAACAGAGAACTCAAGTAGTTGACCGGATTGTAGAACATCAAAAACAAGTTAAAATTCTTTTTGATAAAAAAACTAAGCAGAGAGCATTTTAGGTTGGTGATCATGTTTTATTGTGGGATAAAAGGAGAGAACCAAAGGGCATGCATGGAAATTTTGATTCTCTTTGGCGAGGACCTTTTACTATCCATCAAGTTGCTGGTGAAAATAATTATTTGCTAGCATATTCAGATGGCACTCCATTTGCGCCGCCCTACAGTGGACAGTACTTGAAACATTTCTTTGAGTGAAATTCTAGATAAGTTTTTGTACATAAGTCTTTTTGATTCTTTTGCTTATTTATTTTATTTCTTCTTTTCATTGCTTGACTTCATTACCCAATGGTTGGATGAAGGCACTTAGAGATCTGGCTTCTATTCCTCTCCTCTTTCTCAGAGAGACGAGTGAAAGTAATTCCCCAGTTAGAGCCAAATGTTGTCTTCAGTTTTTGCATAGCAAAAACTAGACAACCTATACAAATTTTTCTTTAAAAATTCCTATTCTTGGTTACTCTAATGCACATTTCTTAAGAGAAAATTGTTCCTTGTATATTCTATGATGTTTTTTGTCATTTTGGTCATTTTATTTTTGTTTTTGTGTTTGTTTTGTTCTTCTTTTTGTGTCTTTTATTCTTTAATTCGGGTTTTGGATGCCTATTTGCAAGTAGGAGACTCTCATGTTCTAAAATACAAGTGATTTTTCAACTTGCAATCAGCTCTTAAAAACCCGAATTGCAAGTGTATGCCTTTTTCGTTTTATGTTTTAATGTTAACTTGTCAAGGGGGTCTCAAAACCCGAATTGCAAGTTGGGATGCCTTGAAGGTTTCTTTTTTGTATTAACTTGTTGGTCAGATCTTAAAACCCGAATTACAAGTGAACTTTTTTTTGTGTCTTTTTTTTCTAACTTGTAGGTCGGGTCTTGAAACCTAAATTACAACTTAGTCACTTTTAGTTTTCTTTTATTCACTTGCGCTAAGGGTTTTAAAACCTGACTTGTCTTTGATCGACTTAAATTACTTTTTGGTTTTCTTTGCACTTGTAAATCGGATCTCAAGACCCGACCTACAAGTCACACATGAGAAAAAATATTCATTAGTTGTAATTGGGTCTGTGGGAAGTGATTACAAATTCGCGTATTAAGGAAATGACTTGTTTTTTCCTTTGGAAAGTCTGACGTATTTCCAAGTTACTTGTCATAACCTTCAAAAAGCCCGATTTTCTATTTTAAAAATGAGTTCTTGCTGGAGCAGGCATCCTTGTCTTCAAATGACCCGATTTTGACTTAGTCTTGGCCGTTCCTTTCCATGGCATTTTGTTCTTCCTTTGTTCCTACGCTTCTTAGGGAGAGAATTAAATGTCCAACTGATAGTGTTTGAAGAGGACTCTATATCCTATTTTATCTATAAGTTCTCATTATAGCTTTAATATTTTTGTTCTTAGTTTCTTAGTTGTGTGTTTTTACTCTCTTTGAGGTACGTTTTCTTTCATTTTGTTTCTTCTATTTTTCTATTTTTTATTTCTTCTTAGTCATGATTATGTTGCATTTTCGAAATGCATCAATAGATATAAAATTTCATCTTTTGCACACTTGCAATCAGGTCCTCAAGACCCAACTGCAAGTAAAGGTTACATTCATTCGCCTTTCAAACACTCATATTTGCTTCCATACGCTTCGCCTCTCTCTTGTAAATTCATTTACCTACCTTCCATTCACCTTTTCAAGGTCATCTCATCCTACATATTTACATCACTTGAAATCGAGTCCTCAAGACTCGATTGCAAGTTCCCATCAAATAAAAAAAAGTATTTCACTTGAAATCGGGTCTCCAAGACTTGATTACAAGTCTAACTTGCAAGTGGTCTTCTTAGATCCAATTTCCCATCACTGTCCAAAGCATATTCATCAAACATCTTTGTGCCATAGTTTTTCCATAAGTTCAAAACCTAATCAAGTCTTCATGAGATTACCAGGTTTTTTAGATCTTGATATTATGGAATCACCCATTGCTTCTAAAGATGTTCTTACCCTTCTGAATTTTTGTCATAGTATTTCAGATTCTTGTTCGATCATAGAAGAGCTAGTTTCAGCTCCAAACAAAAAGATGAAGGCTAAGTATGATAAATATTTGAATGAGATCACTCTTTCTCAGGTAGTTTCTCTCATTGATGAGATTAGAGACACAGAGATCAGGCATGTTGATATGTCTGAGTTCTTGAAAAGAACGGTGAACCCATTGACTCATGATATGCAGTTGCTTCTCAGAATCCATATTCATCTAGTTTCTTCATTTCTAGTGGCCGCCTTAGAACCAGAATTTGTGCTTGCATGTGCTTCTCATTTTCATGAAGAAACAAGACAATCAAGGATGATGATGGAAATGTCATTATAAGTTTGGAGGCTGAAGTAATTGATAAAATCTTGAAAGTACCTGCTACTCCATTATATGCTGATATCACAATGAAGAGTGCTATAGATCATTACAAACAAAGAAAAGAAGATTGCAATAGACACATCAGTGCTAAATGGTTGAAGACTACCCAAACTTTCTTTACTAGATGGCCCAAGTTGCATCATTCTAATTTCATTGAAGAAATAGGTGATATGATTACACTTCTCAACAGATTAGCAAGTTTGAAGTTTTCTAATGTATTTGAAATTTGGATGTACAAGTACATTGTGGTTATGAGGAAAGGACAGTCTCATATTTTGTGGGGATAATTTATCAGTGACAACCTGTGTAGACAATTGGTACATGTTCATACTTGAATTCTTACTTGGTGTATACTGCTGCATCTCTCAAACAGTTTCCTGGTCTTTCTACAAAGGGGAATAGATCATTAGTGCCAGTCTAGGAATATTATGATCAACTAACTTTGAAACCCATTAGGCATCATTATAGAAGAGTGCAGGATGCTTTCTTTGGTTACTTTATGTGTCTCTTTGAAAAAATGCTCAAGATGAGAAGAGCTTTTGAAGTAGCCTAGGAGAAAGTAAATGAATATGACTGCTTGTTTTTGCAATTTCCTACTTTCACTTATATGAGAGTTGGATGTTTTACTGGACAACCATACATGTTAGCTCGATACTCTACTAATAGAATTATTTTGATGGAGTTAGCAAGACAACTGATGGTCGTACATTCTATACAACTTTCTAGTCACAAGTTGGGTATTACTATTTCTTCTCACAATCCATTACAGATTGGTTGGTATTCTTTAAACACTTCTCAAAAAGCCAAAGCAATGGATGCAAAACTTTAAGGAATCAAGCTCAAGAAGTTCATCATAAGAGAAGACTTTTGATTACCATGGGATGAAGGATAAAATCAAAAGGGCCTTTGCTCATGTTCATTGTCTTGAAGATATCTGGGTGGATCTTCGTACTGAAGAAGATATAAGGAGGATGGATTACAACAAACTTCCCTTACAATAGATTGTGGATCTTAACTTGACCAGAATCCCTGAAGGGATGGTAGATGATGGAGAAATCCTAGTTCCATAATACATTGAACAAAGAGTTGCACAAGCTCCTTTCCCATGCCCACAATGGTCTAAAAAGGAGTGTGATTCTATCCTTGATCATTTTCAGTCCATCCTCACTAATACCAATTCTTGGTTGAAGGATAATAATGTCAAAACCATCAAAATCAAAAGTGATTTAGAGAATGATATGGCTGGTCCAGTCGGGAAAAGATCTGAGATCAGAGACAAATCTAAGGAAGGTGCTTCTTCTTCTAGCATGAGAATCAAGTTAAGGGTCAGCAGAGCTTTGGTAATTCCTCCATCAAAAGTATCCACAAAAGGAAAAGAAACATCACAGGTACAGGTACATGTTCTTAATGATGAAGATGATACTTATGAAGAAAATGCACTAGAATCACCTCCTTCAACAGTCTCAGATTCTCCTCATACAGTTATTCCACAAATACCTATGGATATTGATACAAATGTATTTGTAAATCCTGTAGAATCAAGAACGACTGTTGATGCTAGTATGGAGATTCTTGTTGGACCTTTTCATGAAGATTTGGAGAGAATTTTTTATGATAATTCTTCTTATGTCACCACTTCCAGCATTCCTCTATCTAAGATTGATACTTTAGCTTTGAATTTTGATAATTTTATGACAGAAATAAATCATGAGCAGCCATCTGAACAAATCCTTGTTGCAATTCAAACTAATACTTCTCCTAAGTTGACAACTATGATATAAGTAGAGCCAATTTCTTCAGAAATCATGGTTGTTGTCTCTAATGTAAGATCATTAGAAATATCCTCATGGCTGAGTTCAATTATTCCCAAAAGGAAAAAGCAGGAAGTCTCTCTTGATGTATTTTATTTCAAAAAAATTACAAAACCAAAATCCAAGGCTACAAAGAGAGCTAAGAAGGTCTGACAAGTGGTGATAGATGAAAATAAAATGAGATATGCAGAGATAGTTGAGCCATTATCTGAGAAGCCACCTGAAGAAATGCAACTATTAGATTACAGGCTTACTAAAGTTGAGCTTGGAAAATAAACACATTCTGGTCTTATGCATGATGCCACAGATTCAGTAGCCTCATTGGTTCAGAGATATGATGACTTACTAACAAAGAAAAGTGAGCTTAAAGAGAAGAATTCACAGCTCATCTGAGTGATTCAGAAGATAACAAAATCTTTGGAGCAAGTTAATCCTTTAACTTCTTTTACCTCTGAAGAATTAGTCAAGAAATTAGAGAAGATTGCACAAAAGGCTAAAGCAGTTGATTCTTGGGTAACACAGTTGATTGATCAAGGTATGCCAGTGATTGAAAAGACATTACATATTTTGAGTATTGTCAGGGAAGCAAGAGTAAAGATGAATTAGATTTTGGAAGCTTTCAAGCAAAATCTGGATTCACTTGGAAAAGATTTAAAAATATGTCATGAGATGGATCAAGTCAAGCTAGAAATTCTACGTAGCAATTCAATAATACCATATAGAAAAAAATATGTAGAATTTGAAGAACTCATGACAAACAAGTCATTAGTTATTGAAGATCTCATCAAAGACGTTCAGGCTACACTGGGGATTAGTGACAAAGTTGAGCAGGACATAATTTCAAGCTTTGGAAAAATGTCTTGCAGGATTCTAAATCATGAAAGAGAATTACTTGCAACTGATATGATTACTACAAAAATAACAACAAATCTTCATCAAGAGCTAGAATCATAACAGTTTACCATGGATTAAATTCATAAGCTTTTTAATCATCGAATGATCCTTGATAAAATGCAAACTGTTCATGAAGAACATAAAGAAGCAACAATAATGTATTTTGATGTAATCCTTAAGACTGTTGTGGTTTCCAAGAACACACTAGGCCTCGATCTAGATGAGTTACAGGAAATTATCAACAAATTTCAGTCTTTCGAAGCTATGACTAAAATAGAATAAAAGTGTCTCATAACACTTTATCTTTATGTATTTTTTTTTCGACAAGTGACATGTAAAAACAAATTTTGTAATTGCAAGTGTTCCTTCCACTTGCAATTTTGTAAAATGTAATTACATGTGATTACATTGCAAGTCAAAAATATAATAGGACTTGTAATATTGAATAAGTCAATTTCAGTTAGTTAGTGGTTGAGAGAATTTCTCAAGTTAGTTGGGATCCTCCCACCTTTTTCTCAAGGCTTCTCTCCTATAAATACTTGAGGGGGTCTATTGTAATTATCATCTTTTGGCATCCAAGAAAATTCTGTGGAATTTTGTAGTCATAAAGACTTTGAACTTTATAGTTATAAGTTGTTATTTTTCAAGTAATATGAAAGAGTGAGAAATTTCAGACTTTGTGTTGAAGTCCTACTTTGCATCC
The DNA here is from genome assembly GCA_007258455.2 of Sequoia sempervirens. Taxonomy (NCBI): domain Eukaryota; kingdom Viridiplantae; phylum Streptophyta; class Pinopsida; order Cupressales; family Cupressaceae; genus Sequoia; species Sequoia sempervirens. The sequence goes on along the minus strand of VDFB02281492.1, from coordinate 99,333,800 downwards.
ATTGTGTTCTTATGTCATTTTGGAGCATTGCTTTGTGATTATTTGGAGATTATGGAGAATTGCTAAAGAGAGCTTCAATTGAAATATTTACAGACTTTGTACTATGAATGTTGAAGGTTGAATTCATAATTTGAATTTAGAAATCAAGAAGAATTGTGAGTCATTGTGCTCGTAATAATTCCCATTTGTAGTAATTAATAAATACACCATACTTATAGACTTTGTGTTGTCTTGTGTTGTATATTGTCATTAAATTATCTTTCAAAAGGGTAGATAGGATCTCAAAATTTCAAGACTTTGTGCTTGAAGATTGCTTTCCTGTCCTGGAGGAAGTGACAAAAGTCTTTGAGCTTTTAGGAAACTTCATTTCCTTTTTCTCGATTTTATTGCAAGTTACTGTAAGAGTTTATTTAAAAGTCAAGGTTACTTTTCTAAAAAGAGAAAAGAATTTAATCTTTCCTAAAACAAGAGGAAGGGTTATCGTTCCATCCATATTTGTTTTAGTTAATAAGAAAGGGGGAGCCTTCCCTTAATTAGGAGAGTTTTATCTCACACACTTTGGTTGAAACCACCATTTTTCTAAACCTCACAAGTTTACAAAATATTCAGCCATCAATACCCTGCACGGTTTGGGAGAAATTAAAGTTTTCATCTCAAGAAATTTCTCCAATGCAGCTTCAAATTCATATATAAGACTTTAGATGCCTTGAAACAACTCAAAAATTTGCCGAATTGACCTATGGTCAATTCATGCATTGTAGAGCTTGTTGAGAGCTTTCCAACGATATGCAATAATAGCAAATCCGACACCCGGATCAAAAGTTATGGCCCTATGAAGTTGGTCCTCTAAAAAGTGAATTTCATAAAAATTTCTTCCTAGGCCATAAATCAAACTGTGAGACTTTTGGTGCTAAAACAAAAAGAAGAAATTTGAACTTCCTAGAACATTCTAGGGCAGTTATTGGGTAAAATAAAAAGGGTTAAGTGGGGGTTGTAGAAGGTTGCCTCAATAGTGCAAATTGTGGCTTCGAATAGTAGATTTTCTTTGTAGAGTTGATTTTGTTGTAATGAATCAAGCCTATGAGGCTATAGCATGTAAGATTTGAATATGTAATTTCATTTTCTGAATAATTGAAAGTGTCAATTTTTTTTCTTGCATATTCTGTGTTGGTATATGTTGTTGTGATTTCTATGGGTTTTGGGTGGTGTGGCCCTCATCAAGTGGTATCAGAGTAGGAGTTATGGAGCCTATAATAGAGCATTGAACGTAAGGTAGTTGCAATAGGACATATGAGTGTGGGTTGAGTTCAAGATGCCTCCAAGACCTGCCCAATATGGTAGAGGTAGAGGCCAAGGTGGTGGAGGAAGAGATCCACCTAGAGATGAAATCAAATCCCTTAGAAGGAAATTAGAAACCTTGCAACAAGAGGTTTGAAGAAGAGATGTGCAATGAGACAGAGATGAGAGTGAAGATGAAAAAAAAGAGGAAATGGAAGAGGAAGAGTAGGATCCAATGGATCTTGGAGAAAGAAGATTGTTGCAAGAAATCTCAAGCATTGGGAAGAGACCTAAAATGGAGGTTTCAACTTTTAGTGGAAATTTGAATCCTGAAGAATTGATTGATTGAATCAATGACATGGAGGAATTTTTTAAGTTTGAGGAGATTAAAGATCCTCATAGAGTGAGGTTTGAAAAGAAAAAATTGAAAGGTCACACCAGTATATGGTGGAAAGAGGTCCAGTTAGAAAGAGGAAGACAAGGGAAATATAAAATTTCTAGATGGGACAAAATGGTGTCAAAATTAAAGAAACAATTTATTTCAGTCGATTACGAATTGGAGCTCCTTAAGAAGATGCAAAGCTTGAGGCAAGGGATAAGGACGGTGAAACAATACACAGAGGAATTTCACAAGGTCTTGATTCAGATAGGACATTCTAAGGCAAATAAAGAGAAAGTTTCTCGTTATATTAACAGGTTGAAGCCAAGCATACAGGAAGAATTGGCATTGGTAAGAATGACCACCATTGAGGATGCTTATCAGTTTTCTCTAAAGGTTGAAGAAAAAATTAACAAGAGGTTTGAGAACAAACAATGAGGTGGAGGATGGGGAGGAAAGACCGGTGGAAGGTCATATGGAGGTCAAAATGAAGACCAGAAGAAGGGTGAAGGCTCCAGTAGTAGCCAAAACTAGAAAGGAGATAACACCTATTGTCCTCATGATCAGAATAATGGAGACTAAAGAGAAAGGGGAAGATCAGGATGAGGACCAAGAAGAGGAAGCTTCCGTGGAACCTATTTCCAGTGTGGAGAAGAAGGAAATGGAGCCTATGAGTATCCTCAACATCAAGGAAGGACAAGTAGAATACTTGAGGGTAATACACGAGTTGCACATGTTGATAAAGATGTTGAGTCTTCACATTCTGAGGATGCAGAAAGAGGAGAGGTTCTTGTTACTAGAAGAGCCTTGTTGAATGAGGAGAAGGATCCAACTCAAAGGAAAAACTTATTTTGCACTAGATGTAAGTGTGAAGTTAAAGTTTGTAATGCTATTATTGATGGAGGTAGTACTAATAACCTTGTTTTAGAATAAATGGTTAGTAAGTTGTGGTTGGAGAGAAGAAGGCATTCAAACCCATACCAAATTGCTTGGTTGCAGAAGGACCATAATACCTTGGTAAACAAACATTTTCTAGTAAAGATCAAGATTGGAAATTACCATGATGAGGTATTGTGTGATATTATGCCTATGGATGTTTGTCATATGTTGTTAGGAAGATCATGGTAGTTTGATCGACAAACAATACATGATGGAAATACCAACACCTATTCTTTGACAAAGGATGGAGTTCATCACAAGTTGAAGCCCTTGAAAGAGGAAGAGGAAAAGGTATGCAGTAATGCAAGAATTTGTTTGGTTGATGGAAGAAAGTTCCTAGAAGGTATGAAGCATGACCATATGTGTTTTGCATTGAACCCTAGAGTTGATAAAGAAGATACTACTGAGGTACTTATAGAGGTTTCATATTTTTTGAATGAGTTAAAAGATATTATTTATGATAACATACCTAAAGGTTTTCCTCCCGTACGAAAGATTAGTCATTAGATGGACCTGATTCCCAAATCCATTTTGTTGAATAAGGAACCTCATCGTATGACTCCAGTAGAGAGTGAAGAATTGAACAGACAAGTGCAAGAGTTGTTGTGGAAAGGATTGATTTCGAGAGAGTCCATGTGCAGTACCTGCAGTACTAGCACCAAAGAAGGATGGGGAATGGTGGATGTGTACAAATGCTAGAGTCATCACCAAGATCACCATCAAGTAAAGATTCCCCTTGCTAAGGATGGATGATATTATGGATTGTTTAAGTGGAGCTGAGTACTTCACAAAGATAGATTTGAAGAGCATATATCACCAAATCCATATTAGAGAAGAAGATGAATGAAAGACAACTTTTAAAACCAAGGAGGGCTTGTACGAGTGGTTAGTCATTCCTTTTGGGCTAACCAATGCACTTAGCACATTTATGTGGCTTATGAATGAGGTATTAAAAGAATTTTTAGGAAAATTTGTTATTGTTTATTTGGATGATATTTTTATTTTTGGTAAGACATTAGAGGAGCACCTAATGCATATCCAGAAAGTTTTTGAGAAGATAGAGGAGGAGAAGTTGTTGATTGATTTGAAGAAATATAGTTTTGTGAAGAGAGAGTTGGTGTATCTGGGATTTGTTGTCTCAGCAAAGGGTCTTAAAATGGATCTAGAGAAGGTGAGAGCTATCATTGAATGGCCTAACCTAAGGAATTTTACAGAGGTAAGATCATTTCATGGTCTAGCAAGTTTGTACATAATGTTTATTAAGAATTTCAGTAGTATTTGTGCACCTCTAATTGAAGCGATGAGAGGGGATACAAAAGAGTTTAAGTGGAACATAGGAGCAGCCAAAAGTTTTGATATGTTGAAGAAGAAATTTAATGAGCAACCTATTTGGACACTTCCAAATTTCAATAATTTCTTTCAAGTAGATTGTGATGCTAGTGGAACTGCCATAGGAGTTGTTTTGAGTCAAGAAGGTAAGTCTGTTGCCCATTTTAGTGAGAAGTTGAATGATTCCAAGAAAAAATATTTTGTCTATGATCAAGAGTTTTATGTTATAGTTCAGGCTTTGAAGAAATGGAGACACTATTTGTTTCCAAAATAATTTGTTTTATATATTGATCACTAGGCTTTGCAGTATCTCAATAGTCAAGGAAAGTTAAATCAAAGGAACTTAAAGTGGGTTGAGTTTTTGCAGAGTTATACCTTTGTTTTGAAGCATAGGAGTGGAAGGTCAAACAAAGTTGCAGATGCCTTGAGTAGAAGGAAATTTTTGTTGATAGAAATGAATATAGAGGTTGTTGGGTTCAATGAACTCAAGAGTTTGTATCCTGAAGATCCAGACTTTGCAAAAGATTGGAAAGCTTGATTGGAACCTGTTACATTGGATAGGAAGAGATGGTTGGATTTCTCAATCCAAGATGGGATGTTGTTTAGAGGAAGCCAATTGTGCATTCCAAAAAGTTCTATGAGAGAGAATTTAATCAAAGAGAAGCATAGTGGAGGATTGGCTAGGAATTTTGGTCGAGATAAGACCATTGCTCTTGTCAGTGAGAATTATTATCGACCATAGTTACAAAAATATGTGAAGAATTTTGTACAAAACAAGATGTGAAGAAGTTTTTACAAAGTTTTAGAGTATGTTAGATGGAGAAAGGAACAAGTCAAAATATTGGATTGTATCAGCCATTACCTATACCTGAGAGGCCATGGGAGGATATTAGCATGTATTTTTTTCTTGGCTTGCCAAGGACACAAAGAGGGCATGATTCCATATTTGTGGTGGTGGATAGATTTTCAAAGATGACACATTTCATTCTGTGTCATAAGACCAGTAATGTTGTTCATGTTGTAGAGTTTTTTTTCAGAGAGGTGGTGAGATTACATGGTCCACCAAAGAGTATAGTCTCAGACAGAGATACTGAATTTGTTGGTTATTTCTAGAGGACATTATGGAAGAAGTTGAAGACAATTTGAAGTTCGGTTTTGCACACCATCCACAAATTGATGGAAAAATAGAGGTGGTGAATAGGAGTTTGGGTAACCTACTAAGATTCTTAGTAGGAGATAAGCCTAAGGGATGGGATTTGATTATACCATAGGCATAATTTTCTTATAATAATTCTATCAATAGGAGCACTAGTAAATCACCATTCCAAATTGTATATGGGAGTAGTCCAAGAACTACTTTTGAACTAAGAAAGATGGATAAGGGGGAGAAGAGTAGTGATGAGGTTGAAGATCTTATTGAGCACCTAAAGAATTTGCACGATGAGGCGAAGAAACATATCAATAAGATGAAGAATAAGGAGTTACATGTAGGAGATGAAGTCATGGTTCATTTGTGAAAAGAAATGTTTCCATTTGGTACATACAAGTTAAAGATGAAGAAGTTTGGACCATGCAAGATCCTAAAGAAGCATAATTCAAGAAATGCTTATGAGGTAGAATTACCTAGTGGAATAAACATTTCTCTTGTGTTCAACATTGCTGATTTGATAGAGTATCATGAAGGTGATATAGAGGAGGGGCCGATAAATGAATAGTTGAAAATTCCAGCACTTACTTCAGAGAAGGAAGAGATAGAAGAAATCTTCGATAGTCGTGTGGGTAGAAGAATGAGAAACATGAAATATGCAGAGTACTTGGTGAAATGGAGAGGAAGTCCTGTTGAAGATTCATGATGGTTGTCTGAGGCTGAGGTTAACTATCTTGGTTTCCCTCTAACTCTTGAGAAGTGACAAGGTAACTTTTCAAATTACCCTAGAGGTGTCTAATGCAGGAGCATCCAACAGTGTAGGAAAATATTGCATCACCCAAAAAAAAATTCTTTATTCTTTAGTTGTTTTGAGTCCCATGATGACACTTAAGGGGTATAAGACTGTCAGGCATCACAAATAGTAAAAAATGAGAACTTACTATTTAGAAATATGATAAAGAAGCTATAGAAATGGAAATACCAATAAATTCTAAAATAAAAATATGCTACTACACGAGTAGATGATGCAAAAGTGAAGTGATAATGAATGGATATCACCTTCCCAACTAGATGCTCTCAAGGCACATAGATGAAGATGTGAGCTCACAAGCTCTCCAAGACCAATGTTGCCACAACAATAAAGAGGAGGAGCTAACAAAGTAGCAACTTGCAGCTTCAATGGAGTGATGGTGCAGCTTGAAAGTTTGGGAGTTGATCAAGTTGAGAAGCTAGAGTGTGTAGAATATTGAAGAAGCTAGATAGAATGAAGAATAAGGTAATTTACAAGGAAGAATGGAGGAAAAAGGGCCATTTAAATTTGGTTGGTAGGGAAGGAAGCATTACACTTCATGTCCAATGGAGGAGTGTAACACTTCTATGGATTCCAGAGGTAGGAATCCTATTAGGATGGAAGCATGCTATGTAGACATTTATGTGTCACGCTAGTGTCCCAGATAGAATATCCCCCACTGACACACAAAACAACTGCCAAGTGGATGTAAAATGGAAGCGGATGTAGAAAATACATCATTGGGATGGGTTTGTGAAAGATCATGGGGGTCCAAAAAGTGGCGATGTGAAAAAAAAGGTGTTTTTAACTTGCTCAAAAATGCAAAAAATATTCTTTGACTTTTTCTAGGCTTGGGTAGAAAGTACATGGTTCTATAGCAAACACCAAACCTAAATGGATATTCATTTCATTTAGGTTAGTATTTTTTAATTTGGTTGGGTCTGGTATTATATTAAGTTATTTTTTATATTATTATATAATATTATAATATGATATTATATAATAATATAATATTATATTATATATTATATAATATGATATATATTATAATATAATATATATAATATATTATATAATATCATATTAAATTATAATATAATATAATATATATTATAAAATAATCTATATAATATATTATATTGTAATATAATACAATATATGATAATAATAAATATGCTAAATTATATTTTATTATAAACAACACTCATAACAAACAACACTCATAATAAACAATGCACATAATACATGAGGGTCGAGTCTTGGACTCCACTAGTTATAAAAAACAACATAAATGAAATGGATATTCGTTTCCTATTACATAAAATCATAAAAAGAAAAACTTGAGAACTTATTTACATACTACATTTCCTCTCTCCACACGGGTTTTCATTTAGGTGAATCGGATATCTGTTTGGCAGTGGATTTTTTTGCTCAAATCACTCAAATTTCATAGGTATTTATAAATTTTAATGTTTTTCTTTAATTTTATATTATTTTTGCATTTTTTTTTGTGAATTTTAGTCAAAAATAGGTTTTTAATAGGTTTTTTATTGCATTAAAGTGATTGTTAGTTTTTAAAAAATTCATCAATAAACAGACTTAAGAATGGCTAATCCCAACCTCACACAAGATGAAAACCCTGACCTTGCTCAAGATAAAAACCCTACAAATCCTCCTTTACTGCCACTGTAGTTTCCAAACCAAAATGTTCCCACAATACATGAATCTATTCATAGAAATTTAAACCAATTGAGAAACTCATGACAAATTTTGAGTCACTCCTTAAGCTATCAGATATGAAAAACACTTTAGAAACAATCATTTCAAATGTTGAAACTCTGACAAATGAGCATAATAGGTTTGCATAATGGTGAGAGTCCCAAAGGAAAAATCATGCCAATGGGTTATTGTATGATGAAGTGAGGGAGCTTGAGATTGACAAAGCCCAATTAGCCCAATTATTCTTCAATCCCAAAATAGGACAACCCATAGATGTGCAAAAACTAAAATTTTCAATTAAATGGTGCACACATAAAGGTATATTAGATAATTTCTAGAAACATTGGTGGATGGTTTTTGATAAACCACCCAACAACAATCTTGATGTCCCTCGGTATTTTCTACAAAAATTATATGTTGAGTTTTTCCTAGGGAGGCATGTCAATTACTTTGACATGTGAGATTTCTAGGGTGTGGGTAAAGGGATGCCACAAGATAGACCTAGAGCACACCAAGTCAACCCAGTTCTTCCTACTCTTCTTATTGCTTCGCTGGCTCTAGTACCTTAGCCCAATATTTTTTTAGATGCAGGGAGTCAGAGCATTTCTTTTCATACATTCATTCAGTGATCATTTGATCATGCGATGCCATCATGTTGCATAACCATATGACAGTGCATCCCATCATGATGGTGATGCACCTGATACATTACAACATGATGGTGATGCACCTATTGCATCATTTTTGACTGGTACACCCTCCACTTTGACACATATTTTTGTGCCCTATTATTACATCATGTGCCACAATATATGTTTGGGTCCTCTTAAATAGTCTAGTGAGGCTCCCATAAACACATTTGACTATGACGTCCATGATATGTCAGATGCAGGAATTGATAGAGCACGAAGTGGACCATTTCCAATAGAGACATTAGGTGGAAGAGATGATGGTGGAACACTGGTAAGACTTAAAGTAATTTCATAGTGTGTTTTATCTAAATTCTTTCATATTTTATAAGAGATATTTGTACTAATATATGTTTATGTGCCAGAATATTTAACAATTGCTGACAAAGGACCAAATTTCCCAAGTGCAAGAGGCTATGCAATCAACCATTTCATTTGGCCTAGGGACTTAGTATACGATATCATTTAAATTATTATTTAGACGTTAATTTTTGAAATCTATTATGTTTAAATACATGTACATGGATTGATAGTCTAATGTAATCTTGTCTTTTTATGCAGCAACCTGGTACTTTTATAGACATGTTGATTGAGCCTGACCCATTATCATTATATCTACATGTGCATTGAAATTTTGGTACATTCTTGTCATTTTTTATATAGGAAACCATCTTAGCTGATTCATCCATCATGATCCCGTCTAGTGTAGAAGCATCATAGCAGGTATGTGTTTATTTTAAAGTGTAGATATTTATGTTTGCATAAGAGTAGATATATGTTTAGTAAATAAGATTATTTTTCAACTATTATATGTTAATTCATATAATTTTTATTTTACCTGCTATTGTCCTCTACCTCATTCAGCAATGTGATGAATTTGTGACCATTTCTTTATATGAGGACTCCTAATCTTCCTAAGGGAAAATCATATGTAGAACTTCTTGCAAAAAAGAGATCAAGAATTGAGGTAAACAAGAATTGTATTTTTGATATAATATAGTTCAATATAGTGATTTTTTATGTTAAATTTATAATTTATAAATTATAGTATATAGGTTTCTATTTACTACTCTAGCTTGGAAGGTGCATGTGTTTGCAAGAAGAAAGAAATTCCCTATTTTGGAAGAAAGGCCAACATATCACGCTCCAAAGAAGGTGTATATGTTTGCAAGAAGAAAGAGCGCGTGAAAAAGCAACAAACAATTGCCACCCTTGCCTAATCAAAGGGGTCAAGGGAATCATCTCCTCCACCACAAGTGCCACAAATTTTACCCCCATTGTCATATTATCCACAAATTATTAAACTTGATTCACCACCCAAAGGACCATCACCACCAAGAGAACCACCATCAAAGAAACAAAAGGTTGGATCAAGTGGTTGTGGATTACCCCACAAATGTTTCTAATGAAGAAATTATTGTCACCGAGGATGAGATGAGGCAAGGTATGCCTTCTCCCCCAATAGAGATGGTCCCATAGAGTTTGAGCCTTAGATTGAGTAAAGTTGATTTGAGTGGGGTAAATTGTGAAGATGATGTTAGAGAATAGGGTTGCAATAAGTTTATGGATGATGATTCTTTTGTAAAGGCACAAGCTTTTGAAGAATATTTCTAGAGGGCTAGAAGGGAGGAGTATGTTGAGAGAAATGATATGAAAAGGATTACAAATACTTAGTTTCCTAAAGAGGGTATTGAAGCTCAAGCCTTAAAAGAAATGAGGGCTAACTATCGATAAGTTACACAAATTGAAGGAAGAGAGTTGGTCAGAAAAAGTGATCTCTTATTACCAAAATGGGATCTTTCTTTAGCAATTAATTTTAATACAATAAGAAGGAATGATGGCCCTCTCTTTTCCACTAAGGATGAAGTAACACTAGCTCTACAAGGATCGATACTTAGTGCTCAGTGGGATACATTGGCTATTTCGGACTTAGCCCCAAATAACAAGAAACTAGAAGTTGTTGAACCAGCTCCAGATTTGAGGGGAGGCTTGGTAATAAAAAGAGTATATGATACATCTAAAGTTGAGGTTGATGCATTAGCTATAAATGTAGCTCAATTCACAAAGGCTACAATGGAGTCTCTAATTGAGGATTGTGATACATTTAGGAAAAAGTATAATGAAATGGTGGTCGAATGTAATAAGCAACAACAACAAATTGCAAAGTTGTAGTTGGAAGTTGCATTATTAAAAGAAAAAATTTAGTCACTGCACACATAGGGACCCCCAAAAGAAGTGATTTCTCCTCCCCCACCTCCATCAGAGTAGCCAACATCCTCTCCTATCTATTCCCATATTTCTCCAACAACAATGGAAGTGGTTATGTATGATCTAGATGAAGTGCCAATTGTATGCTTAAGGCCAGGTACTTCTGAAAAACCTCCTCCAAGGGAAGTAACAAGAGAAGAGTTGATTGAGAAAATGGAAGTGTTTGAGGATTTTTTCATTATATAATAATAACAATATATTCATTGTTTCAAATATTTTGGATATTTGTTTGTCAAAGGCAATAAGAAGAACGAGAAGTGTGCACTCAAATTATTCTTTGATGTTCAACTCAATAAACATGTTTGAGAGGGATAAATCAATTTCCCTCCCATTAATGAAAATATAGATCCAGGTAGACTAAGTATCTTGAAGAGTATAGTCATTGGATCAACCCATGACAAAAACAAGACAAAAAATATTACGCCAACTTAGAAGATGGTGAAAGAAATGGGTGACTATCAAGGATTGGTGGATCCACTACAAAAGTGGATCAAAGCATTATTGAAACAGTTTGAAGAGCGATCTTGGCTTATTGCCAAATATTTTGAATGATGATGGAATTGTTAAGACTTATGAGCAGTGGAGTTGTCATAGTTGTAGAAGCCACCTTAATTTATGAGAAGAGTGATGTCAACATTTCAATATTAAAGGACATCATGAACAAATTATCTATCACCAATGCATTTCTTGAGGACTTTGACAAAGATCCAAATTAGGTAATGGTCATGTATAGTCTAAGGGAAAAGGTTAGATGAATTTATTGCATATGAATTTTCATCTAAGGAGGATTTTGAGCAATGGAAGTAGAGATATATTGATATCCCTAACTTATAGGTTGATTCAGTGGTAGGGTGGTAATGAATTTTGATCTTCATGCCTTCAGTGAGTAATGGTTTTCAATAAGGATGGTTGCAGTAGGATGAATACAATACATGGCTTGGAAATAGTATAAATTAAGCCTTTTTTATGTTAGTGTTTAAAAATATTGTATCTTCCTCAATTAAAAGTTGATGACATAAGGATGCTGATGTGGAAGCACTTTGCTTTTTCTTTCTTCTTGTTTTCATACTTTTAGTCCTACATTTTGGGAGCACGTGGAAAAGGTGTTGCTGCTCATGGAAAGAATATCTTCATTGAATAAAGTATCTTTTGGAAGGTGGGAAGTATATTCACCAATAAATGAAAATAAATTTTGTCTCATCCAAGATATTTCCCCTCTCGGTTTGCAAATATAACTGTATTTTGGAATGAATGGTAATTGCTAAATGAAAAAGTGACTTGTGTACATTGGCCTGAAGCTTGGTTTGCTCCCTTGTTTTTATAAAAGGGAATTCAGGACCAATTTTATAAAAACAACCCATAAAATTGGCCCTAAATTCCCTTTTATAAAAATAAGGGAGCAAAACAAGCTTTAGGCCAATGTACACATGTCACTTTTTCATTTAACAATTACCATTCATTCCAAAATATAGTTATATTTGCAAACCCTAAGGGGAAATATCCTGGATGAGACAAAAGTTAATTTCATTTGTTGGTGAAGATACTTCCCAGTTTTCATATGAGACTTTATTTGATGAAGATATGCTTTCCATGAGCAACAACACCTTTTCCACGTGCTCCTAAAATGTAGGACTAAAAGTATGAAAATAAGAAGAAAGAAAAGGAAAAGTACTTCCACATCAACATCCTTATGTCATCAACTTTGAATTGAGGAATATACAATATTTTAAACACTCACATAACAAAGGTTTAATCCATACTGTTTCTAAGCCATGTATTGTATTCATCCTACTACAACCATCCTTACTAAAAACCATTACTCACTGAAGACATGAAGATCAAAATTAATTAGAACCCTACCATTGAAGCAACCTATAATTAGGGATATATCAAAATATCTCTACTTCCATTGCTCAAAATCCTCCTCAGATAGCCATTCATATGTAGTAAATTCATCTAGCCTTTTCCCTTAGTGATTGTACTAGACCATTATTTGATTTGAATCTTTGTCAAAGTCCTCAAGAAATGTACTGGTGATAGATAATGTGTTCATGATGACCTTCAATATTGAAATGTTGACTCACCCTTCTCACAAATTAAGGTAGCTTCTATAGCTATGACAAAATCCATATGAGCTCTCCATTCCTCATAAGTATTAACAATCCCATCATCATTCAGAATATCTTGCAATAAGCCAAGATAATTCTTCAAATTATTTTAATAATGCTTTGATCCTCTTTTCTAGTGGATCCACCAATCCTTGATAGTCACCCATTTCATTCACCATCTTGTAAGATGGTGCAATCTTTTCTATCTTGTTTTGGTCATGGGTGGATCTAATGACCATACTCTTCATGATACTTAGTCTAGGGATCCATATTTTCATCAATGGGAGGGTGCGTCACCAAAAATTGTATACTCTTGAAGAGAGACAATTTTGTGATGAACTTGGTCCTACTTTAGACACATTGTATCAATCACCCCTTAAAAATTGCATTTATAGGCCCCTAATGCTCATGATTTTGGAATTTAAGGCCTATTTCACTCACAAATCACTCAAATTTTGTGAAACCCAAAAAGAAAATTCCTAGTGAGACTAAGTTGCCCAAGGTGGTGACTTAGTCCCTTTTGGGGTATTTTCCACTTTTGAGCGGGAAAAACACTGACGTAATGCAAAATCTTGAGGGATGTCAGCCTATGAAGTTAGAATAATGAGTAATTCGATATTAATGCCTATAAATACATGTTTTTAGGTCATTTTTCACATATCCTAGTCATTTTACAAAGAAGAAATCAAAAGTCAAGAGCAAAGTATCTTTCACAAGAAGTTTCATTAGTCTTTCTACATCATAGTTGAAGCTTAAGGGCAAAAAACTAGGGTTTTTGTAGGTATTCAAGCTCACTTTTTGTTAAATATATCATATTTCAAAGGGTTGAAGTTATCATTAGTCTTTCTACATCATAGTTGAAGCTTCAAAAAACTAGGGTTAAGTTTGCTCACATTTTTGTTCATTCATATTTCAAAGGGTTGATCATGGATGACTATGGTGAATCATGGATAAACCTAGGTTGAGGAGATGCAACTAGCCATGAAATCACACCTAAAGACTTGTTTTCAAAGTGATTCCACCTTCCATTTTCTCTTTATCTTCATAATTAAGGTTTGCATAACATTTGCATGTCATTTGGATTCATTTTTAATGTTCTAGGGTTTCTTAGATTGAAGTATTGAATCATTCAAGTGCCATTTTCTTATCTTATTCTAGCACATTAGAATAGGGTTTTGTCTCATTTCAGTTTTTCCTAGTCTTAGACACATTTAGGGCTAGGGTTTTATGTAGATTTTATCTGTCACAAAGTTTAAATAATAACTAGGGGTTTGACCAAGGAAAACCCCCCATTAGGAATCAAATTATCTTCTATTTTGTAGGGGATTTTGAAGATTTAGATCCAAATTCCTGTCAAAAAATAGAGTGCAGGTTGTGGGCTTTCGTTTCCACTTTTGGATTTGCAAAAAATCCAAAGTGCACTAAGTCACCCATAGTGGCGACTTAGTCCCACTGCACTAATTTTTTAGGAATTTTTACAGTTTCAGATACCCATTTGGCAGAAACAACTTTTTGGGTAGTTTCCCTGATCTGGGACTAAGTTGTCCAACTTGGCGTAAGTGTCCCATTTGGCTTAAAAATAAAAATTTCTAAAATTTTAGAGGTTTTTGCAATCCCCATTCAGCTCTTCATCAGTTTCCAAGTGCATATTTTCTATCTTACATCTATATTTTTTCCATTTATTGCATTTGTTTCATCTGTCTACATATCATAGTGTGTTTTCCAGCACTTTGCATTTCTTAGGTTTTGCATCATTAAATCACTTTCTTTTCAATTCAGCACATTAGTACATCATAATTAGACATATTACATCTCATTTACATTAATCTTGAGTGTAGACATTTGCATTTTGGACCCCACCCCTTTCTCCTTTTAGGTGAAAAATCCTAGAAGGAGCTAAGGCAGTTGGGCAATCCAAAATCATTATCCACTGAGGGCAACTAATTTATCCCTCTCAAACATGTTTATTGAGTTGAAAACCAAAGAATAATTTTAGTGCACACTTCTAATTCATGAAAACAACTCCTTAAACACTTCCATTATCTCAATCAGCGCTTCTCTTGTTACTTCCCTTGGAGGAGGTTTTTCCAAAGTACCTAGCCTTAAGAATGCAATTGGAACTTCATCTAGATCATGCATAACCACTTTTGTTGATGTTGGAGGAATAGGGGATTTAATAGGAGAGGATGGTGGCTGCTTTGATGGAGGTGGAGGAGAAATCACTGCTTGTGGGGGTCCTAGTGTGTGCATTGATTGGAATTTTTCTTTTAACAATGCAACTTCCAACTACAAATTTGCAATTTGTTGTTGCCCATTACTAAATTTGACCACCATGTCATTATATTTTGTCTTGAATGTATCACGCTCCCCCTTTGGAGACTCCATAGTAGCCTTTGTGAATTGAGCTACATTTATAGATAATATAGTAGCCTCAATTGCAGATACATATCAGATACTTTTTTTATTACCAATCCTCCCCTCAAATCTATAGTTGGTTGAACAACTTCTAGTTTCTTGTTATTTGGGGCTAAGGCCCAAAGAGCCAATGTATCCCACTGAGCACTAAAAGGTGATCCCTGTAGAACTAGTGTTACTTCTTCCTCAGTGGCAAAGAGAGGTGCATCATGCCTTCTTATTCTATTAAAAGCAATTGTTGAAGCATGATCCCATTTTTGTAATAAGAGTAATCCACTTTTTTGGACTAAAAAGAAGAAAATGGGGTACTCTCTTTCACTTCTAGGGTTTTGGACCTACAAGGAGAGAGAAAATTTTCTTACTCTTCACTCACGAACAAACCCTTTAGATTTCAATGCAAAGGAGATTGAAATTTGGAAAAGGGACTATCCTAGGGATTGAATGGAATCTAATGAGAGGTTCACCACCAAGTGTAAACTTAGAAAAGACAATGAATTGGAAAACACAATGTGACATGAAAACTAATGCTAAATGACCTAGAAAGATTAACAAAATGTAGTAAAAATCTATGAGACTGAAAGTGTGCATCTAGAAGGCTGAATAAGGAAAAATAAGGTCTGGATCACTAAAAAAATTGCTATTGAAGTTGACTAGGACTCATTCACCAAGCAGGGTGAATCAGTCCAATTTCTAGGAAAATGCACTGGAGCAAGTTTCAGCCAAAAGGGTATCTAGATCTGTAAAAATCTTGATCAGGCCTATACAATGGGACTCATTCACCAATTGTGGCGAATCAACCCACTTCTTCTTTTCTAGAAATTCTAGACTAGATTATGTGCCTCTCGATCTGCTATGCTCTTTTTGATTGGTTTCTTGATCTGAAACTTCAAAATTCCACCTATAGGCCTTCTCCAAGCTTCTCCAAGGTTTGATGACAATTTTAGCAACTTTGACAACTTGACAAATTTTCTCCAACTTTGCTTCTTGACTAGTCTGCAACCTAGCCCAATCCCTAGCAATAAGGTGCTACAAACATGTAAGTAATGGTTGCAATGGATGTGGTTCTTGACTCTTTCTTGGAGTAGATAGATCTTGAATGCAATGCTTGCTTGGATCATGAACTCTACATCATAAATGTTATTACAATAACAAACATGAAGAATGCAATCTTTGACATGATGATTGATGCTTGAAGAATGCTCTTTAATACTTGATAATCTACCCTTGAAATGCCTTGAATTCTCTTGTGAATACTTAATGATCTTGTGAACTCTTGAATGCTAGGATCTGAATACTTGAATGCTTGATAGGATGAAATGAGTGAAAGAACCTTGTATTTATACATAATTATGCAATAATTCCCAAAAATACAACATGACAAGCCAACATTAGATCTAGGAGAATAAAATATTGACAAAAATTTGAATTAAATTTGAATTTTGGTCACACAAGACTCATTCTCCCAAGGTGGCAAATGAGTCCCATTACACATAATGTATGGGACCAAAAACCAAAAGTGTCTAGAAATGTGTGAAACTTGCATCAGGGCCAAAAAGACCTAGGTGGTACTTGTTGGCTCTTTTTAATTCCCAACCAGATCTTCAAGGAGGCCTATGGATTTTCCAATTCTAATAGTCAGCATCCTAAAGGAGTTGGCCATTGAATGAGAGAAAGTGAATTAGCTTTCCTCTTGCACTTTGGGCTCTGCAAAACCTAGGAGGTTGATCCCACAATGCATTTATAACACTCTTTTACAAAGTTACCACATACATTGCATATTTAGAAGATACATTCTTGTATTCATGACTCAACCAGTGATAATTTGTAAGAACTAGGAAATTTCTTTACACCTTTACCACTTGGAGTAGAGAATGGGAAATTCAAATGACAAATTATAACAACAATTGAAATTATGAGCATGATTTTGTTTAAATGGGTTGTTCTTTGACAAGATCTAGATGATCAAATACGTTTGAGTTCACTTGACATATAGAATAGTGCCTTATCCTAGGTAACAGGGTAAAATTCACAATAAATTGTAGTGCAACAGTAATGATATCGAACATTCATAGACTATTATGCATTTGCATTGAAAATTCACAACTCAAATGTTTCGGGAAGAAAATAATTAATGATCCTAAGACTTAACACCATAAACTAGTGATTACATCAAAGCATTTTAATCAATTAATTGAATTGAAGAAAAAATGTAAACACACATCCAACCATGGAAATTGGAGACCAATGAAACGATCTTTAATTATTTCATTGCTAATATATGTAAATGAGTACATAGGAGACAATTTTATTGAAACTTTCCATTATCAACTTCAAATGTTGTAATAGCTACAAAAAATTTAAGCTAATTGTAAACAAAAAATCGAAACCTAAGACTCAATAGACAATTCTATTTCCTTGTATGCTTGTTACTTCTTATAAAATATTTGCTTCTGATAACCTCAGACAACCTGAGACTAGCCAAAATTGACAAAAGACCCCACACAATAGCCTTGAATTCCCTTTTATAAGATTAAGGGAGCAAAACAATCTTCGAGCTATCGATCGATCACATTACATTTCATTTTGTATTTCATGATATTTCATTTCATTTCAACCTTTGAGCAGTTAAAATTGCACTGAAGAAATGGGGGGAAGTATAAAGAGACAATATATTTGCAATGACATGTTGAGCTCGTATCTTTGTTGTTAATGACTCCACATCATAACACCACTCGGCCAAGAGCATAGGACTTGAAAGCATAAGAAAAATTAAAACAAAGAAACAAAATTGGTTGGATGACCATGTGCACTTTCCTGATTGGGATGATATATAGATTTTAAATAATTTGTTTCAAAGGATAGACCTGTATTATACTTGACCATACACTATATTCATCCCACCACCCTTGTATCTTACTCTACATACTTTTCCAGCCAATTTCTATATTCATCCTCTATGGGCCAATTAATACCTAGTAGTTTCTGCACCTTTGTATCATATGCATTATATCTAGCATCAATTGTTACCATCACCTCTTTCACAAAAGTGTCCATGCCAGTCTCAATCCTGATTAAGTTATCAATTAGACCATTGAGTACAAATAAATCTAACTTATCATCAATGTATACTATCTGTTGACACATAGTTGTTTGATGCTTGGAAAGGGCCCTCCATGATGCATAATCTTTGATTGTTCCATCTTCATTAAGTATTTTTGGCACACCTTGGTCTTCCATATTTCTGAAGGATTTTATTTTACCTTGCAATTGTCCACCAGTCCTTTCATGAAAAATTGTGGCCTCACCAATTGTTTCAATTCCTTTTATTATGTCTAGAAGATTTATTGGAGCTTCAGAGTCTCCCTTTGCATTTGCTTGAATCTCCCTTAAGATTTTTAACCTACTGCTCCATTTATTCCATGTGCTCTTGAAAACCTCTTGGATATGCTAAAAATTTCCAAATGCCTCATGGATACCATTTTAGGTTGGCCATGTGGCTTATACTTTTAGGGTTGCTTTGGATAATATGTAACTTAGAATATCTTTAGCCATATCCTTGGTAACCTTGTTCATGTTTTCTTGGAGCTTGTTCTTCTTAGCTTTGGTTGCTTGGATCTCTTTTCTTAATGCATCAATCCTCAAATTCAAGGTATCTTTGTCTTGTTGTGAAAACCAAATTGTGGAGATGTGGGTAAGGCTTTCTGACTTGCCTTGGCTAGAGTTGCTTTCACCTTATTGTACTCTTCAACCAATTTGTTGTGTTTCTCCAACAACTTCATGTATCTGGAGTGTGTAATCTCTATAGTATCAACACTCAACATAGTAAAATGAATTTTTAACCTTGCAACCTATGTGGATGTCATCTCTGAGGCTCTTCCTATGATCAATTCTCCTAAGAGATCAGTCATTGCTCTACTCAGTCTGCATTGTCTTGAATCTAGTGTCAGTGACCAAATGGCCAGTGCATGCATGCTGGGGCTGAACCTTGAACCAAATGTCTTCTCATCAAAATTTTCCTTTGATACCATAGCACCTGTGTCACCTTTAATTGCATCTAGAGCAATTATAGAAGATAAGTCCCATCCTAGCATTACTAGCATCCCACTCTCCTTAAAAATTCTTCAGGCCTCCATGGGATTCATTTGCTCAATCTCTTGAACTATTTTTTCCTCAATTTGTTTCTTGACCTCTTCACATTGTGAAGGATCAACTCCTTCTTGTGCTTTTTGTATCTTGTCATGTATTTCTTGAGCCCTTATATTAGCTATGAATTCTCTAAATTCCCTAGTTGTGATAAAGAAGTCATCTTCTAAAAAAATTTTGCAAGCTAAAACCCTTCCATCATTATCTTTGTCTTCATCATAGTCCCAGGATACTAGCCTATCATCTAGAACAAAAGGTTCCATTACCTCTCCCACATCTGGGTATGAAAATTCTTGCTCTATCCCTTAATCAGTAGGAATTGACTCAACAGATGGTTGTTGCATCTCCCCTTCAACACTCTATCTTTCCTCAACATTTTTAATAGGCAGCTCCATAACAGACACATGTTCATTGTCAATTGGTTGTTGTTGAATTTTTGGTTCCATAAGTTCTTCTAGTTGGCCAACAATTTTCAATAGATGCTCTTGCAAAGCAATTTTAGCCATCTGTTCTGCTTGTTGTACTTTCTCCATAAATGTACCATCACTAAAATCACTAAGTACTATCTCCATCCTCTTAAACTTATCAATGTTGTGCTTGTAGGGGCTTTCATAGTAAGAATTCTTGGTAGAATCCCTATACTCTAACTCAAAAAAATTCATCTTAACTTTCTCCTTGTCTAGGACATCAACAAATGTAGGAAAGTTCCTTATCACATCCTCCTTGTGATAAAAGGTATGGGGTCCATATCCTGATATTCCCCTCGTAATCTTCTCCCTATCAATCAATCCCTCTGGATCAAATTTTCTGTTGGGGGCTATCTCCATTCTCAAGTTATTTACCATTATGCTAAAAACATCATATGCTTCTTTTGCACTAACAACAAAATGGTCAAAAGAGAAATTTGTTGCAATTATGGAGGCCTTTTTGGATAAATTGAAGTTCTCTACATCACTATTGTCTATTTTCCACATTATTTCAATAAATTCTAGCCTATCAAAAATAAATCTAGGCATAAGTCGTGTTGCCATAGTAGTCCCATAACATCTGATAATTGTACAATTTTCATAAAAATACCAATCTCCCCAATTGCATTCATAACTGGGGTCATCTCCACATTCCTTTGGCCTCAATAATTCCTTGATTGTTTTAGAAATCCTTTCAGTTGCCCTCACTCCCATCTGTACCTTAATGGTTTGGTTTATAGCATTGAAAAATCTAGCATAATTGGAAGTTGGGCAATGCAAATCCAAAATATGTGTCCACATTTGGATAGGAAATTCATGCTTCTTTTCATCAACTTGTCTCAATCTCAAAACTTGACTAAAAACTTCCCTTACTTCCCATAACAACATGCACATGAGTAGTGAGTAATGCTTGAATGTTAGTGGGGTTTTCCTTTCCTTCAACCTCACCAAATCATAGTGTAATTACTCAGCAACTCATTGAGCATAATCAAACCACTTGTGCTAGTTTTTATTTTGACTATCCATTATCATGATGAGCAAAGGTGACATTATTCTTCCATCACATTTCATTCCCATCACTTGACACAACATATAGTATGTGTACCTAAAGTATTTTGCAAATTACTCACAATCAAGTAGTTCAACTTCCTTGAGTGCAAACACTGAACCCTTCTCACGTCTATGTTTTGGTAGCTCACCTCTTCTAATCCTATCTCTATGGTCAGCATATTCTTATTGTAGTTTTTCAAGACTAATTTTCTCATTTGCATCAGGGTTCATTCCAAAACCTTTTATAACTTTACTCCTTTTAATTTCCAAAATATTTTTACCATTTGCATTTGTTATCACCCTGTTGACCTCATCATATCTATTTGCAATTTATGACATCAAATCTACTTTCACAAAGATGTTTGGGAGAACCAGTTTTCCCAAATCATAACCCCACATATTTCTACTAGGATGTGGAGCATCTCTCCTTCTAAAAGTATACAAGAAAAATCCCCACGTAGGCTTTGGCACAACAATGTCACCAATTCTTACTGCAAGGTCCTTGAAATTGGTAGTCAACACTCCTTCTCTAGTGGCCTTCTTGCCACTTTCCTTAACATCTACAGGTTGGAACTTGTCCATGAAATGGATATAGATCTTTGGTTTCCCTTTTTCCTATCAGTTCCTTCAGAGGTTTGTGGCATGTCATGGGAAACCTTCTGTTTTTTCCTTTTGGGTGTGGAATTAGAAGATGATGACTCACCAGGCTAACTCATTTTGACTTGGCTAAGGTATTTGGGTCTAAATTCAAATTGGGCTTTGGAATTGATATTCTACACCTAACAGTTTATAATTTGAGCATAGTTCTACCCTTTTTATATTTTCCCCAATTAGAAATTTAAATTAGCCAAGATAATCTAGAAACCCTAATTTACCCTTGAAGGCAATTCAAACAATTTGACTTACTGCACCAATTCTTGCACAAGAACAAGAAAATTTTATGGGGTTCAATGATGGCTTACCTGAGAAATTCTCTACAACTATTCTTTGCCTCAGTTCTTTTTGCTCCAATATCTTCTTCATCTCCTCGTATGTTAGAATGAGAGGAAATTCCAACAATAGACCCTTATACAACAATTTGGTTGAGTAAGTTCACCATTAATGGCACATGAAGGCTCGTGTGAGTGAGATCAATTACTCTATTAGTTGGTCATTCTTTTTTGAATTTGAGCCATTGATTTACACATTCTAAGGCTTCATCCAATGGTTCTCATGATTCCACTATACCCATGGGCTCCTTTTGGCAATTTGATAGGTACTAGAAGATGAGCCAAAGAGCTACCACGTGTACCCCCTCATATTCTATGAGCATCGACCATCGTTACTTCAAATTTTCTTTGGAATATCATCAGGTGATAGAAATGAATCTAGCGATGAGATGTCGACCATTGATCTTGATTGGGGAAGAATCTTAGCCACAATTCCATTCACATCGGTCATCACTCGTTCACTTTTCAACAAGCGGTCTAAACTTGCGATGCTATGATCTCACGCAATGGGGAGAAACTCAACCCATTGACAGTCACAGGTTCATTTTAGAAAGCATGAAACAACCAATGATCATAACAAAGCCAATAATTGGTTAAATCCTTAACCGCATTGCTCATTGAGGGTCTCCTTTTTATGGTGACGATGGAACAAGCGATGGGTGATGAACTTAAAATGGTAAGAGGGATAGTTTTTCGCTCATTGTGGGGTGGATATGGGCCACTTCAAAGAGACACACGATGAGTGATATACCACCAGTGGTGAACTTAAGTGGTGTTAAAACACACATGGGCGTGAGTTTTTTTAAAAGGGGGAACTCTTAGGCTCAATAGGTGACCTAAGAATTGGGGCCGGTTAAATAGTGACAATGAATACCATAAAGTGTTACTAATGCAACTGATTACCGAAACAACCCGTCAATGAAAAATTATAAGCCAATAAGATAACCAAGGGTGTAAATGTGAATAAAAGAAATAAACCCTAAACCTTGGTGGCAAGAAGTCATGAGCAATCACATGTTTGACTATGGAACTAATGGGACAAGGAAAATCTTTAGGGTTCAACCAGTACTCATTTGCCCAAGGTGGTGAATGATTCCTAAACACTAAATTTGGGCCACATAAGCTAGGAACACCTGAATTATGATTGGTTATTGATTAGTGTCACGATTATCCTCAAAAAGATACAGGAAATGTAGCTTGTGGATGCAAAATAGGGCCAATTAAAGCATAAGAAAGCCCAATTATTAATGAAAATCCTAGAGAAATGTGAAAGTGTGTTACAACACTTTACAACACTCAAAATAAGGCAATATTAAGACTAATTATTATTTAAGTTATGTTTATTATGCTTAGTTAATTGTTAAAACCCTAGAAAAGTGTTAAATTGTGTTACAACACTTCACAACTCTTGCAAGGCACCATTAAATTCCATTAGTTCACACGGTCCCAATACCTAATTTGAATGTGTTATGCACATTACAACACTAAATCAAGGCAACATTAAGCTAAAATCCACAAGGAGGACCCAAACAAGTGTGAAAATGTCAAAGGACCCATTTTTCAACACTACATTTAGCCCCCACTTTAGTGAGAGAATGAACCTACTTCAAACTCACACTAAATTAGATAGACACACACCAAGGGAAGTTCCAATGTACCAATGCTAGCAAGATGAGATGACAATAATCAAGAGCAGTGATCAAGCTCCCAGGATAATCAAGATCCCATGGCAAACCAACATAAGCACAAAGGAACACACATGAAAATGATATAAAGAACAACGATAAGGGAAATCATACACTACCAAAGATGTAAAAGAGAAAAGAAATAAAAGAAGAATCAGATCAAGCTTCAACCATTTTTCCATCATGATGTGGATCAAATCTAGGTTGTTTTTCTAGAAAATGCATACTCACTCTGATGTGTCAGAACTCTTGCCTATTTTCTGAGTGAGAAGTCCTGAAAGGTGAGAAACATACACTCATGGATGGTATGCACTCACACACACACACAAATGGCTATGGGGAAAGTCATGCCTTGGATTGGGATTCCCGCTCAACCATACCAAAGTTATACCCCCTGATAAATTTAATAAGGAAACACACAAAAATGATTTTCGAGCTTCATGAGGCAAGAAAAACTTCATATGCTTGGAGCTCATAAAAAAAAAGGATGGATCTATAGGCATGCAAGCTATGTTATGCAAGGTGGCCATATAACAACAAATAAAAAATGCAAAAATAGGAAATGTTCAAATGAGTCTTGCTTAGCTCATGTGACGTCTTTAACTTAGGGAACATTGTGCCTAATGTCTCTAAGAGAGGACCAATCAGAGAATAGAGAATTTGTAAGTTAGGGGATGTAGTGCATCGCATCAAGCCACTTAGAGGAATGTAATATGCTAAAAGAGATCATGCTCCTGAAGGACATTACACCTAATATCACCTACAAAGTGACAATCACATCATATGAAGTAAGAAGGTTGCACTAAGTGTTAACACTAGTATTTTGTACCTTGTTGAATGTGGAATTCAACAATCCAGTGTAACATGGGAATGATCTTAAAAACGTATGAAATTTGAATAAGACGAAACCTCCGGGAAAGGCTGACTTCCTATGCTGGTAATATCACCTAAACTACTAATTTTGAAGGAAAAAGGAGAAAGATTACTAATGAAAATGATTAAAATTAAAACTGGTAACTGGTATTCCTTATCGTGATACACCTAACTAACAGGAATTATGAAACAAATAGATTAACATACACTTGAAAACTGATGATAGTTTTTTGCATTTACACAACATAAAATTTTGTAGGATTATGCATAAATACTTCATGGAAAGGGTTGATTTTGCATATATTTTTAAGAAGGAAAGATGAATTCCACAACTTAAAAAAAAAATTCAAATGCAACTTAATAAGCACAGTTCACAATCTGCATAATCTAAAAGAAGAATGAAGGTAAGATGAGACTAACATTGGTGAAATCCAAGGTAATTTTTGTATTCCATTTTCCCAAATGAGTTACAAAGCATACATAAGTTGAGAAAGGATTGTTGAGAAATCACTAACTCCCCAAATCTGCATAATCAGAACTAAGTTACAAATGAGTTAAAAAAATGGCTAAATAGCCAAGCTCTAAGTTGCTCCACAAAAAAAGGTTCTAGAAACCTCATTTTCATAAGCACTCATAAAGCCAAAAATTTAGGACTAAATCTTCACCCAAATAACTCACAATGGTTGAAAAAGTCAAGTTGATCTTATCAAACCATAAAAGGTCCCTAAATACGCTATAAATATCCCCAAACTGACTTTAAACAACCTCATTTTGCTCCAAATGTTGGCCAACTGAAAATAACTTCCCTTTATTCTTGGAAAGTTATTATCACAAATATATCTCTCCATTTTCTCCTCATAACTGAGTAAAATGCACAAATTTCTATTTCTTTCGCATTTAAAAGATAATGATTTAACTTAAATTATTTATAAACCATCATTTAAGCTTAGTCGTTTTACAAACAAAATGCAAAAATAAAAGACTTTCATTTACATGTATTCGGCCATAGACACAAATAAAAAGATTTACTATGTCATAAATGACATAGTAATGCCTAAATCACAAAAGGCTATGGGGTCATACATTAGTTTCATACGATATTTATTTTTCTTTTGTAAATAATGTGATAAAAATCACATCTTCTATCGGCCTTTTAGGGTAAGAAAAAACCCTAACTATGTGATACCAAGTCATTTACCTTTCATTCTTTTGCTCGAAGCTTCTAGATGAAGCCACTGTCAACATTCCATAGGGTTTCTGAAGAAACTATACACCATTCTTAGTATTTTCTAAGAATTTCAAAAACAAATCTTTTACAGAAAAGCATTTCCACTGTAGATTTCGTTGATTTTCCTCATTCATAGTACTGGAAGGTATGTTTTTAGCAAAAAATATAAGGAAATATCATCATCTTTTTCTCATACATGGCCTCTTTAGCCGTGGCCTTTACAAATTTCTTCATTGATTTTATTTTTGTTGCTTTTTTTCTTGATCTGGCCGTGTCGTCATAAGGGTTTCATGGCCATATAAAGGCATTCCACTCCATTTTTTGTGGTATTCTTCCAAAGAAGCATTGGTAAGTCACTCCTTTTCATGCTCATTTTTTTGTAATTCCTCTTTAATCAACATTATTTGTGAAAGAAAAATGAAGCTTTCCATAAAGACGAAATCCTTCTGATTTGATGAGAAATGCATAAAAACTAGGTTGTGGGTTTAAAAAAACTTTACACTGGGTCTGTAAAAATTGAAACCCTCCTTTTCCTTTCCTGTATTTGCTCTTTAAAAAAAAAAACTCGAATGGGTCTTTTTCTTGAGGGCTTTGCATTTCTTTTTTCTGTAGCATTATGTTCATCCCTTGTTTTCTTGAATTGGAAATGCACACGAGTAAAATTTAAGCTATGGCATCCAAGCATCTACTGCTTTTTTTTATATTTCAAACAAAATCTAATGATGGCTTCTATATTTTACTAACTGCATTGCCATGATTCCTGTGAGAGTTTTTAATTTTTAGAATGAGTAGATATGTTTAGCAGATCTCGGGCTTACTCCTCTAGAGATTTTAGATTTATCATGACCTCATGTCACTTTCTAATGTTCTCAAGGGTTTCTCCAGGCCGCAAAATTTCATTTTATATTCCCTGTGATGATACTTTGGCTTGAAACTTAAAACGCCAAGTAGGTCTGTATATACTTGTTAAAACAAAGTTCCTTTCTTGTAGAATTCATTTCATTTTATGTATAATAGTGACCCTTAAAAAATGATTAAATCGCACTTGATAGTATAAGTATGAAAGATTGTATGCACTTGTTTTATATTTTTTCCCTTTCAAAGCAAAACCTTGCTCCAAATGCACAATGCTTTGTGACTGCTCTCTTCCTTTAGAAAACTCTGCATTTATCACCCTTTGTATGCTTCTAGGAAATGATTACTCTTCCTAGGCTCATTATTCAACTGTTTATTCACATATATCAATTATACTATAATTTGCACATGGAACCCCTTCTTATGCTTTCTTTTTTTTGTTGTACTAAAGTTTCTGCTTCTCCATCACAAGAACTACACAATTGTAGTGGTTCTTAAGATAATGTTTCATTAAATTTTACAATGTCTATCAGAGATATCTTATACACTAATACATTAGTTCTGGCAGCTTGCATTGTTCTATCATTAAATATTCTTGAACATCTACTATTCCATGAAGTAAGAATAGTATTTTGTGAACAAAAAAGTACCTTGGATTTTCCATGTCTTTACATTATGAGGCTGGTTTCTCATTATAATTCTATTGATGATGGCTTTCTTTGATATCAGACTGCTTTTCAATAGATCTATCTTACATATTATACCATGATAATCCTTTTGTTGGTGAATGTCATAATTATATATTGCTATTTGCATTTCTATTCATATCAGCATGGTATTGTTAATGCAAAAATGCAAATGATGGTTTTCTATTGCATATGATCATTATGAACAAGATAATCTATCTATGAGATGAACCTTTATGATATGAACTTAATCATGATACTGTTCAACAAGAAAAGATGTCTCCATGCTTTTAACATCTCATAATAATCTTCTTGCAATCTCCTATAGTAGTATGAGCTTGTAATAGTTGTGCTCATGATTTAAAACATATTGTACTCTTATTGTAGTTGTTAATGAGAAATGATAAATCACATTTGTATTTACTTATGATATTTCAGTGTGCACACCCTATTACGAGCTGAGTTCAACCCTTGTGGGAGCCAAATTTATCCCCACTGAAATTTGATCTGATAGATGTGTAATCAAGGGATTTCTTTTAGGTTTGATTAGGAGTGTTAGCAACAAATAATAAAGACAATGAAACCCAAAGATCTTACGAAACACAAAGGAAGTAAAATACCAAATGATTATACCTGATCACCGAGACTTCCATGATTCCCTTTCATAATACCTTCTTGCTTGCTGGATGATGTTTCCCTCAGATTCGTCATGCGAGCAATCTGCAAATGCCTAAGTCCTACACCAAGCTTTGAAAGATTTATGCTATGTCTAAATGCCTATACCTATGATTGACAATTGTCCATGTCTATGCCTAAACAAATTGCCAAGACTTGATCAAATGACTATAATAAATATTGAAATTGCATATGAAAACTAAGTGTGTAAGTAAATGCCTAGAATGTCTATGTAAAAATGTCAGCATGTGTGTGTGTAATCGAAAAGTGAGAGGAAAATGGCATTTTATAGAAAATGCCATTTCAAGTGGACGGACGAGATTAATTGATGATGAGACCCTAAAATGAGAGGTCCAGATTAAACCTGAGAATCCCTAATTAGGGTTAGGGAAAATTCTTTAATCGAACAGTCAGAATAAAATCTTAGATAATCAGATCGACGGTGGAGAATAAATGAGAAATTAATTAAAGAAATAAAGATTTTTGAAAAAATCAAGAAGATAAGATTGCCTGATTTGTGAGATTCAAAAAATCAAGAAGATAAGATTTGAACTGAAGATTCGATTTAGAAAATCAAGAATCTGCCCGATTACTTGATTTTTGGAAGATTAGATACTATTTTGAATTAAATTAAATCAAAATAATGATTTTGTGAGATAATAAATAATCTTTTTCAGATTATTTATCAAAATGGACTGACAGTTCAGATTGAGATGACATTTTAAATAATTGATTTATTTAAAATGAGAGGAATATTAAATTGGCAATTAAATAATTAAATTTAATTATTTAATTTAGAAGATAAGATTAATTAATTAAATAAATTAATCAATTCATTTAATTAAGACAGTTAGTGACATATTAAATAAATAAATAAAATTTATTTATTTAATAATCAAGAAGAAATATATGACGAAGGGGAATTAAATAAATTAAGAAATTTATTTAATTAAGGAAAGACTTAGACAATTAATGACATATTTAATAAATAAATAAAATTTATTTATTTAATAATCATGAAGAATACAAAAACATAATTAATTAAATAATTATAAATTATTTAATCAATAGTCGAATGTGGACCAAGGACATAATTAAATGTCATAATTATGCTAGGACAAAAGTGGTAAAAATGAAGCATGCATGCCTAGGTCATTTTTAGGTGTCTACATTTTGCCCCTCTTTGTCATAATGTCACTTGTTGCATTGTGACAAAGAAAATAAGCTAAAAATATGCCCCAGTGCAAAATAAGACGAGGAAGAATGACGAGGAGGGTTATGGTATGCCCCCTTGAGAGGAGAGATAGGTTCCAAGAACATGGGTGTGCTCTCGAAATTAAGGAGAAGACTGGAATATGAAGAGACAAAGAAATGTTAGTGCAAAAGATATGGATGATGATATGGATGCAATGCCTATATGAGATGGGTGAGAGAAGATGACAAGACAAAAAGATATGTATGTTAGTTCCTAGACCAAATCCTTCAAAACATTGCCATAGGACTAATATTTATTGCTCTTAATCATCATTGGGTAGTAAAAATGACACAAATGGACAACAAACACCATGATATGACGTAGACCAAGGTGTGCAAGGTCATCCACTTGAAAAACAAATAGTCACAGACAAGGAATGTCCTAACTCATACTAAGGGTGAAGTTGCCCCAGTCTTTTTGTCAAGACAATCCACAAACATTAGTCAAAGAAAATAAAATAGGCCGAGACGTCATCGCACCTCTAAATCATTCGTGGGACATCCTCGAGGTAGCTAGTAACATGACCAAAAAGACAAGACAGTAAAAATATAAGAAAAAAATAGCCAAGATAGTCAAAAGATAAGACAAGATAGACCAGAAAGATTAACATCCATTTTATTTTGTTTGCCAATGTTTGTTTGCCAAAGATTGATTTCTTGTCGGTTTGACAGTTTTGACAGTTTAAGAGTTTTTCCAATTTGACGGTGTTGACAGTTTGACAGGGCCTATTGTCAGGAAGGACACATCCTAAAAAGGAAAATGACATTTTGACGAGGTTAACTCCAAGGACACATCTTGAAGAGGACCAAAGAGTGACAAGACTGACATTGTTTTGACTAATATGTTTTGGCAAGTTGACTGATGTTGACTGTATGATTGATTGGACTATGTTGTCCGATTTTGACCAATTTTGACATTGACGTTTCAAATGACTGTCTTGTGTCTGAGTTTGACTATGTCTGACTTATTTTACTGATGTGACAATTGTGACAAATGCCATGATTTTATTTGGACAACCCTAAAAGGACTGACCTAATGTCTCGGGGACTCGTCGACTGATGGCCTTGCCTACGTAACAAATGCGTAGAGACAACGTAGTTCGACAATGATATGGACTGATTGAAAAGACTGACTTTGACTTCATTTTTAGGATTTTGACATTGATTTGGATGTTTTTGTGTTTTTCTTCAGGACGTTTTTTGATTTTTAGGTCTTTTTTTCAGGACTTTTTATGATGTTTTTGGTCTTTTTTCAGGACATTTTGCCATGTTTTTGGTCTTTTTTTAAGGACATTTTATGATGTTTTTGTCTTTTTTAGGACATTTTATGATGTTTTTGGATTTTGATGTTTAAGAGGAGCATGACAAATGCATATGACTGATGCCTATACATGAGAATCCAAGGACAAACATGATTATGCCCCTAGTCAAGCTGAATACCAATTGACATGTGATGACAACGTTGTTTGACGTGGGAAGGATGCATCCCAAAACAACGTGAGGACGATGACGATAATGTGATGAAAGTATCGTGGTCTACAGCCAGGCTAGGAACGTAGTCAAGTAATGTTTTGGATAATGTGCTTGTATGGATTAGACTCATTGCATTTGGAATGACTTGGTTAGGACTAGATGGGATGATGATTATCCTTAGACCGTTTGACAAGGGAAAGCCAAGATAGGTGATAGGCATGAAAGGATAGGGGGTGGCCTTGGTAAAGGATGGGAGACATGAGACTAAGGGAATTGTCATATGATTTTCAAGGACTATGTCATATAAGGACAATAAGACTATGATGGTCAATGGCATGATGTTTCGTGAATCGTGTATGACCGAAGGATAGACATGTCAAGAGTTTTCCCAAAGCATGATTTATGTGTGCTAGTTTTATGTCAAGACCAAGGTAGGTGGGAAAATGGATAGAAATGATAGGGCTTAGATGGATGTCAATGTCATGAGGAAGGCATGGGAAATGAGATGACTTGCCCCCAAGTGTAAGAGTCCACATAGATGATTTATTTTACACATGATGCCTGTTTGCCAGGTTTTCATTATGGTACTTATCCAGGGCGCCTGTTTGCCAAGTTTTCACCATTGGATGAAATTTTTCTCTTTACTATTTTCTTGACTTTTTGATTTTTTTGGTGTCACCAAGACGCCTGTTTGCCAAGTTTTCATCAGGGTGACGATTTTTTGATTTTTGATTTTTTTTGTATTTCTGATTTTGCGGATAGCCTAGATGCTTTAGATGACCACTGCCTGTTCTGAATTCATTGACAGTGCTAATGTAGAGACTGGTGCCATGATATGCCAATAATGTCCTGTCTGAAGTAGTTGTCTTGTCAGGATCATAGTGCTTTCATACAATTGATTGATGTCATCATAGTCCTTTCTGATACTAGAGTTGGCCTTATTAGAATACACACATCGCGATAGAGTGCCATGAGAGTCCTTGTGGTAAAGAGTTTCTGCCAAGATGTGACGGATGTGTGACGTGGGATTTTTGGACTTTAAACAAGATGTAGAGTTATGACGAATGATGGTAGACGTGGAAAGATTGTTTGGACATTTGGATTAATAACTTTTTATTTTCCAAACTTGGGATGGTGGATGACGGATTTTGGAGGGATGGTGTTTGGAACCAACACTTTTATATGCCTTGATTGATGACCATTTTGAAGGAGGTGGACATGTGTTATATGTGGGAGTCCTCTTGTCATGTGGCTCCACATTGTGATTGACTTTTGTATTTGTCTTGGTGTCTTTGTTTGATCTATCTTTCTTTGGGATTCATTTTAATTTCATTTGTCCACTTGTCCTTTTGTTTGATTAAATGGCCTTTGACATTTAAATTTGATCTTTTGACTTGTAAGACTTTTGTTTTTGTTGGTTACAAAGGGAAGGTTTATTTATGATGAAATGACGGTTCATAGTGTGGGTGGATGGGGTGTTGGCAACAATCTTATGACAAGGATTTCTCATGGATTCCATTTTGATGTTTGTATCTGACAAGGTTACCCCCAGTATCAAGGAGGTACCACTGACATCGTTTGATTTGTTGTCTGAGAAATAACCAAGACCTTGATGTCTGTAATTTTCCTAAAGCTATATTGGTTCTAGAATGCCTTGCTCATGTATGCCTAGTCCTTTGCCTTGATATTGCATGCTTTGAAAGATTCTGTTTGCGATGGGGTATTTGTTGTTTTGAAAGCAAGATGCTAACCCATCATGATGTCTATGGACACTGTCACTTGTAATATTTTCGTCTGCAAGAAAGCCTACTCTGACAAAGATAGATGACCCTAGTTGATAAAGTGTCTTAGCTTCATTGTCTTGTTGGACATATTCCTGACTAATATCTTTGGTCTAATCGTGTGACATGTCAAGTTCAGATGATTCTGTTGGTGCTTCTAAGGAACTGTCGAAGCCATCATTATGTTTAGTGTAATAGATTCCCATGATTTTAGCTATAACTTTATCATATGCTTGCATGTCCCTAGTGGAAGATTCTTGTTCTGGAGGAATATCATCTATGTGTCCCATGAGGGAAAGTGTCTCATCGTGGGAAGTGTCAATAGTCAAGGCTTGTATAGGGTCGGCAAGTGTTTGATCATCAATGGCGTAAAGGTCAAGGAGTGGATCGTCTTGGACTTCTTGGTCAACAATAGGGTCTTGGTCAAAGATGGGGTTGTCGTAGATGATATAATCGGAAATGAAATTTTTGTTAAGGATAGGTGTGTTTTGGATGTCATGATTATTTTGAAGGACATCTTGAATGGACTTTGAGATAGGGTCATGGGATGGACTACCTTGTTCTTGACATGAGGGTGACATTATAAGGTCATGCTTTGGACTTTCATTTTGACAAGTATCCTCAAGTTTATTAAATGGGATTTGACTTTGGACTATGATAGTATTTTCATGACTAGATGTGGCTTGTGAGGGGTGACTTGAAAATGATTAATGACCAAAGGACTAGGATAGGACGTGGGAACATGGACGGGACTAGTATGTGAAGGACTAGGATATGGCATGGGTACTTGCATTGGACTAGTATGTGAAGGACAAGGGTATGACGTGGAGACTTGGACTAGATATGACATGGAGTCTTGGACCGGATATGACATGGAGTCTTAGACTGGATTAGGATGTGATGGTATAGGATGTGACATGGGGACTTCGACCGGATATTCCATGGAGTCTTGGATTGGATTAGTGTAAGGTTGACTAAAATATGATGTGGAAACTTGGACTGGATTGATGTGGTATGATGTGGGGACTTGACATGAGTTGATAGATGGTTGATAGGGCATGTAGACGTTGACAGGATTGATAGGTAAAGGACTAGCATATGATGTGGAGACTTGGAATGGACTAGTGGAAAGTTGGTTTCCCTTGTCAAAGTTAGGATAAGGATGATAACTGGACGTGTGTTGTGAATTAATGACAAGATTTGTGTCAAGTGACTATTGATGGTGAGGGTAGACGGATGGAGGTGGCAAAGTATTTATGTCATAGCCTTGTGGTAACTTAGCCCCTTCGTCCAAAAGCATGGCTAGATACCTTTGAGGGTCACGTAAGACTGATTTTTTTACAAAGGAGAATATATCAGGATTTTGTGCTGCAGCTTCTATGTCTTTGACATATACTCGTCCATTTTGGTCTCTTTGTATGAATGGTTCAAAAATGTTTTGTGATGAAGATGGCATGTTCATGTTGTGAAATTGATCAGAAAAGGTCCAATGTTTGACTTGGTTGTTTCTAGATGTTTGACCGTTGTTTGGTTTGTTTCTGTATCCATAAAACACTTGCAAGCATGATATTTTGATTGTAAGCAAGCACACATTAGATAAGTACAATCCTAGGTTAGGCCAGGACAATATTCGCTCGATTCCACGTGGGTTTCCCCAACCGCATATCTGTAGCGTGTGAATTCAGAAGCTTGGCTGCATGGGCTCCCCCTTATAGTGCACTCTCTTCTCAGGCCAACCAAGCTTCCAACCCCCATGAAACTCCCATGGCGAGCTGATCACATCTACTACAAACTACGAAAGTGTGGATGCCTTCACACTGACCAGTGTTGCGCTAGCAAATAGAAGGATTTTGGCTTACTACACAAAAGTTTTTAGTTAGGGACCCCCGTTCGAGTGGCCATACATGGGGCAAGAGATTAATCACCATTAAGGTGGCACTCCAGCCTGAAGAGGTTAAGCTCAATAGGGTTTAAGGGAGTACAACTTCGTCCGTATGACACATCCACATAAGCAACCTTAGGTTTTCTCTTAAGGTTTACATTTATATACCGGTCGAAGGTAGCTTGGCTTTAGCTCCATTACCGGTTTGAGTCGCGTTGGGGTGATGAAATCCCCAGGCAAGCCCAATTTATAGAGTTGGTAACCATTTCTCTTACACCCAAGATCACCCGAAAGCGCGAGGAGAGAGGATACTCCGATATACCAAGTCAGGGTAATAACAGATAAAAATGGGTCTGGTTTTCTGATCACTAGGTTTTCACCAAGTGAGAGCATACTCACCTGCCATTTTGAAAACACAATCAAGCAAAGAAGACATGAATGTTCTTTTTATGTGCACCAAAATTAAATGTTTGCTAATATATGAAAAAAACAAGCACAATGTTTATTTTATTCCGTCTTCGACATTCGAATCTGCAGAACAAAAGATTAGTAGTTTCTTTATTAAATGATCTTTGACACATGAATAATAACCGCCACACGCTGCAAATCTTGATTAGTAACAAAAAAAATAAAAAAATAAAAAATTTATTGACAGCAGCAACTTAAAACAGTGATAACCTGCTCAAAACTTAACAAAATTTTAAGTGGTAGATATCTATGCAAAGCTGAAAATCAAACCTTCAAAACCCATAAAGTATTTTCCACAATTCTACACAAAAAAACGTTATAGACAAAAAGAAACATGGGTTTCAAAAGCTAAATTAAAAAAACAATGATTAGTAAAATAGCCATAACTTTCTCAAATCTTAATAAAATTTAAAACCATTTGCAGTTCTGGAAAGCTAAGACCGAGATCTACAAAACCCATAAATTTTTTTAAACGATTCTAAACGCCCATTTTTCTGTGCTCAAAAGAAGGTGACGGGATTTTGTATGATTTCTTGGCTATAACCTGCAAAACAGTTAAAGCAAAAAAGAAAAACACACAAATATTTCTATAGAATGTCGGGTTCACCAATGCAACTGAGGGTAATTTCTAAGGATTAGATTATATCAATCAAATCAATATAAAAGACAAAAACCCAAAGATCTATCGAGTACAAAGGAAATCAAGCAATAAAACGGTTATACCGGTAAATCGCATTTTCCATGATTCCCTTTCGTAATACGTTCTTGCTTGTTGGATGATGTTGCCCTCAGATTCGTCATGTGAGCAATCTGCAAATGCCTAAGTCCTACACCATGCTTTGAAGGATTTATGCTATGTCTAAATGCCTATGCCTATGATTGACAATTGTCCATGTCTATGCCTAAACAAATTGCCAAGACTTGATCAAATGACTAATAAATATTGAAATTGCATATGAAAACTAAGTGTGTAAGTAAATGCCTAGAATGTCTATGTAAAAATGTCAGCATGTGCGTGTGTAATCGAAAAGTGAGAGGAAAATGACATTTTATAGAAAATGTCATTTCAAGCGGACGGACAAGATTAATTGATGATGAGACCCTAAAATGAGAGGTCCAGATTAAACCTGAGAATCCCTAATTAGGGTTAGCAAAAATTCTTTAATCGAATGGTCATAATAAAATCTCAGATAATCAGATCGACGGTGGAGAATAAATGAGAAATTACTTAAAGAAATAAATATTTTCGAAAAAATCAAGAAGATAAGATTGCTTGATTTGTGAGATTCGAAAAATCAAGAAGATAAGATTTGAACTGAAGATTCGATTTAGAAAATCAAGAATCTGCCCAATTACTTGATTTTTGGAAGATTAGATACTATTTTGAATTAAATTAATTCAAAATAATAATTTTATGAGATAATAAATAATCTTTTTCAGATTATTTATCAAAATGGACTGACAGTTCAAATTGAGATGACATTTTAAATAATTGATTTATTTAAAATGAGAGGAATATTAAATTGGCAATTAAATAATTAAATTTAATTATTTAATTTAGAAGATAAGATTAATTAATTAAATAAATTAATCAATTCATTTAATTAAGACAGATAGTGACATATTAAATAAATAAATAAAATTTATTTATTTAATAATCAAGAAGAAATATATGATGAAGGGGAATTAAATAAATTAAGAAATTTATTTAATTAAAGAAAGACTTAGACAATTAATGACGTATTTAATAAATAAATAAAATTTATTTATTTAATAATCATGAAGAATACAAAAACATGAATTAATTAAATAATTATAAATTATTTAATCAATAGTCGAATGTGGACCAAGGACATAATTAAATGTCATAATTATATTAGGACGAAAGTGGTAAAAATGAAGCTTGCAGGCCTAGGTCATTTTTAGGTGTCTACAAGATGATTGCAATATGATTGTACTTGTATCTGCACATGAATCAAACAAGTTAGAAATAAAATGATTACCTTAATTGTGTATAATGTTCCTCTATTTGGCTTTTATGGACACTTAAGATAAGCATTACATTTGATGCACGTAGCAATTAACATATGTATGCATGGGTAGATGTGCATGTTCAAAATGCAACCTTTCATTGCTTAGAACTTATTGTTCTAACTCATTTCTTTTATTCAATGTAGGCAATCAGACACCAGAAACCTAGGCACCATGGAGCTATAGGGAACAAGACAAGACAATTAGGAGCAGATTCTTTTGTAGTGCCAATCATTCAGGCAATGACTAGTTACCTCATTTGCATATTTATTTTATTTTACCATTTACTAATTCATGTATACTTTAATTCTTATGTGTACTATCAAATGAGTGAGTTAGTCTCACAACTTGTTGTGTGAGACACATGTACCTAATTACATTCAATAAAGATTACATTTTTTTGAGAAAAGTTTTGTGCAATCTTTCTATGTTTCATTCACTTGTATGAATGTAATAATTTTGTGTTCTTGTAATCTTATAAATTTGCTTCATTTGTATAATTGAATGTAACATAGGGTGGTTTAAAAATGTACCATTCATTGTAAAACACAGATGGATCTTCCTAATTGAGCCTATAGGTGAAAATATGGTAACATTTTGGTGACATTTGTTGGATGTTTGCCTAGTAAATTTAAAAAATGAGTGGCCTCGACTCTTCCATTGGGCATGGAGTCATTAGGAAAACTTAGAAACAAACCTTGAGCAGTCTTGTAC
Organism: Sequoia sempervirens; assembly: GCA_007258455.2. Classification (NCBI taxonomy): domain Eukaryota; kingdom Viridiplantae; phylum Streptophyta; class Pinopsida; order Cupressales; family Cupressaceae; genus Sequoia; species Sequoia sempervirens. The sequence continues at coordinate 99,296,485 of VDFB02281492.1, read as the reverse complement.
ATGGTGTAACTCACTTGTGACTCATTAGAATAGATCAAGTTACTTGGAAATTTATTGAAAAAGGGAAAATGGATAAGGGAAACTACTACACTGTGCTAGAATAGCACTTAGGGAAATGAAAAATGCAGTTATACTATAGTGCAACAGCACTTATTGAAAGCATAAACCTAACCTAATATGTACAATGATAATTCATATCTCAAAACAACGTTTGAGTTGAATCCCATTAATTGGGATTGGAAATATTTTTCCATCCATGCTTGAAAGTTGGAATGCATTATGCTCCTTGCATTCAGTGATAATAAATGGGCCTTCCTAGAAATGATCAAATTTTGTATGCTTTCCTGGTCCACTCTTTAGCACATCCCACTTGAGAACAATATCACCTTCTGTGAAAATATTGGTTGTAGCTTTCTTATCAAATGTTCTCTTTGTTTGGAGCTGATGATACTCCAAAGTTTTCATTGCTTTGTCTCTTGTTTCTTCGAGCTCCATGAGCTCTGCATATCTTACGGACATTGGGTCCTGTTCTTCAAACATCTCCAACTGGTGAACAATGTCTAGAGCTAGAAGCTCTACAAATAGCGGTAATATGGCCTCTTTACCATAAACAAGTACATATGTTTAATTACCAACTGATCTTTTAGGGGTTATTCTATTTGCCCAAAGTGCAGATTTCAATGTAGTATGCCAAACCCTTTGATTCTCCTCCATGGTTCTCTTAATGATTCTGATCAGATTTTTATTTGTACTTTTAGCTAAACCATTACCTTGTGGGTAATAATTGGAGGAGGTATTCAAATGAATTCCATATTTAACAACCCAATCTATAACTCTTAACCCAACAAAAGCAAGAGCATTATTAGAAATAATGGAATTAGAAACTCCAAATCTGGTGACTATATCTTCATAAGAGCTCAAAATTGAAGATTTATTAGCTTCTTTCAAAGCTACTACTTTTGTCCACCATGTAAAATAGTTTGTGGTTGTAAGCAACCACTTGTGACCAGCACTAGAAGGTGGATTAATTGGCTCGATAAAGTCAATGTCCCATCTCATGAAGGGCTACTCTACCTGAATTAGATGTAGAGGCATAGCTAGAAGCTTTTCTTTTCCTACAAATAAAGCACATTTTACACATTTCTTGGACCATGCATATGCATCTTTAAATAAGTTGGGCCAGCAGTAACCAACTCTCATTATTTTCCAAGAAGTTGTCCTTGGAGCAAAGTGACCTCCTGAAACTCCATCATGAAACTCATGAAGTACTTTTGTTGTTTGATTAGTATCAACACACCTTAATAAGACACCATTCAGATCTTTCCTAAAATGAATATTGTTAATGAGGATAAAAGGAATTGATTGCAATATGTAGTATCTTCATTTTTCTCTGTCTAGGCCTATGGACATTCACCAGTTTGAAGAAAATGGGTCATTTCTTGAACCCAACTTGCTGCTAATGCAGGTGCAACACCTTGAGCATTCTGAGGTTCATCTGTATTAGCTAAAACAACACCAGTTTCTGATTTCTGTGCATCTTTAGGGGTTGAGGCAAGTTGCTCACAAAGTCCTCTACCTCTAACAAGATTTGTAATCTTGATGTCAACAACAAACTCCATTGCTTTTGTGATCCATCCTTGTATTTTCTCACTCAGATCTTTATTTAACATAAATTCTTTCACATTCAGGTGTGCAACTAAAATATGAATCTTGTTGTTGGAAATTAGAGGTTTAAACTTCTTTAAACTCCTTATTACAATGAGAACATGTTTTTCAACAAAAGTATATTTCTCTTCATAATCAACAAGTCCTTGACTAAAGAAAGCTATTGGCTACTCTAGGTTATCACTATTTTTCTGAACTAGCATAGCAGAAATTGAACTAATGCTACCAAAAGCATACAAAATGAAGTCTTTAGAGAAATCTGGATTTACCAATGTTGGGGCTAATGCTAAAGCTTCCTTGATTTCTTCAAAACTATGTTTTGCTTCTCTTGTCCAACTAAAAACTGCATTCTTTTTAAGCATGGCAGTCAAAGGTTGTAATAAGTTTGCAACATCATGTATGAATCTCCTTAAAAAGTTGATTCTACCTAGAAAGCTTTGCAATCCTTTTTTTTTATTGGGTAATGACAGTTCAAGTATTGCCTTGACTCTTTTAGGGTCAATGGTAATTCCCTCTTTTGATACTATATGGCCTAACAACTTACCTTCATGAGCTACAAAGATATTCTTTTTAGGATTGAGAGATATTACATACTCTTTACATTTTTCAAAAACTTGCTTAAGATGTGATAAGTGCTCATCTGCATTCTTGGAAAAAACAATTACATCATCTAAATAAACAAGCAGAAATTTTTGAATTAAATTCTGAAACACCATATCCATGGCATGCTGAAAGGTGGCACCAGCGTTGGGTAAGCCAAAAGGAATTCTCTTGTAAGCCATAGTGCCCCATTTTGTTGTAAATTTTGTTTTATATTGATCTTCTTCTTTGACTAAGATCTGGTTATAACCAAAATACCCATTTAGAAGAGAAGATCTCTCAGAACCAGCAACAACTTGAAGAATCTGTTCCATTGAGGGTAAAGGGTAATGGTCTTTTAGAGACGCTCTGTTAAGGTCTCTAAAATCCACAAATAATCTTATCTCACCATTCTTCTTTCTAACCAGAACAAGGTTAGAAACCCAGGATGTGTTTAATCGGAAATACAATACCCCCCTCAACTAATTTGGTCAACTCTTTGATCATTAAAGGTTCGAGCTTGGGGTTCAAAGGTCTCTTTTTTTGTCTAACAGGCTTGGCACCAGGTTCTAACTCAATTGTATGTTGTGCAATATGAGGATCAAACCATTTTAAATCAAAATATTTCCAAGCAAAAACATCATGATACTCCTGGCATAAAGCAATAAAAGCTTTTCTATCTTCAGCTGAACAAATTTTACCTCATTTGAGAAGCTTACCTTTAAAAATTTCCACTTCCTCATAATGATCCTCCTTCACTTGAATGCTAAATTTGATTTTCTTAAGCTAATCATCAGTGTTGAATATGAACTCCAAGGTAACTAGTCCTTTGGGAAGCTTATTTGTCTTCAGCTGTATCACTTGATCATCATACTGTTGTTTAATCTTTTCCCGGTTTAGTACAGAAAATTGATCTTCTTGAAGCAAAAAGGTTAAAATCTGTTCATCACTTTCAAATACCTTCCAGTTAATTTTGTTGTCAGGAATTGATGGTCTGATTACAACCTTAACATACTGTTGTATTTTATCTTTTTTGATATCGCCTGGGATATCAAACTGTGCTCCAATCGCTGCAAGTCTATCAGCATGTTTATTCTGATTTCTTGGGATTGAAATCAGATTGAAGGCATCAAAATCCTCAGTTATGTCCCATACTCTGTTTATGTGGGATTTCAAGGCATTATTCTTGGAAACATTCAGGCCTCTAACCTGATTAACTATCAATTTGTTGTCTCCATAGACTTTCAAACAGTTAATTCATCTTTTCCTTTCCCACTCAAGGCCTTGAATGAGTCATTCATACTTAGCAATGTTGTTAGAACATGCAAAAGCAAAACGAAAGGCTGAAAAGTACTTATCACCCTATGGAGAAACCAACATTGCACCTCCACCTGCTCGATTCTTGCTTCTGGAACCATCAAAAAACATTTCGTAAAGTTCATTTTGTTGTTGTAACAGCTGATCTATTCCCTTTTCAAGGTTTGGAACTTCTGCATTAGGTTCAAGCATCACATAATTTCCCATACCAGCATCCTGAATAAGGTCTTTAGGATTGTCTAACACATTTTCAGCTGCCCATTCAAGTAACAGTACATCAAGAACAACTTCTGCTTGAAGTTTTTGAGCGGTAGCTAGCTCACTGTCAGTAAAAATGACATTATTTGTGTCTGCAACATTAGGAACAACGTTGATAGCATGTGGGTTATAGGGCTCAATGTGATCTTTGGCCAGCTTTTCAGATTTAATGGTAACTTTGGTTCCATATCTTGTTCTAAACAACATATGTGACCAATCAGCTAACACATAACCTCCTATCTTAGTTGTAAAGTCTCTTGAGAGACACAAGGTAAAGAAAGGTGGGAGATCTATAACACATATGTCTTGAGGAACTGAAAATTTCAGACAAGAGTGAAGAGTAAGAATCAAATTTTTTATAACACCTAAAGTATTAACTGAGGTACCATCCAATTGAATCACTCCTTTTTCTAAAGGCTGATATTTTAGTCCAAGTTTGTCAGCAATTTATTTTGGCATAACAGAACTACTAGCTCCAATGTCTACCATACAGTTGTGGAATAACTTATCACCTATGATTATAGATGCATAAAATGGAGGTTTTTTTATGTCTTTCCTACCTCTTTGCTAGGCTGTTTATCATTTTCTTGAGGATCATTTGTCAATACAGCTCTAACTTGACCTATTGGAGACTTAGACTCATTAGACATTTTCAGATTTGACAAGGCTGACTGTAACATGTCTTTTTGACTTGGGATAGCTAATGAAACCCACATAGACATTGTTACATTTAACTTTTTCATATTATCAATAATATTGTAAGGTATAGCTAGGTTTGCTTTATGATGTACCTTTACGCCAACATGATCAGCTTGCAAGTGTGGTTGCTCCTTAATTGAGAGTTGTTGATTTCTTTGCAAAACACGAGTTACTTGAGATGTAGATGGTCCTACAGCTGCTGCTTTTCCTTTTTCAGCTACTTGATCAAGTTCAAAAGATCTTTTCTTTTCCCTTGTATTAGCTGCAACTGGAGAATTATCTACATTCAATCCATAGAATTCTTCACCTTGCCAGTTAAGTAAGGTAGTTTCATTTGTAAGTTGATCTTGGTGTTGTGGAGGTGCATCATTGAGTGCATTTTGCTATGAACTTTAAGCATTTTGTACCATAAATGCTTGATTTATAACTCCATTGGAGCATGTAGCCTAATTATGTGGTTGATTGCATGGGTAGCACCACTCATAATCAGCAGTAAGATTATTTTGAACAGGGACAAGGTCCCTAGCTGCACTAATCAGAGTTGGATTATAGGCCTGAAAAGGCCTTGTAGCAATATTTTGTCTTGGGCCTTGGTAATTACCTTGGTATTGTTGCCTATTGCCTTGAAAAGGCTGATTTGAGGCCTGGTTCTACTACTGATAAGGCTTGGTATAAGATTGTTGTTTTTCTAAATTCACCAATTTTTTACCAAAGGTTTGCAAAATGTTTTCAATCTTTTGTTGGCTCTCTTTTATTTCTTGCAACTCCTGGGACTGTACTGGAACAAAAAATTCTTGTTTACTAGTAGCTGGTAAAGCTAGTACAATAGGTAATGGTGTAAATGATGGAAGTTGAAGAGGCATATTTGGTTGTATCTCTAGAAAAATAGGCATGGGTGGCCTGGGAGCAATCTTTCCTACTTGTATTAAGCAATTTTTTGCTCTAATTGTTGTCTCAAAAACATTTGGTAGGGAAACACCTCCCATTGACTGTATCATAATAGCTATGTCACTATTAAGAGCTTTCAAATAGTACAAAAATGCATATTCTAGAGGTGGTATCACTATTGCAAGGATTCTATCCCAAGTCCTCTGAAACCTGAAATTAAAATCATTCATTTGCTCTTGAGGAGCCCTATTTATTGTAGTCAATTGCTCCAATAGAGACAAGTTATCAGACCTGTCCTGAAACTACTTGTGTAATTTGTCACCCAACTCATCCCATGTTGCAATTGAACCTACTCCAAGACTCTTGAACCATTGTAATGCTCTTCCTTTGAAAGATGTTGCAAGTAGCCTTACAACTATGTCTTCCTATGTAATATGATGAACACCACATAAGGAAGCAACATCCCTTATGTGCTCAATTAGAGTTGTTTGGTCTTCACCAGTAAAGATTGGAAATCTCTTCAAAGATGCCACTAGTATGTCATTATGTTGTTCCAAATTTAATGGACTTCCTCCATTAAATGGCACAAAGGGCTGATTTATGGCAGCCATTAGAGGTGGCTAAGGTGGATTCAAATATGTAAAAACAACAGCTGATGAACTTGCTGCAATAGCAAAACTTAAAAGAGAACAAGTTGTAAAACCTATAGGGACAACAAAAGAAGTTGGACAACTTGAATGTGACCTTGTTGTTCTAAGGCTTGGTGAGGCTGAACGATTCTCACTCTACGTTTTGGACGATCTTCCTCTCCTCCTTGCTGATGAAAACACTGATTCTGGTTTAACACCAAGTGGTGTAGACTATACTCTCTTGGAAGGAGGTACTCTTTTTGCTTCTTTTCCTTGTCTTCTAGGTGGTGACAGCTACAAAAATTCAAACTCTCTTGTACTTCTTGTTTGTACTCTTTCCATAACCTATGACAACACTAATTCTATTGTTCTTTCACCTCACGAAGTCGCCAAGTATGCTAAAATAACTTCTGTAAAGTCTGAAACTTGTTGGTTGCATACCAAACCAACAATATGATGTGGAACTTGTCCCATTGGGCATGCCAAAATTGTTAACACTAGGATTTTACACCTTGTTGAATGTGGAATTCAACAATCCAGTGTAACATGGGAATGATCTTAAAAAAGTATGAAATTTAAATAAGACCAAACCACTGGGAAAGGCCCACTTCCTATGCTGGTAATATCACCTAAACTGCTGATTTTGAAGGAAAAAGGAGAAAGATTACTAATAAAAATGATTAAAATTAAAATTGGTAACTGGTATTCCTTATGGTGATACACCTAACTAATAGGAATTATGAAACAAATAGATTAACATACACTTGAAAATTGATGATAGTTTTTTGCATTTACACAACATAAAATTTTGTAGGCTTATGCATAAATACTTCATGGAAAGGGTTGATTCTACATATATTTTTAAGAAGGAAAGATGAATTCCACAACTTAAAAAAGAAGTTCAAATGCAACTTAATAAGCACAGTTCACAATCTGCATAATCTAAAAGAAGAATGAAGGTAAGATGAGATTAACATTGGTTTCCAAGGTAATTTTTGTATTCCATTTTCCCAAATGAGTTACAAAGCATACATAAGTTGAGAAAGGATTGCTGAGAAATCACTAAATCCCCAAATATGCATAATCAGAACTAAGTTACAAATGAGTTACAAAAATGGCTAAATAGCCAAGCTCTAAGTTGCTCCACAAAACAAGGTTCTAGAAACCTCATTTTCGTAAGCACTCATAAAGCCAAAAATTTAGGACCTAAATCTTCACCAAAATAACTCACAATGGTTGAAAAAGTCAAGTTGATCTTATCAAACCATAAAAGGTCCCTAAATACGCTCCAAATGTCCCCAAACTAACTTTAAATAGCCTCATTTTGCTCCAAATGTTGGCCAACTGAAAATAACTTCCCTTTATTCTTGGAAAGTCATTATCACAAATATATCTCTGCATTTTCTCCTCATAACTTAGTAAAATGCACAAGTTTCTATTTCTTTCACATTTAAAAGATAATGATTTAACTTAAATTATTTATAAACCATCATTTAAGCTTAGTCATTTTACAAACAAAATGCAAAAATAAAAGACTTTCATTTACATGTATTCGGCCATAGACACAAATAAAAAGATTTACTAAGTCATAAATGAATTAGTAATGGCTAAATCACCAAAGGCCATGGGGTCATACATTAGTTTCATATGATATTTATTTTTCTTTTGTAAATAATGTGATAAAAATCACATCTTCTATCGACCTTTTAGGGTAAGAAAAAACCCTAACTATGTGATACCAAGCCATTTACCTTTCATTCTTTTGCTCGAAGCTTCTGGATGAAGCCACTACCGACATGCCATAGGGTTTCTAAAGAAACTATACGCCATTCTTAGTATTTTCTTAGCATTTCAACAACAAATCTTGTACAAAAAAGCATTTCCGCTGCAGATTTCTTGATTTTCCTCATTGATAGTACTGGAAGGTATATTTTTAGCAAAAAATATAAGGAAATATCATCATCTTTTGCTCATACAAGGCCTCTTTAGTTGTGTCCTTTACAGATTTCTTCACTGATTTTATTTATGTTGCTTTTTTTCTTAATCTGGCCATGCCATCATAAGGGTTTCATGGCCATATAAAGGCATTCCACTCCATTTTTTGTGGTATTCTTCTAGACAAGCACTGGTAAGTCACTCCTTTTCATGCTCATTTTTTTGTAATTCCTCTTTAATCAACATTATTTGTGAAAGAAAAATGAAGCTTTTTGTAAAGACAAACTCCTGATTTTGATGAGAAATGCATAAAAACTAGGTCGTGGGTTAAAAAAACTTTGGACTGGGTCTGTAAAAATTGAAACCCTCATTTTCCTTTCATATATTTGCTCTTTAAAAGCAAAACCCAAATGGGTCTTTTTCTTGAGGGCTTTGCATTTCTTTTTTTCTGTAGCATTATGTTCATCCCCTATTTTCTTAAATTGGAAATGCACACATGAGTAAAATTTAATCTATGGCTTCCAAGCCTCTACTACTTTTTTTATATTTGAAACAAAATCTAATGAGGGCTTCTGTATTTTACTAGCTACACTGCCATGATTCTTGTGAGAGTTTTTAATTTTTAGAATGAGTAGATATGTTCAGTAGATCTCAAGCTTACTCCTCTGCCAATTTTATATTTATCATGACCTCATGTCACTTGCTAATGTGCTCGAGGGTTTCTCCAGGCCGCAGACTTTTATTTTATAATCCCTGTGAAGATACTCTAGCTTGAAACTTAAAATGCCAAGTAGGTCTGTATATACTTGTTAAAACAAAGTTCCTTTCTTGTAGAATTCATTTCATTTTATGTATAATAGTGACCCTTACAAAATGATGAATTCCACTTGATAGTATAAGTATGAAAGATTGTATGCACTCTATTTTATATTTTTTCCCTTTCAAATCAAAACCTTGCTCCAAATGCGCAATGCTTTGTGACTACTCTCTTCCTTTAGAAAAATCTGCATTTATCACCCTTTGTATGTTTCCAGGCAATGATTACTCTTCCTAGGCTCATTATTCAACTATTTATTCACAGATATCCATTATACTATAATCTGCACATGGAACCCCTGCTTATGCTTTCTTTCTTTTGTTGTATTGAAGTTTCTGCTTCTCCATCATAGGAACTACACAATTGTAGTGGTTCTTAAGATAGTGTTTCATTAAATTTTACAATGGCTATCAGAGAGATATTATGCACTAATACACTAGTTTTGGTAGCTTGCATTGTTCTATCATTAAAGATTCTTCAACATCTACTATTCCATGAAGTAAGAATAGTATTTTGTGAACAAAAAAGTACCTTGCATTTTCCATCTCTTTACATTATGAGACTGGTTGCTCAGTCTAATTCTACTGATGATGGCATTCTTTGATATCAGACTGCTTTTCAATAGATCTATCTTACATATTATACCATGATAATCCTTCTGTTGGTGAATGTCATAATTATATATTGCTATTTGCATTTCTGTTCATATCAGCATGGTATTGTTAATGCAAAATTGCAAATGATGGTTCTATATTGCATATGATCATTATGAACAAGATAAGCTATCTATGAGATGAACCTTTATGATATGAACTTAATCATGACAATGTTCAACAAGAAAAGATGTCTCCATGCTTTTAACATCTCATAATACTATTCTTGCAATCTCTTGTAGCAGTATGAGCTTGTAATAGTTGTGCTAATATTTAAAACATATTGTACTCTTATTGTAGTTGTTAATGAGAAATGATAAATCACATTTGTATTTACTTATGATATTTTTGTATGCACACCCTATTACAAGCTGAGCTCAACCCTTGTGTGAGCCACATTTATCCCCACTCAAATTTGATTTGATAGATGATTGCAATATGATTGTACCTGTATCTACACATTAAGCAAACAAGTTAGAAATAAAATGCTTACCTTAAGTGTGTATAATGTTCCTCTATTTGGCTTTTATGGACACTTAAGATAGGCATTACATTTGATGCACATAGGAATTAACATATGTATGCTTGGGTAGATGTGCATGTTCAGAATGCAACCTTTCATTTCTTAGAACTTATTGTTCTAACTCATTTCTTTTACTCAATGTAGGCAATTAGACACCAGACACCTAGGGAGCAAGGAGCTATAGGAAGCAAGACAAGACAATCAGGAGTGGATTTTTTTGTAGTACCAGTCATTCAGGAAATGATTGGTTACCTTCTTTGCATGTTTATTTTGTTTTAGCATTTACTCATTCATGTATACTTTAATTCTTATGTGTATCAAATGAGTAAGTTAGTCTCATGGCTTGCTGTGTGAGACACATGTACCTAATTACATTCAATAAAGTTTACATTTTTTTTAGAAAAGATTTGTGCAATCTTTCTATGTTTTATTCACTTGTATGAATGTAATAATTTTGTGTTCTTGTAATCTTATAAAGTTGCTTCATTTGTATAATTGAATGTAACATAGGGAGGTTTAAAAATGTACCATTCATTGTAAAACATAGATGGCTCTTCCTGATTGAGCTTATAGGTGAAAATCTAGTAACACTAAGAACCAAAAAGGAAAATGCAAAATAATAATGCCAATGTATTCCCCCACTTTAAAGTAATTGCTAAACACTATACTGTGAGCAATTACTTTAAAATAGAAAATGAAAAAAAATGTACACAAGAAGGAAGACATGAGAGCCAACTTGGAAATTCCTACACGAAATCATATGTTTCTAGGTAAAGCTGCATCATGCAAGAGAAAAAGAAAAGAGAGTGGTTGCCCCCAAAATGAAAACACCAAACACATAAGGGATCTATGGATTTGGGGTCAATATGTTCTTTACTACAATTTTTTTAGAGAGCCTAAACTATCATCATTCCCCAAATACACATAGAACTAGAAGAATGACACAAAGATAGTGAAAACAAAGAAAAATATTTTGGGTCAACATGGAAGAGACATAGGGTGTCTCAATGCCTTGCGTCATCCCCAAAAGGAAAACACAAGACAAATGAAAAAGAAAATATGAAAGAAAAAGGAATAGATTTTGGGTCAACATGAAGGAGACATGAATGTCTCGATGCCTTGCATCATCCCCAAAAGAAAAACAAAAGAAAAAGAAAAAGCAAAAAATAGAAAGCGATGCACGACATAGAGAAGAATTAAGGTACAAATAGAAGAATGTCACAAAGAGAGAGAGAGAACATAAAATAGAACATCATGGGGGATCACATTATGTACATGCAATCACACAAAAGAAAAAGGAAATAAAATAATGCAAAAGACTAGTAAGGAAAATGCGAGTCAACCTATGAGAAAGTCATCCACCTCCCAATCTAGGTATGTATAAGTGGAAGGTGAATGGTGAACCTAAGGGACAAATAAAAATGCATTACTAGGACAAGGCTATCAATTGCTTTCCCCCACTGAGTGTGAGACAAGAATGAGTTGAGGTAAGTGATGGGAAAGGTCATGTAATAGTGAGAATAGGATATTCAACAACTAGTACATGACAAGGGGAGGGGAAATATTAAGCTAGGAAATCACACGATGGAAATCATTGCCATCAAAGTGAAAGTTTTTCAATATTAACTGGAATACATGACATTCATTAGTACTATGTCCAAGAATTTGATGATATGCGCAATGTGGGAATTTTGCATCTTTAGGATATAGAACTAATCTATTCATAGGTGGTAATGTTATCAGTCCTTTGTTGAGAAGTATTTGTAATTTCCTTTCACTTTCAGGTGGTGAACGAAGGGATTGTAATTTTTTGTAATTTGTAAGACCTTTTGCATTTGATAGATTCACCAACTTCTCTAGATGGGATTAGGGTAGGAGGTCCTGAGATGATCCTATCCTTATCCTTTTCATTGTTATTATTCATTGGTTGTTCCTTAGGAAGGACATTCAGATCGGGAGGGGAATCAAAGATCACTATACCATCACTTCAGAGCCTTAAATATTCTCTAGGAGGTTTTCTATTGTGAGGGGGATCTTGATATGCTACTTTGTGTTTTCATCAGTTGGTGTTTGCTCTAGGAGTTGATGGATTTCATGCTCACTTGTGTCACATCCTTGTTTGCTCAAGATTGTGAAGCCTTTTCCATATGTTTCTTCAAGATAGATGGGAGTGTTTGTTAATTTTTTATCATAAAATGGTTGAGTGTTTGCCTATTTGGAGGAACTATATTCACCTATTGTAGGGATCTTAGGTTCAAATTTTGTTTCAGGATGTAAGTAACCAAACATCTTAAGAGGTGGTATTGTAGGAAGATCTTGTCGTTTCATGGATGGATAGAAGGATGCATTAGCTTCAAGGTTGTCAAGAAAATCATTTAGGGACCTATTCATGTTGTCATCATCTTCTCCAATGATGTCAACATCATTAGGAGGATATGCATTAGGAGTTGAGTGAGCATGAGTGAATTCAATTTTGTTAGGGTCATTTCCAAAAGGCAAAATTTGACACATCCACTAAGGACTTTAATGAAATCCAAAACTTGTCAAAGCACATATCCATGACGCAAATTTTTTATTGTAAACTATGGAACTATGTTATAAATGCAATTTTGATTTTTAAGCAATACACAAGATGAACGAATGTAAGCTAAATGCAATGAATTGAATGAAATAGAAAGTATATAGAATGAAATAGAGAGATAAAAACAACAAATAGAAATTCAAAAACTAAACTATAAATGCCAGAAAATGCAATGAAAAATATGTAATGGGACTGATTCGTCCAAGGTGGGGAATGAGTCTAGCTGCTAATTCTTTTGAAAACTTTCAGAATTTTTGAATTGAATTTTATGCCTTTTATGTTTTCTGATGCAAATCTAAGATGCAAATGCAAAATTTTATTGATTTTAAATGAAATTAAATGCAATAATGCTAGCTAAATGAGCTTTTCACTAATGCAAAAATTGAAACCCTAGAATGCAAATTAACCAATGCAAAATCTAATGCAATATTAAATATAGGATGCAAGTTCTCTCCAAATCAGAATTATAATGTTCTATATGCAAGTTCACAAAAATCAAAAGAAGAAAATGGTTGTGTTCTCTTTCTCTTCTAGGGTTTTGGACCTAAAAGGAGAGAGACAATTTTCATACTCTTCACTCAAGAACAAACCCTTGAGATTTCAATGTAAAGGAGATTAAAATATAGAAAAGGGACTATCTTAGGGATTGAATGATATCTAATGAGGGGTTCAACACCAAGTGTAAACTTGGAAAAGACAATGAGTTGGAAAACATAGTGTGATATGCAAACTAATGCTAAATGACCTAGAAAGATGAAATTTTTTTAGTAAAAAGCTACAAGACTAGAAGTGTGCACCTAGAAGGTAGAAGAAGGAAGAATGGAGGTTTGGATCACTGAAAAATCTATTGTTGAAGTTGACTGGGACTCATTTGTGAATATGGGTGAATCAATTGGGAAATGCACTAGAGTAGGTTTCAGCCAAAAGGGTATCCACATCTATAAAAATATTGATCATGCCTATACAGTGGGACTCATTTTCCAATAGTGGCGAATCAATCCACTTATGATTTTCTAGAAATTTTGGACTAGATTCAGTGCCTCTTAGTCTGCTCTACTCTTTTTGACTCGTTTTGGATTTGAAACTACAAAATGCCACTTGTAGGTCTTCTCCAAGCTTCTCCAAGGTTTGATGAAAATTTTCACAACTTTGACAACATGACAACTTTTCTCTAAATTTGCTTCTTGAGAAATATGCAACCTAGCTCAAAACTTAGTAATAAGGTGTTGCAAACATGTAAGTAATGGATGCAATGGATGTGGTTCTTGACTCTTGCTTGGAGTAGATAGATCTTGAATGCAATTCTTGCTTGGGTCATGAACTCTACATCACAAATTTTAGCACAATAACAAACATGAAGAATGTAATTCTTGACATAATGATTGATGCTTGAAGAATACTCTTGAATACTTGATAATCTGCCCTTGAAATTCCTTGAAAGCTCTTGTGAAAGCTTAATGATCTTGTGAACTCTTGAATGTTAGGATATGAATACTTGAATGCTTGATAGGATGAAATAAGTGAAAAAACATTGTATTTATACTTAATTATGTAAGAATTCCAAAAAATGCAACACTACAAGCCGACATCAGATCTAGGAGAATAAAATCCCACTAGAAATTTGAATTAAATTTAAATTTTTATCACACAAGACTCATTCACCTAAGGTGGTGAATGAGTCCCATTACACATAATGTATGGGACCAACAACAAAAAGTGTCTAGAAATGTGTGAAACCTACATTAGGGCCAAAAATACCTAGGTGGGACTCATTTTCCCAAGGTGGCGAATGAGTCCCAAACACTAAATCTGGGCCACACATGTTAGGAACACCTAAATTATGATTGGTTACTGAATGGTGTCAGGATTATCCTTGAAAAGATGCAATAAATGAGGCTTGTAGATGCAAAATAGGGCCAATTAAAGCATAATAAAGCCCAATTATTAATGACAGACCTACAGGAGCGTGAAAGGGTGTTACAACACTTTACAAGACTTCAAATAAGGGAAGATTAAGATTAATTATGATTGAAATTATGTTTATTATGCTTAGTTAATTGATAAAACCCTAGAAACATGTGAAAGTGTGTTACAACACTTCACAACACTTTTGCAAGGCACCATTAAATTCCATTAGTTCATAAGGGCCCAAGACCTAATGTGAATGTGTTATCCACATTATAGGTATGTGTAGGATCATGATGGGCCAAAAAGTGGCAATATGATGGGTATTTGTAGGGTATGTGGCTGAAGACCTTTTTTTTACCCAAAATTGATGAAATGAAAAGGGCTTTTAAAGGAGATTCTCAGCTTTCCACCAATATAAATTATTCTTAAATACTTTGAATTTAATTAATAATTATTATTCATTTTCTATTTGAATTATGACTAAAGTCCTAATTGATAGGCTATTTAAAAACATCTATAGCTTTCAAATGGTATCACATTTTTGGAATCCAAAACATGCATCACATTCTATGCTTCACATACTATAGGATTAAAAAAAGAAAAAATGAATTTCATGAAGTTTTGACCAAGTTAAGGTGGTCGGACATACAAGTTTTTATATTTTTAAAAGTTGTAATAAAAATTCATAATTAATTATTTACTTGGAAAAAAATTACAAAAAAATATGCATCACATTTGGACATGAGTCCTCTACTTATTTCTAAAATCTTATAAAAAAATATTATCATTTTATTGTGTTTAGGTTGGTTAGACAAACACCTACTTCTTATTTTTTCCCTAAAATTTAAGTACTACTCCATTGAAATTTCAAATTTTTACCAAATAGATTTAAAAAAAAAAAAACCTAGTAGTTTATAAACTACATTCAATTTTCTACAGATTGTATTCTTACATATTTTTTAAATAATATAAAGGACTTATTCAAATTTTTACATCAAGTTGCCTAACTCTGATTTTTCTGAATTTTTTGCGACTTAAGGGCTTGTTTTTTCCATGATGATCCTGCACATACCCTTACAACACTAAATCAAGAAAAAATTAAGCCAAAATCCACAAGTAGGACCCAAATGAGTGTGAAAATGTCAAAGGACCCATTTTTTGACACTACACTAACCAACTCTCTTCCTTCAATTGGTGTAACGTCTTGGTACTTAGCCCTCATTTCTTTTAAGGATTAAGCTTCAATACCATCTCTAGGCAACTTAGGATTTGCAATCCTTTTTATATCAATTCTCTCAACATACTCCTCCCTTCTAGCCCTCTAGACATATTCTTCAAAATCTTGTGACTTTACAAAAGAATCATCATCCATAAACTTATTGCAACCCTGTTCTCTAACATCATCTTCACAATTTACTCCACTCAAATCAACTTTACTCAATCTAAGGCTCAAACTCTATGGTACTATCTCTATTATGAGAGAAGGCATACCTTACCTCATCTCATCCTTAATGACAATAATTTTTTCATCATAATCATCTATGGGGTAATCGACAAGGCCACGCGATCCAACCTTTTGTTTCTTTGATGGTGGTTCTCTTGGTGGTGATGGTCCTCTAGGTGGTGAATTAAGTTCAATAATTTGTGGAGAAGATGACCATGGGGGTGAAATTGGCTGTAGTTTTGGTGGAGGAGAAGATGCCCTTGACCCTTCTAATTGGGCAGGGTTGGAGATTATTTGTTGTGTTTTCACTATGCTCTTTCTTCTTGCAAACACATGAACCTTCTTTGGAGGCTAATATGTTGGCCTATCTTCCAACATAGGGGCTAATAAAGTTTTAACATAATTTATAGTGTATAAGATAGACTAGTAAATAGAGTTTCAACATAATTAATCTAATTTGTAGTCTGAATTATTGTTGTGCAGGAAACTTCAGAGCCACTAAGTTCTTTGAGGAGGCTCAATTTTGATGATCCAACACAAGATTAGGATTTGATATAGATTGATATGTATTTATGGTTTGATAGATCTTGAGATGGAATATATGCCACAATTTGTAAAACTTGTTGTAGAACTTGTTCTGAGTAGGCATATATGCCAAATTTGTATATGCACAAAGACAATTATTCTACATTTTGATATATAAGAATTTATATTCAATCTAATTTGTTCCTCGTTTGCATGTCTTTCTACTTTGAATCTTCAAAATGTAATGTATAATTATTTTAGAATGGTTAAAAGTTATGATCAATAACATGTTATAGATTAAAAAAATTGTATTTTAATAGAACTTATGAATTACAATTGGTAATCCATCTATGTTAGAGTTCATTCATATTAAGGTTAACATACATTACATTCCATGAGACCACATTTCTTTGAAGAGTTTTTTAAAACAATTCACTACCTTTTCTATTGTACCACATTTTTCAGACATGTCTACCAAAGCATTTTTATCAAACACTCAATTTGAGAATACACATGATTTTAAGCTCTCTTGAATGAATTTATATTTGACATTATTTTATTTTTGAACTCTTGTAATGAAGTGGGAAGCTTATATTTTTTTCAAAAGAAGCTAAAATTAATGAAAAATGTTATGAGAAGCACTGCATAATATTTGTTGAGAAGAATTGTTTGAAAATATGCCTCAAAGAATTTTGGTCTCATAGACAACACAAAAAAGATGAAAATAGTAGCTTATGATGGTCTTATGACATTGATTTTTTTGATTGATTAAAACTTAAACAAATCTCATACATAGCTTAATGATTTATATGTCATTATAGTGTTCATTCAAAATTCATATAATCATCTTGATAAAAATCAATGTCATTTAGTGGTGCTAAAGACTCTATACAACGACATGAGTGATGCAACCATCAAACAAAACCATTACAATTCAATTCAACATTCATTCCATTAAAACCTTCAAGCTTAATAACATGTAAAAGATATAAAATCATCATGAATAAGAATCACTATCTTTCAACCATGATACATTAACAAGAACATTATGTACACCATAGGGGTTTGATACAGCCTTCAAACAAAGTCCTTACAACTAAACAAGATACATGTTCATTAGATTATTCATGTTAAATCTATACAATAATCATGATCAACAATTAAGACATCACTCAACCATGTGATGCATAAACAAGCACTATATATGCACACCATATGAGTGCAATACAACCATTAAACAAACCAAATTCAACTCCATGACATGCATGTTATTTGACCTTCCACATACAATTTGTATTATCGTAATGTACAACAATGAATTTTTCTAACCATAATGCATGAATAAGAAAACTAGGGATACCATATGGGTTTGATGCACACTAGTCATAATGCACACTTTGCACAAAAGCAATAAAACTCATATGATATTTTCATATATGTCAATCAACCTTGACCCACACCAAACTTGCTATATCAAAAGTTGTCGTATATGCCATTCAACATAACACATTTGAGGTTTTATATTTCGTAAGAATTTGTGTAGGAAAAGAAAGTGAGAGATGATGCTATAGGTGGATTTGAACAAATTAAGTTGTTGTCCTAAGTGTTGAAAAATCTATCAAACAAGGAGGTGATCCCACAATATTGGTTTACAATTTTTGGCCAAACTAGACACTGAACTGATTTTTTCTAACTAAATCTTCACTTTCAGACACCTATAGCAGCTAAACCGTGAGGAATTTGAAGATGATGTAAACTAGTGATTTGTGACATTTTGTTTGCTGATTCTAAATATTTTTTTTCAAAATTTTTGGAATCATATTGCACTTATTTTTCCATCTCCTTCAAAAACTAGATTTTTTCATTAAACACCATTTTTAAGGAGTGATGTTCACTGTCTACAACATAACTTTTTTTCCATGAAGGATAGAATTCTAATTTTTTCGAATTTAGATTTGTAACTATGATATCTAGTGCTTTCATTTGGTTTCATAATTTTTTATTGAATATTTTTTCCTTAATCAAGTTTCAAAGTCAAACCAATTATAATTCAGACATAGGCAGACTGTATACAACATAATTTTTTTTGTATGTATCGAAATTCAATTATTATTTTTGTTGGATGAAGGACTTCAATATCTAGTGCACTACTATTTTTCAAATTTTTTTTTGATAATCTACTATTTTTCCACATGTGTTGAATAGAGAGCTTGATTTTTGGTGAAAAATCTACATTCACAAGAAATAAAAAATAAATATAATAATAAAATTAAATTTATTTAAAATTATGCTTTTTGGGAAGCTTATAATAAGGACTACATACTTTAAAAAAATAAAATTAAATGAATTCATTTGATCCCCCAAAAGGTAAATCAAAAGTGGTTTTTTATCAGCATTTTGATAGGTGTAAAGGAGACTCTATTATAGGTATGGTTTAAAACTAGCGAGGTTCTATCCAAGGGGGTTTGATCTAGGGTGGTTCAATCAAATCCTCTTCAATTGGAATCCTTTAAATGGAACTTTTCAAGGATTAAATCATTATATTTTCTAAAAATATGTGATTTTAGCAAAATCCAGGATCTCCTAGAAATTGTAAACCAGTATTGTGGGATCACCCAAGGGTTAGTGCAAGATCATGGGGGTCCAAACTAGGCCCTTAACTGGAAATGAAAATTTAAAAAACAAATTTAGGAAACTTGACATAAAAACTAAAATAAGTTATTAACATAATTTGAAAAATATGTAACAACATAATTTGTAGCAAATTGAAAGTAGTTTCTAAGATACTAGTCCTTTTTCAGAAAAAAATAAATCTATTTGGTGAAAATTTGAAATTTCAATGCAATAATACTAAATTTTCAGAAAAAAATAAAAAGGTGTATGTCTGACCAAGCTAAATAGAAGAAAAATATAATATTATTTTTTGAAACTTTTAAAATAAGTAGAGGAAACATTCCCACATGTGCCACATATTTTTGTATTTTTTTTGCAAGTAAATAGTTAGCTATGAATTTTTTATTAGAACTTTTTAAAAATATTAAAACTTGTTTGTCTGACCACCATAACTTGGTCAAAAATTTATGAAATTTTATTTTTCTTTATTTTATCCTATAGTATGGGAAGCATAGTATGTGTTGCATCTTTCAGATTAAAAAAATGTGAAATCATTTAAGAATTGTAGATGTTTTTCAGTCAGCCTATCAATTAGGACTTTAGTTAGAATGTATGTAGAAAATTAGTAATAATTATCTATTTAATTCCAAATAAGGCATATCTTATATTTATGGAAACCTGACAAATTTCTCAATAAACCCTTTTCATTCCATGAAATTTGGATAAAAAGTTCATCAGCCATTTTTTTTGTTATATCACCACTTTTTGGACCCCCATGATCTTGCACTCACCCACAAAGGGATGTTGTCCTAAATGTTGAAATTGAAGCAAAACAACTAAAGACTAAAATTAACCACTTAGAAAAGGAATGAAAAGATAAAGGGAGATTTTATTGTCAATGAAAAGGAGATTAGTTTTCTCTAAAAATAGTTCCAACACATCTAGATGGGTATGTTTAGGCTAGGAATGGTTATGTTTCGAACCCAAACATGCCAAAACAGTTCAAGCTACATTGGACCAATATATCCTTTAAGAGTACAAAGTGCAAAAATGTAGCAATATTTGAGGAGTTGTTACTCATAAACTGTGTAACCTAGAAACAATTTGTTTGAGGCTATGAGATCATGTAGGGACCCTCTACAATAACCTCTCTCAGTTTTTGATATCTCTAAGATGTTTTTCCATGGTGTCAAGTTTTCAGTTGATGGAAAAAGGGTTAGATGCATGCAATGTAAAGTTACAAAGGGATGTAACTTTCATTTTTCTCCTCATGCAACTAGACCAATAGTTCCAACACATTCGGATTGGTGGGTTTATGCTAGGCATGGTCTTCTTTCACACTCAAACACATCGAAATAGTCTGAGCTACATTGAACCGAAGATATCCCTTACGAGTCCAAAGTGCAAAAAAGAAGCAATATTTGACGAGCTATTACTCAGAAACCATGTCACTTAGAAATAATCTATCTAAGGCTACAAGATCATGTAGGGCCCCTCTACAACAACCTCTCTCAGTTTTGATATCTTTAAGGCATTTTCCTATGGTGTTGAGCTTTTAGTTGATGGAAAAAGGGTCAGATGGATGTAGTGTAAAGTTGCAAAGGGGTGTAACTTTCATTCTGCTCCTCATGTGACCAAACCGATAGTTCCAACATGTCTTGATTGGTGTGCTTATACTAGGGATTATCCTATTTCACACCCAAACACACCGAAACAGTCTGAGCTACATTAGACCAGTGATATCCCTTAAGAGTCCAAAGTGCAAAATGATAGCAATCTTTGATGAGTTATTACTTAGGAACCATGTCACTTAAAAACAATACTTCTAAAGGTACGAGATCATGTAGGGCCCTTCCATAATAACCTCTCCTATTTTTTGATATCTCTAAGGCGTTTTCCTATGGTGTCGAGTTTTTAGTTGATGGAAAAAGAGTTAGATGGATGTAGTGTACAGTTGAAAAGGGTTGTAACTTCATTCTACTCCTCATACAACCAAACTAATAGTTCCAAGATGTCTGGATTGGTGGTTTTATGCTAGGCATGGTCCTATTTCACACCCAAACACATTGAAACAATCCAAGCTACATTGTACTGGCGATATCCCTTAAAAGTCCAAAGTGAAAAGGCAACAATATGTTATGAGATATTACTCAGAAACCATGTCACTTAGAAACAATTTTTCTGAGGCTATGGGATCATGTAGGGTCCCTCTATAATAACTTCTCTCAGATTTTGATATCTCTAAGGAATTTGCTCATGGTGTCAAGCTTTTAGTTGATGGAAAAAGGGTTAGATGCATGCAATGTAAAGTTGTAAAGGGGTGAAAATTTTGTTATGCTCTGCATGCAACCAAACCAATAGTTCCAACATGTCCAGAATGGTGGGTTTAGGCTAGGAATGGTCCTATTTTGAACCCAAACATGCCAAAAGAGTTTGAGCTACATTGGACCAGCGATATCCCTTAAGAGTCTAAAGTGAAAAAAGAAAAAATCCTTTTATGAGTTGTTACTCAGAATCCATGTCACTTAGATACAATCCATTCGAGGCTACAAGATCACATAGGGTCCCTCTATAATAAACTCTCTTAGTTTTCGATATCTCTAAGGCATTTGCACATGGTGTCGAGATTTCAGTTGATGGAAAAAGGGTCAGATGCATGCAGTGTAAAGTCGCAAAGGGGTGTAAATTTTGTTCTACTCCTTATGTGACCAAACCGACAATCTCAACACATTTGGATTGGTGGTTTTATGCTAAAAATGGTCCCGTTTCACACCTAAACACAGCGAAACTATTTGAGCTACATTAGATTGGCGATATACCTTAAGAGTCCAAAGTGCAAAAAGGTAGCAATATTTGATGAGATATTACTCAAAAATTGTGTCACTTAGAAATAATCCATCTGAGGCTATGAGATCATATAGGTCCCCTCTACAATAATCTCTCTCAATTTTTGACATCTCTAATGTGTTAGTTCATGTGTAGGGTTTTCAGTTGATGGAAAAGGGTCAAATGCATGCAGTGTAAAGTTGCAAAGGGATGTAACTTTCTTTCTAATCCTCATGTGACCAAACTAGTAGTTCCAATGTATCTAGTTGGGTATGTTTAGGCTAGGCATGGCCCAATTTCATACCCAAACATGCCAAGACAGTTCGAGCTACATTGGACCAATGATATCCCTTAAGAGTCCAAAGTACAAAAAGACAACAATCCTTGATGATTTTTTACTCGAAAACCATGTCACTTAGAAAGAATCCATCTGAGGTTATGGGATCATGTAGGGTCCCTCTACAATAACCTCTCTCAGTTTTTGATATCTCCAAGGTGTTTACTCATGGTTTCGATTTTTTAGTTGATGGGAAAAGGGTTAGATGGATGTAGTGTAAAGTTGGAAAGGGCTGTAACTTTCATTTTTCTCCCCATGTGACCAAACTAACAATTCCAACATATCTGAATTGGTGGGTTTATGCTAGGAATCAGTGAATAAGTCAAGTATTTACTCAAATACACGTAAGTCATGAAGTACACACATGAATACAAAGTATACATATGGAAACATGTAAGTCACAAAGTATACATTGGAATACTAATAAGTCACAAATTATACACATAAGTTGTAAAGTATACACTTGAATACATGTAATTCATAAGTCACAAGTCATGATCAACATCCATACCTACAACATTCAAGATACAATTTACACAATATGCATGATATCATCATTCAAGAATTTCTATCAAATATAGGATTTACAAAATGTCATGTAGGCATACAACAAACAACCCTAATACATAGTCATTTCCCACTAGAGGAAGGAAATAGATCACACGTTACCTTTGTGGTCGATTGGATAGATTTTCTATTAATTCTTTTTTCTTTCGAATGTGACCACTAGTCCTCCTCTATTCACTCATCTAGAGATGCAACTGATATAATAAGAAGTATATACGTTAATATATAGAAATTGAAAATTGTGGAATGGCATATAACAAAATAAGCACAAATAAATAATCATCACACTCTTCCACAATAGTAGCACGTTGGAATTCTAGAGTGACAAGCACCTGTAGCAACCATCAAGATAGCAATTAAACTACATACAAGTATCATGAACATTCTCAATAATAGACCATAGAAGAGAAAATATAATGTCAAAATTTACTAATCTGTTGCATACCTCTGCCAAAGGATAAGAAATAGCTATTGTTGCAGGAACTCCATAGTCCATCGTGCCACGAACATTACAATATACTTAGAATGACAAATCTATATGATCATTAGTTCTTTTCCACTTTCATTAGTTTGTTTCTTTAACTAAATATAATTAGAATAACAAATCTATATTACTCTAAACAACTTAGATGATAATGAAATGGTAATGAAAACTAGAAAATATGATTAGAATAACAAATCTATATTATTTTAAACAACCTAAATGATGATGAAATGGTAATGCAAACTAGAATAATAAATCTATATTAATCTAAACAACTTAAATAATGAACCTTAACAGATCAAACAATTTAATTATTATGAACATTAATCAAAATAAGATGAACAATATCATACATGTCTCATACAAAAAATGATTCACTACTCAAGTGTGCCTGAAGGGTCATCTCTTACCTTCAGAGTATCAAGTAATGCTTCATGATCGACACTACTAATTGTGCATAGTTGATTTTTTTTTGGTTTAGCATGATGTCTCAATAACTTAATATTTGTTGCTATAATAAGGTGTGAATACATGAGAATGGTTTTTTATTTCTCATAGTCTTCAAATGCAAGCATGCCCTTCTTTCTAATCATATATGTTCGCAACCAAGTTCCAAAAACAATAACTGAACTTGTATGATCATTAATTTTTTTATCAACAACTAAATATACTTAGAATAAAAAATCTATA
Organism: Sequoia sempervirens; assembly: GCA_007258455.2. Lineage (NCBI taxonomy): Eukaryota > Viridiplantae > Streptophyta > Pinopsida > Cupressales > Cupressaceae > Sequoia > Sequoia sempervirens. The sequence goes on along the minus strand of VDFB02281492.1, from coordinate 99,272,547 downwards.
TTATTCTATACAACCTAAATGATGATGAAATGGTAATTCAAACAAGAAAAGATGCTTAGAATAACAAATCTATATTATTCTAAAAAAACCTAAATGACATGATGAAAATGTAATTCACACTAGAAAAGATGCTTAGAATAACAAATCTATATTATTCTAAATAACCTAAATGATGATGAAATGGTAATGCAACAAAGTTCTAGAAACAATAAATGAACCTATAGGATACGTGAACCCATCATCATTTGTCATTGGTTGTGTTAGCTTCTTCTTTCCCTGTACACATTGTGACAACCAATAGTTTGATCCCTCTTAATTCCCCTATGGTGCTACAATTCCATAGACATTTCTTGGCTATACAAAATCTGAAAGATGGTCGTAGTCAAGTGAACTTTCCATTTAATCTTCTAAAGAGGATTATGCTATAGATAAAGGGGTTAGGTACTGTGGAATCCATGTATCTATGCACTCACTTGACTCACATTGATCCCAATCACACTAAATGCAATTCTAACAAAAATAAGCCAACTCTCGTGTCCATATGGTTCATGCACCTGCATCTAAGCTTCAAAATGAATGCATCTTTAAAGATTCTCTATTTGTTTGACGTTCCAATTTGTCTCCCAATGTTCCCTCCTCAACCAACCAAAAGAACTTCCACAATTATGAATCAAGTGTCCCTCCTCTTGATAATGCATAAGTACACCAATCAACAATAGAATGTGCACCAATGAATTTTGCACCACCTCTGATCTTTATTTGTTTCTTAACCAGAGCTCTCTTCACATATTCACTTGCACCATCATGCTCGCCTTTTCCATGCCCAGTTTTAAAAAATCTCCAAATATGTGGTTCAACCCTCTCTATATGCATTTTTCTCAACCAATAAAACATGCAAACATTCTTGAATTTCCCTATGCAATTATCTGACCAAATGACATTTTGACCCATTGTAATTTACCTTTTTCCTACAATAACTCAAAAAAAAATTCAAAACAATATTGCACAAACTTAGATGAATTAGATCTATCATCACTCATGTAAAAATGGTACTCCCTAATTATCTTACTATCCTCTTCTATACTATCAGGGGAATTTCTATATGTTATGTGGACAAAAATAGAAATTTCAATAGAATTATAATATTGTGATTGTACCTTATTCTTTGGTTGAAATGTGTAATTTTCAGAAAAATAAACTAAGGATACAATAGCTCCAATTGGGAAAGAGTCCTTATACATCTTGAATTGTTGATCCAACCATTGTGATATGTAGCTATGCCTTGCATACTTATAGAAAATATTTTTCTTAAAATTGGAAATAAAATCAACAATACTTACCTCTCTTGTAACCAACTCACATCTAGAACCTTCACCTCCACTCTTTAATGTGTATTTGACTATCTCAAGCCTTTTTTTCTCAACAATATTGTTAGCAAAATCATGTTCGCCGCCCTCATGAAAACATGTTACAAACTTTGATAAACCACCACATTGCAAAAAATATTTCATTTAAACAATCATTTCTATAAAATAAGAAACCATCACCTCTAATGCATAAAAATGAAACTAACAGGTCCTTGGATTACTTGGGAAGTTGGATTGCATGACACTCTTGCAACATTTAATTAGTATGTATAGTAGAACGAATATGGCATAATAATTCATGATACATTGAAAATCAATGTGGTATTTACAACATGTATTACAAATAGTAATAAGTACACAATAAAACAGCTTTCAAGACTCAAAATCCCTTTGTGAGATTTGCAAATTTGGATTTTCTTCACAAGATTGTTTGTACAGCATTGTTCGGCTACATTTCAAAAAATGTTTAGAACCATCTAGTGTGCAATCTTGATTACCAATTCTTAACTTTAAAAAATCTTTTACATTCGGTGATACTCTAGAGTGAGAGTTCCAAAGTTGTTCAATTTGCATCTTTACACTATCAGTTAGCTTCTTATCAACACATGGAATCCTCCCATTAAAAACCCACGTATCATTTTGAAGAGGACTATTGAGTCTTCCTCTTCTCAAGAGTGCTCTATTCAATGTTTTACGATTTAGATTTAAATCAATACAAGTTTGTCTCATTAAACAAGCCTTTCTCAAATGATGGCTTACTAGTGAGGTTGTGATCACTCTACGAGCATCTCTTTTATCTTTTTCCTTACTAGTCTTTCCAATAGAAGTTAGAGCATTAAAAAGATTTTTTACAATAATACTTTTTCTTTTTGACTTTTTGGTTACACAAATCTTTAATTTTCTTAATAATGGTCTCATTTTGTAAGACTTTAACAATTGCACAAAAAATTTACATTGTTTGGTTAATGTCTTATTGGAAAAGAATTGATTGAGCATATTGGTATCCCATTACCGAACTGTTCATGATGACCTTTTTCCATCAACATTATCTATTATGTTCTCATCTATTTCAAGTAACCATTTAGGGGTTCTCATCTCTCAACATTTTAAATAACAATTCCAAAATTTTTATTTTCAATTTCAATATTTTCATTTTTTAATTTCAATATTTTCATTTACAAATTCAATATGATGTTCAATATTTTTAAATTATATTTCATCTTCACTTGAATTAACATTTAATGGTGGAGAAGAAGCCTCAACTTGAGTATTTGTCATAGCTTATCTTCTTTTCCTATGAATTTCTCTATCTCTTGCTCTATATTCTTCAATTTGATTTGTTGTTAGTTTTCTTTTTCCTTTTCTCTTACGATGACTATTGCTCCCCATTTGCACAAACAAAAAGGAGCACAAAAATGATTGTAAAGGTTGAAAATATGTAAAAGAATCTCCCAAAAGAAAAAATTTATTTGACACAGATAGAAAACATAGGATTTCAGTGACAAAGAGAATGTGGGGACCGTTGGAATGCTCAAAACAGTCCCATTTTTTTTTTTAATAATTCACTAAATGAAAATCCATTTCAAATAGATATCCATTTTGTTTAGTTTAAAAAAAAACTAAACTTCATAATGCATAATATTATTCATAATAGCATAATATTATTAATATATTATATATTTTATATTATATACTATATATTATATTAATATATTATATATATTTATACAATAAATACTATATATATTAATATTATTATTAAGGTATAATTATATAGTATATAAATTATATTATATATTAATATATCTCTCTCTCAGGTCTCTCTCACTCCCTCTCTCTCCCCCAAGTCCCTCCCTCCCTCTCTCCCTCTCTCTCTCTCAAGCCCCCCTCTCTCTCTCAGGTCCCTCCTACTCCCTCTCTCCCTCAAGTCTCTTCCACTCCCTCTCTCCCTCCCTCTATCTCTCTCAGGTCTCTCCCACTCTCTCTCTCAAGTCTCTCCCACTCCCTCTCTCCCTCCCCAACTCTCTTAGGTATTTCCTACTCTCTCTCTCTCCATCTCCTTCTCAGGTCTCTCTCTCTCAAGTTTCCCCACTCCCTCTCTTTCTCTCTATCTTTGTCTCTCACTCCATCCCTTCCTCTCTCTCTATCTCTCTTAGGTCTCTCCCACTCTCTCTCTCTCTCTCAATTCTCTCCAACTACCTCTCCCCCTCTCGCTCTCTCTCAACTCTCTCTCTCTCTCTCTATCTAGTCTTTCACTCTCCATCTCCCTCTCAAGTCTTTCTCTCTCTCTCTTGCAAGTCTCTCCCACTCCCTCTCCATCTCTCTCATGTCTCTCTCTCTCAGGTCTCTCCCTCTCCCTCTCTCTCTGGTCTCTCGCACTCTCTTTCTCTCTCTAAAGTGTCTCCCACTCCATCTCTCTCAGGTCCCTCTCTCTCTCTCTCTCAGGTTTCTCCCCTGCTCTCTCAAGTCTCTCCCACTCCCTCCCCCCCTCTCTCTATCTCTCATCTCTCCCTAGTCTCTCCCACTCCCTCCCTCTCTCTCTTAGGTATCTCTCTCTCTCCCTCTCCCTCTCTATCCCTCTTTCTCTTTCTCTTTCTCTTTCTCTTTCTCTTTCTCTTTCTCTTTCTCTTTCTCTTTCTCTTTCTCTTTCTCTTAGGTCTCTCCCACTCTCTCTCACTCTCCCTCACAAGTGTCTCTGTCTTGCATCTACCTCCCTCTATCGCTCCCAAACCCCTCTATAATATATTTATTATATATTAATCTATTAAATTAATATATTATATATATTTATATTAATATTATTATTATTAAGGTATATATTATATAGTATATATAAATTATATTATATATTAATATGTATGCATATGGGAAGCTTCAAATCTTATATAATAAATAATGGATATCCATTATTTTTAGTTTCACACTAATCGAATAATATGTATGCATAGGGTAAGGTTCAAATCATATATAATAAGTAACATATGTCCATTTATAACAACTATCCATTATGAATGGATATAGATGTTTGTGATTCATTTTTATAAACCAAATAATACATAAAACCAATATTATGTAGTATTAATATATAATAAATGTATTATATATTAATATATATAATAAATATATTATATATTAATATAGAATTATTATTATATATTATGATATATATTATATATAATATATTTAATATATATACTATATATTATTTATTATATATTTTATACTATATAGTGTATAAATAATATATTATATATCTTATACTATCTCTTAGGTTTCTCCCACTCCCTCTCTCCCTCTCCCTCTTTTAGGTCTCTCTCTCAAGTCTCTCTCTCCCTCCCTCTCTCTTCCTCTCTCCCTCTCTCTCTCACTCTCTCTCTCTCACTCTCAAGACTTTCTCTCTTTCTCCCTCCCTCCATCTATGGTTGCTATCTCTCTCTCTCACACACACACACACTCCATCTCCCTCCCTCCCTCTCCCTCCCTCTATCTCTCTATCTCCCTCTATCCCTCTCTCTCCCACTCTGTCTCTCTCTCTTAGGTCCCTCCCAATGCCTCTCTCTTTGGTCTTTCTCTCTCTTTCTCCTTCCCTTTTTCTCTCTCTCTCTCTCTCTCTCTCTCTCTCTCTCTCTATCTCTATCTCTTGGGTCTATTGTTCCATCTATCCGTCCCACCCTACCTCGACCACTCTCTCTTAGTCCCTCTCTATCTCTCACTCTCCATCTCCATCTTAGATCTTTCTCTCTTTCTCACTCCCTCCATATTTGCGCTCTCTCTCTCTCTCTCTCCCACCCTCTCTCTCTTGGGTCTCTTGTTCCCTTTATCCATCCCACCCTACCTAGACAACTCTCTCTCACTCTCCATATCCCTCTCAAGTATTTCTCTCTCCCTCCATCCTTTCTCTCTCTCTCTCTCTCCCTCTCTCAGGCCTTTGTCTCTCTCTCTCACAAACACACTCCATCTCCCTCTTTATCTCTTTCTCCCTCTCAAGTATCTCTCCCTCTCAAGTATCTCTCCCTCTTAGGTCTCTCCAACTCCCTCTCTCCCTCTCAAGTCTCTCTCCCTCTTAGGTCTCTCCCATTCCCTCTCTCCCTCTCAACTCTCTCTCTTTCTCTCTCAAGTTTATCCCACTCCCTCTCTCTCTCTCTCAAGTCTCCCCCACTCCCTCTCTCTATGTCTCTATGTCTCTCTCGCAGTCTCTCTCTCTCACACCCTTTCTCTCTCTTGGGTCTCTTGTTCCCTCTATCCCTCCCACCCTACCTAAAAAAATCTCTCCCAGTCCCTCTCTCTCCCTCCCTCTATCCCTCCTACCCTCTCTCTCTTGGGTCTCTTGCTCCATCTATACCTCCCACTATAAACCCTAAACTCTCTCTCAGTCCCTCTCTCTCCCTCTCAGCTGTCACCCTCCTTCTATCCCTCCTACCCCCCTCTCTCGTAGGTCTCTCCCTTGGGAACCCTACCTAGATAACTCTCTCTCTCAAGTATCTCTCTCTCTCAATCTCCCTCTTAGGTCTCTCTCTCTCTCTCTCAAGTCTCTCTCTGGTCTTTATCAGTCTCCATCTGCTTCTCAAGTATTTCTCTCTCTCTCTCTATCTCTCTCTTATGTTTCTCCCACTCCTCTCTGTCTCTCTCAGGTCTCTCCCTCCCTCTATCTCTCACACCCCCTCTCTATCTCACTATACATATATTATAATGTAGTATATAATATATATACTAATATATGTTACATAATATTGACATAATATATAATATTTAATATATACTTTATATAGTATATAATATAATCATTTTTAATATATTAAATAATAATATAATATATATAATATATTAGTATATTAGTATATATTAATACATTAAATATTATGTAATATAAATAATACAAGTAATGGATATCCATTTTTCTAACAAAATCAATAGGCTCAGGATTTGGTTCAAGATAGCCAAACCTAGAAAGTCAACTCAAAAAGCATGTTTACAAAATTTCCTTAGTTTTTATAATTTCGCCCTTGTGCCTAATGACCTTTTTTTATCCGAATTTGATGAAATGTAAAGGGTTTATAGAAAAAATTGTGAGCTTTCCACCAATGTAAGATATGCATTATTTTGAATGTAATAAATAACTTTTATTGATTTTCTACATACATTACGACTAATGACCTGATTGATAGGATGATTGAAAAACTTCTATAACTTTCAAACTATTCCACATTTTTTTAATCTAAAAGATGTGTCACATTCTATGCTTCACATACTAAAGTATTAAAAGAAAAAAGTCATAAATTTTTGACCAAGTTATGGTGGTCACACAAACAAATTTTAATAATTTTGAAATGTTGTAATAAAAAAATCATAACTAATTATTTACATACAAAATAATCACAAAAAAAATTGAACACATTCAGGCATGTGTACTCTACATGTATATTGAAATTTTCAAAAAAAAAAATATTATCTTTTTCTTGTACTTAGGGTGGTCAAACATACACCTACTTTTTATCTTTTTCTTGAAAATTTAGTACCAGTACATTGAAATTTCAAAATTTCACAAAATAAATTACTCTTTTTCAAAAAAGGACTAGTAGCCTAGAAGCTACATTCAATTTGCTACAAGTTTTATTCTTACATATTTTTCAAATTATGTTAATAACCTATTCAAATTTTTATGTCAAGTTGTGTAGCTCTATTTTTCTAAAATTTCATTGCTACTTAGGGGCCTTGTTTGGACCCCCATGATCCTGCATTGACCCAGATCATGTTTTCTAAGGTAAGGGGTGTGTAAATGGGGAATTTGCAAGGGGTGAAAGTTCACTCTATTACATTTTTCCCCCACTTTAGTGAGCATAGGTGTCAGTGAATGCATAGTTAAGTAGAGTGAAAGAAGTTGAAAAACATATTCCTAAACTATCGAGGAAGTAGACCCCAATCTAGTGAACTCGGGTGTAGGAGAGAGATGGCCACATAGGTACTCAATCCTATGAAGATTTGAACAAAATTTGCACAAGTGCTCGGTCTTGTGGAAGGTGAAAAAAGGGCTCTATTGGTGCTCAATCCTATAGAATTGGCTATGAGGTGCTCAATCCCATAGAGCATGATCAAAGGGTTCCACAAGTGCTTGATCCTGCAGAATGAAAACACTTCACAAGTGTTCGATCCTACAAAGGAGATGCCATCAGTACTTAGTCCTGAAGGAGGCTAGATGTGAAAGAATTTGCAGAGTTTGATTGGCCCTTATAGGTGCTCGGTCCTGCAAGGCAACATGCTAATCCATAGACAAAAAATGTTAGGCAAGAAAAAAGTCATGCAGATGGACAATTAGTTATATCTCAGAACAAGAAATTGAAGGAGAAGCTTTCAAAGGGGTCCCCTGGGAACCCTTCAAAATAAAAGGGGTCTACTCAAGGGATGCTTTTTTTGAAAAGTGAAGACATTTTCTGCAATGATCCTATCATCATGAAATCTTTTTGAAAGATTCTCTTTCATCAAGGAATCCGAAAATGAAGAATGGCCCCCTCGGAGGAGAAATCTCAATTCCTTTTGTTATGAATTTGATTTCAAAAAAAATCTTATTAAGGGGATCCTTAGTGAAGGATGTGATTTTTGAAAAATGTAAAGATTTTTAGCAAGGGATTTGTTGGCCACTAAATACACGTTATTGAAAATTGAAGAAGTAGGAGCCCCCCTTAGGATGGTGTATGTGGACTGAAGGAGCACATGGCATCCTAAGGAAAGGAAGAACATGCAGTGTTGTTGTGGCCCACAATACATGGTGAGATGTAGACATGGAAATGTTTTCACACAAATGAACGACAACACATAGGCACCACAACGTCAAGAAGTGGGAAAAGAAGAGAGGAAGATGAAAAGAAATACAAGCAAAGATGAAGAAATCAAGAAAAAATGGGATCTGATCATTTGAGGTTAGAACTACTCATAGATATAGATAAATAAATATAATATAATATACATATGAAATATCATCAATCCCCAAATGTATTAAAACATGAAGAGGAGAACATGAGGACAAAATGAAAATAAAAAATTGGGTCAACATGGAAGGGAATCCTAAATTCCCCCTACACTTTACATCGTCCCCAATTGTCAAAAATCAAGGTACAACATATAGATGAATGATGCAACAAATAGAGGAAGTTAACAACACAATTTTCACTCTTGTATCCAAGAACCTATGAGGGTGAAAAGGGTCCTCCAAGAACACATAAAACATGCATGGGAGAAACACAACACACACAAAACTAATCTATAGACAAAGAAGAGGTGCCCTCCTAGTCCTCATCAACTAGGAAGTCATCCTTCTCCCAATCTAGATCATTATAGGGAGAGGGAAAATGAGCCTACAATGGTGGGATAGCAAGGGGAACACCCTCAGACTCTCCTATGACAAGAGCTAAGGAAGAGGGCCCCTTGAGGTCTTCTTCACTCAACTCCTATGAGGTAAACTTCATTGATCTTGCAAAGATTGCCAACAAAGCCGGGACATCATCAAGCAAGTTAAACATGCAATTGATGGGAGCACTTTCCATGTGTTAACTGAATAGGAGATGAAGGAGGTGCCCAAGATCCACCATTATTCTCGTCAGGAGAGATGGTGACAAACTCAGGAGACATCGAGCATGCCTTTGTCATAAGGATGACACAAGCCAAAGAGGAACCCACTCCTAAAGAAGGTGATACCTTCTTTCAACCTCCATTGGAAGTGAGGTCATCCTTCAACTTATTCTTCATTGGAGGATGTGAAATCCCCACATAGGAAGTAGAAGACAAGGAGGAAGAGGACATATTTATAAGATGGAAAAATATTTATAAGATGGGAAAATAGAGGGATGTATGGAAGGGACATCAGAAGAGGGGGTTCCACCAAGAGAGAGATGAATTCCTATATCCTTTTAGGGTGAGGGTCATCAACATTCATAGGAGGAGCTGGAAGCAAGATCGAGGTGATAGGAACTAAAGCAGAAGAAGTAAATGAGGGAAGCATAGTAGGAGATGCTCAAACAGGAGCTACTGGCTCCTCTTCTGCCTTTTGTGAAGCAGCTTGCTCAATAGCCAAAGCCTTCCTCCAGTGCTTATGCTCATGTGCAAGCCAGTTTCTTTGGCTCTAAAAATTAGAACTCACTTCTTGAGAAAGAGGAAGAGGCTCTAGTTTTGCCATAGGTGTGTCCTCCACAACTGTTACTGGTGGGAGAGTAGCCTCATTGATGGGAGTAGGAGTAGGAAGTGTAGGAGTGAAGACTAAAATAGGTGGAGAAGAAGATGCAAGTGCCTCATCGATGAACCTCTTCCTATTCATTGCCCAATGGGAAGGAGCAGTAGGAGGCCGCAAAGGTCAAGACACAAGGGCAACTCCATGAGGGCCCTTCCCCTTACCATAGACAATGGGCCTCAACACCATGGACAATATGGGAAGCTTGAATACTTGATTCTTGGCCTTCTACTAAGTGGGCACCATCAAACTCCTCATGTGAGGCATAGGAGCAAAGGCCAAAGGTGCCACAATAGGGCGGGAGGAAGAAGCAAATGAAACAATAGAAGAAGATGAAGGCTCCTAAGCATGAACAAACATTCCCTTCCCCTTTTTAGAGGAGGAGGAGGAGGAGGCAGCCTACTATTGCACAATCATAGAAGCCTTTACTGAAATAGTATAAAGGGAGACAGGGTAGGTCACTTTTTTATGTTATGCCCCAATTCTTATATTTAATATATGTGCAATACAAAGGTTTTGTCCTTAGGGGAAGCAAACAAACAAGGTTAGGCTAGAAGTGATCTAACGAGTAGGCCCCATGTGATAGCAGAGGTTTATATGCAATGCCATTTGTAACATGCACAAAGCCCTCATGAGAAAACTTCAAACATTTATGCACTACCTGAAGCAACTACATTCATAGAAGCTAGTCATTAGATGCCTAGCTTCACTCTGCACAAGCCAAACTCTAGGATGATATCGAAAAGAGCATTTACATTCCTAGGTCCTACCAGGATTGAGAGGGTGATGGAACCAATTGGAGGGACCAAGAGTCCATAGTGCATATGTATTGTGGTTTTTGATTCATCATACCCATCCTTATGCAAGAAATTTATCAGTATGATCTCCTCTATTATAATATTAACATGACACATATGATCAATGAGAACACTAGCCAAAGTGTCCATGTTGATGTGAGCGGGAATGTATTGAGGAGAGGGTTCTATATTCACATTCATAGGAAAGTTTCACAATGTAAAGTTTATAGCAGGTGACCATTCACAAGCTACATAGAAGTGATGGGGAGATACATAAAAGAGGCTATATTTTATGTACTCCAAAAAGGACTTCCTTAGGATGCCCCAAAGGTTTGACAATTAGATAGTGACCTATCTAGATTTCACTTCACAATGTCTTGGGATCCTTTTGGCTACACCACTGGGTATGTGCAGGATCATGATGGGCCAAAAAGTGGCAATATGATGGGTATGTGTAGGGTACACATGTGGTTGATGAATTTTTTTTACCCAAAATTGATGAAATGAAAAGGGTTTTTAAAGGAGATTCTCATATTTCCACCAATATAAATTATGCTTTACTTTCAATTTAAGATAATTATTATTCATTTCCTATTTGAATTCTGACTAAAGACACGATTGATAAGTTGATTGAAAACATCTATAACTTTCAAGCGGTATCTCATTTTTGAATCAAAACATCGTCACATTCTATACTTATTATACTATAGGATTAAAAAAAGAATTTCATGATTTTGACCAAATTAAAATTAATAGTCGAACTTATACAAGTTTATATTTTTTTAAAGTTGTAATAAAAAAATCATAATTAATTATTTACTTGGAAAAATTACAAAAAAATATACATCACATCAGGACATGTGAATTCTACTTATATCTAAAATCTTATAAAAAATATTATCATCATTTATTACTGGTTAGGGTAGTTGGAATGAGCCACCTATACTTATTTTTCCTTGAAATTTAAGTACTACTGTATTGAAATTTCAAATTTTCACCAAATAGACTTAAAAAAAATAAAAAAAATAGTAGTTTAGAATCTACATTCAATTTTCTATAGATTCTATTGTTACATATTTTTGAAATAATATAGATAACTTATTCAAGTTTTTACATCAAGTTGCCTAACTTTGATTTTTCTAAATTTTTCACCACTAAAGGGCCTATTTTTTCCATGATGATCCTGCACATACCCCGCTAGGAGTTGTAGGGTGGGTTGCAAGGCTATGCGCCCTGCAACACACACACACACACACACACACCTAGAACATGAGAGAAGATTCCCTCAACAAAGAGAACCAAAATAGTTCATGTCAAGCTCACCAAAATGTAGAGGAGGGGGACCGGTTGCTCAGGGACTCCAGGTCATGGGAGAGTCTAGAACAATAGGTTACCCTGATCTACCTCAAGCTAGATAAATTATTTAGAAAGGTTTAAGGTTTAAGGGGGTGAAAAGGTAGGACAATTGGTCTATCACTTTTCTTCTACTAATCATAATGCCTCAGGGGGTCAAACAAGTCAAATCTTAGGGTTTATTTTGTAGCTTAAGCAACTCATTTCCTAAGGACAACAACACAAGGCATAGACTCTAGCATGGAGCACTGGCATCTCAATGGGGTGTTGGCATCTATATGGAAAAAAATAGTAAAGTGCAAATAGAAACACTAAAAAATTAACCAACAAATTGACCAATGAGGTTTTATGCTATGATAGAGATGGAAAATGTAAAAATAATAGCACAACAAGAAGAATACTTTAAAAGTACTAAGCAAGAATTTGATAAGGAAAAGGTGGTAGAAAAAGATCTTCAAACCCATGAGTTGAGGTCTTCAAAATCTTCACTTAATGAGCAACCTACACACATAAGAATGAGAAAATGTTGGGGATGTGTTTAGAGGGCTCCCTCAATCAGTCTCCCGCTTTGGTGTTTCCACCTCCATGAATAACCGGATAAAAATGATTATAGAAATATGATAAAGAAGCTATAGAAATGGAAATACCAAGCAATGCTAAAACAATGATATGGTACTATGTGAGTAGATGATGCAAAAGAGAAATGATATTGAATAGATATCACCTTCTCAACTAGTTGTTCTCAAGGTAGGTAGAGGAAGATGTGAGCTCACAAGCTCTCCAAGATGAATGATGTTGCAACAACGAAGAGGAGAAGCCAACAAAGCAACAACTTGTAGCTTCAATGGAGTGATGGTGCAGCTTGAAAGTGTGGGAGTTGATCAAGTTGAGAAGCCAAAGTGTGTAGAAATTTAAAGAAGCTAGATAGAATGAAGAATAAGGTAATTTGAAGGGAATAATGGAGGAAAAAGTGTCATTTGAACTCGGTCAGAGAGGTAGGAAGCATTACACTTCACGTCCAATGGAGGAGTGTAATGCCTCTATGGTTTCCAAAGGTGAGAATCCTGTTAGGATGGAAGCATACCATGCTAGCATCCCAAATAGAATATCCCCCATTGAAACACAAAATAGTTGCCAAGTGGATGGGGAATGGAAGCGGGTTTGGAAAACATATCATCAAGATCCATATTTCTAAGGTAAGGGGTGTGTAAATAGGGAATTTTAAAGGGGTGCAAATTCACGCTATTAGAATAAGATTTTAGCAACTATTATAATAGAGGATTGTGCAAGTTCTTCGAAATTTTCATTCTTTCTTTATGTTGTAATGAGTAGGGGAGAATCATTTTCTAAACATTGGTGCATCACCTTCATTTTCTATTTCGCTTCTCCTCCCTTTTCTTCTAGAGGATTCAACATTAGGATTAGGATTAGTTCATATTAGGCATTTAATGTTGAGTTGGATCAATACTTTGCACTTAGTTTAGAGAGGGAACCAACCCTTTATTTAGAGGTTTGAATTCATTTATCAAGGTCCCACACCTTGAATCCATTCCCATGTTTTCATTGAGCAGATGAATTCATCATTCAATAAAAGGTTGAATTTAGATTGATAAATTTTATTCCCTGCGAGTTAGGTAAGGTGAAAGAGATGAAGTAGAGAGAGCCTTCCCATGAGATAGAAATCAACAATAAATAAAGGTAAGAATATTCATCAGAGGTTCCTTGAACCATTGGAACCTTTGACAAGTTCCCATTCCCCTCATAGACCTCGACAATGAAGTGCAACGAAGAGAGCACAATGGAAGGGAAATGGTCCAAATTCTTTATGGAGCTATAAGATCTGAAAAAATAAAGCTAGGCCAGTAGGCAACTAAAATAAATTCTAATGGCGAGCTTAAGGTTAAAGTCAAAATCAACTTTTGCTAAGGTAGGAGAATAATTGAGGCACTGTTCCCTAGCACCTCCCTTCTATACAACCACATGAATATTGTGATGTTGCTCCTAACTACAAGGATGATGTTTAATTCATTTCCACATATTTTAAAGAAAAAAATGTAGTACACATGCCTTCTTTTTTATTTGCAGTCCTCTTGTGTAAAAATGACTAAGCTTAGGCCATGTTTTAAGTGGATTGCATGGTGTATTTCTTGTATTTTTCCCCCTTTTTCATCAATGTAGGTACTAGCGAGAGTGTTGGGAATGTTCTTTATGTATTTAGATCAAATTTATTTTGCAAATATTTTAGGGTTGTGCTAGACAATGACTACGGTTCCCTCTCTCTCTCTCTCTCTCTCTCTCTCTCTCTCTCTCTCTCTCTCTCTCTCTCTCTCTTTCACCTATTGAGCTTAAAGGTAGATTTATTCTTATTGTAAGGGCTTCTTCCCTTAGTGTTTTGGAGTAGATAGTTGTATTTTGACACTTCTACAACTATAAACTAGTTTTAAGCCTCTAATTAATGAAAACTGTCATTTTTTATCTCTCCTCATTTGGAGTTGTTTTGTAGATTTTCCTTACCTTCATGTCTAAATGAATGTTTGGTGTTCTTGTATGTTAATATTTTGTGCTAAATTCATTTTCAAGACTAACATTGGATCATATCTTTCCCTTTTAGTGTTTGCAAAAAACCCTAACCTGCATATAAGCTTTCAAGAACTATTATAATAGAGGATTGTGTAAGCTATTTGAAATTTTCGTTCGTTTTTCTGTTTTAATAAAAAGGGGAGAATCATATTCTAAACATCAGTGCATCACCTTCATTTTATATTTCCCTTCCTCTCCCTTTTCTCCTAGAATATTTAGAAGTAGGATTAAGATTAGTTCATAGGCAATTAGTATTAAGTTGGATCAATACTTTGCACTTATTTTAGAGAAGGAACTAACCCTTCATCTAGAGGTTTGGCTTCATTAGCAATATCTCAGATCTTGAAGCCAGTCCTATGTTTTCACTGAGCAGTTGAATTCATCATTCAACAAAGAGTGTAGTTTAGATTGACAACATACATGATACAAGCTTACAAAATAACCATAACAAAAATATCAAAGATATACTACAAGACTACACAAGATATAAAATCTCAAGAGGGAAAACCCCAACTTCTAGAAACATCCATACTCAATGTATTATTCAATTATGAAAACATTATAATAGACTTAAAGAGTCTCCATCAATAGCTATAAAATATCAAGCTCCTCCAAAGCATCCACCATGTGTCCAAGCATAATGGGTAACCATGAAACTACACATGACATGTCATGCTTTACATATGCACTCTACAAGATAATGCAATACAAATGACAACCAAAGCAAACAACTAGCTAGCCAACCTCAACGACTAAACATGTGCTTTCTTTTATAAATTCAAGTTCACACGAATACAACTAAGTGATAAGGTTAAACCATGTGCCTCAAAACCATGAATTCACAAAACCATTGACATCAACGTTTAATTTTTGGTACTATGTTATCCTCATATTAAATATTTTTCCAATGTGCAACCTGCACATAAAATATCTCACCAATATTTTATATAAATTTACAAGTGAACCCAAATAAATGTTTAATGTGACTAAACACATATCCTAAAGATGCACCATGAATATATATTTCTTATACAGCTGTACAAAATCCTTTTCCTAATAATAAATTTGACCAAACTACTAAAAATCTTACGAGTAGGTTAATTCTTACTACTAGTTACAAAAATAATATATATATATATGTAACTGCCAAATACAGTAAACCAATGGCTGCTTCATTCAGTTGAAAAAAATGACGTAAACCAAAACTCTCTGGGTTTGGTTTGTAATTAAAACAACATTATAACTTGCCATTTTCAGCAATTCAATGTGCACTTATTGCAACATGTAAAATTCCAAGGAGCTAGAAACCTTATCTTTTACTTATCAATGTTGGATTAAATTCTTCCAATCATCACGGGAGATCCACAATTTCTATAAATTCTCTGGGTAGTATGAATATATGGTGATCAAGATCAATTCGTCCACTGTTATGCTGAAAACACGGGGTATACTAACAGCAGTTTATATATTTCCCTTATGCTGTGCACGTTTGTCTGTGCAGGCAAAGCCATAGAAGGAAAAGACAGTGTGAAAGCCAAAGTGTCCGCTCTCTTCACATTCGGGGACTCAATCATGGAATGAAATGAATAATACATTGGAGGTTGGGTTCTTTTACAAGGGTTTCTCATATCTTGTGTAATATTTTTCTATGTTGTTTAGATTTAGAATTATAACTTTTTTGCATTACTTTTCTCAAGGAAATAATGTAGGAACTTTATAGGCTTCCTCTCACTAGTATTAGAGATTTTTTTGAGTTCTTTTACTAGTGATGTCATGAGAATAGTTCCTTTCACTCTTGTATTTCATTTATATTAATTCTCTTATGGAAAATATTTCTCACAAGGGGTTCACTTTCATACCCTCCATATTATGATGACTTTGGTTAAAATTGATGACTCTTTTATGAGCCTACAACATTAGGAAGGTCAAGGTGGTTGAGTTATTCCTCAAGCGGGTTGATGGAAATTTAAGATTGAAGTTTTCAATAATCAAAAACTTTAATGAATACCCATCATTATTAGATCCATGATATTAAAACATTGAACATTAAAACTCTCTATATTTATTGAAAAGATATCCATACTATAAGAGATATAGTCTCTATAAGAGGAATAGTCTCTTGTAGAGATTTTACCCCTTGAAAAACCCGAAAGACTTGCTATCTATCTTGTAGTGGAATTTCGATTTTGCTTTCAAGAATTATATACTTAGGTTGTTCTATCAGGTTCTTAAAACTTTCTCTTTGACCCTCCATAATGTTCCCCACTGTTTGGGTTTTAATTTCTGGAGTACGGCACCGCTAGTTACAAAAATAAAAAATATATTCAACTGCCAAATAACGTAAACCAGTTGCTGCTTCATTCGGTTGAAAAAATGACGTAAACCAAAACTCTCTGAGTTTGGTTTGTAATTAAAACAACATTATAACTTGCCATTTTCAACAATTCAATGTGCACTTATTGCAACTTCGTAAAATTCCATGGAGCCGGAAACCTTACTTTTACTTATCAACGTTGGATTAAATTCTTCCAATCATCACGGGAGATCCACAATTTCTATAAATTCGCTGGGTAGTATGTGATCCAGATCAATTGGTCCACTGTTATGAAACATGGGGTATACCAACAGGAGTTTGTATATTTCCCTTATGCTGTGCACGTTTGTCTGTGCAGGCAAAGCCATTGAAGGAAACGACAGTGTGAAAGCCAAAGTGTCCGCTCTCTTCACATTCGGGGATTCAATCGTGGATCCGGGCAACAACAACTTCATATCCACACTCGCTAGGGCCAACGCTCCTCCATACGGTCAAGATTTTCTTGATGGCAAAGCTACAGGCCGCTTTTGCAATGGCAAACTCTCCACAGATTTCATCGGTATGTATTAACTGTATTCAGCAACTTTGAATCTAATATTCTACAATTTCACCATTTGGTTATGGCCTGCAGCTGAAGAGCTGAGACTGAAGGAGACGGTGCCGCCATTTTTAGACCCTGAGCTGAGTACACAAGACCTTCTCACAGGTGTCAGCTTTGCGTCCGCTGCAAGTGGATTCGACAACCTCACCGCCGAGCTCGTCGTAAGTGATTTCCTACCTTAATTTTCCAATATAAAGTTCTTTTGCTTTGTTGGATTTAAGCTCATAACGTTGATCTATATTTGTACAGAGCGTGATACCAATCTGGAAACAAGTGGAATACTTTAAAGAGTACAAAGCCCGCTTGGCAGATCTGGTGGGAGAGGAAAATTCGTCCAATATAATTGGGGAAGCTATATTTCTGAGCGTTGCAGGTTCCAACGATTTCCTGGAGAACTATTTTTCCCTTCCCAATAGACAAAACCAATACAGCGTTGCACAGTACCGGGACTTTCTGCTTAACATATACGTCACCTTCATCGAGGTAGACTAAATTTTCTTAATGAGTAAATAGATGGCCGCCATTTCTTTCATAGTTTGTGATTGAAGGGGTTATGTTATGCAGGATCTGTACACGCTTGGCGGCCGCAGATTTGCTGTGTATGGGATGCCCCCGATGGGATGCGTGCCCCTCGAGAGATCATCATACGGACAATTAACTTCCGGATGTGTTGAGAAATATAACCAGGCTGCACTTTCTTACAATACACAACTGATGTCAATCGTCGGCAGATTGAATACTCGCCTTCCCGGCATTAAAGCAGTTTATGCAGACATCTATAACATTTCCATGGATATTTTTCAAAATCCCTCCAAATATGGTATCAATTGCAAAAATTTATAAGAACTCTTTTTCATCTGACCTTAAAAATGGTTCTTAATGGTTGCTAATGTTGTTTGTAGGATTTGAGACATCCAGCAGGGGATGCTGTGGGACAGGCTTAGTTGAGATTGGTATAATGACCTGCAATTCCGAAACTCCGGTTACTTGTTCAGATTCAGACAAATTTGTTTTCTGGGACTCTGTCCATCTTACGCAGAGAGCATATCAAATAACTGGGCACGAGGCGTTCCAGAAGTATATTTCACAACTTCTGTAACTATTTAAAGTTAGAAATAATAAATGAAGCTATATGTCATATTTATAAAGTGAAATCTTTCTTCACTAGCTAATTATTTATTGTTACAAATGTACCACATTCCATATCTTGGTCAATAGGCTGGACTATAGTCTGAAATATTTTAAATGATGGAGACTAAATACCTAGTATGTATTTGTCTTTTTTCACTATGAAATAAAGAGATTAATAATATTTTATTGATTTGATTTTGTAATTAGCTAATTATTTATTGTTACAAATGTACAACATGTCATATCTTGGTCAATAGGCTGGACTATAGTCTGAAATATTTTAAATGATGGAGACTAAATACCTAGTATGTATTTGTCTTTTTTCACTATGAAATAAAGAAATTAATAATATTTTATTGATTTGATTTTGTAATTAATCATCACTTTAGGGCAGTTGGTTTTGGAATAAATGTATGATGAAGAGTTGTCTATTTTTTTTATTATATTGAAGTAAAGCAAAGAAAAGCTATGTATTTGGTTTTCATTAATGTTTAAAAAAATTAAAATTAAAATTAAAATATTATCTCTTTAGAGTTTTTTTTTTCTTTTTTCTTTTTTATATATATATAAGTTAAAACATTTTGTTTTCAAATGAATATACTCTTAAAAAGATCATAAGAATTAAAAATATAAAATCAAGTATATAAATATTAATATAAGATTTTTTTTGGTTGGAGAGATGTGACAAAACCTTTGTAAGAAGGTAGTCATGTAACATAAGGGGTGTTAAAAGCTATTTTACAAGCACTATAAAGTTTATAAATTGAAAAAGACTTAGAGTTTTTTTGTTGTTGTTGTGGGGTGAGTGTAAATTGTTTAGGGTTGAAAACAATGTTAAAGAGGCAATTTTTATTTTATTTTTGAAGTAGAGTTGGTTATATTTAGAGTAATTATTGAAAATATTTCTAGATATAGTATGAGTTTATTGTTTCTTATTGTGTTGTGAGTGTAAATCAATAAGGATTAAAAATTATATTAAAGAGATAAATTTTGGAGTCATAATTCAAAATGCTTCTAGATATAATATGCACATGGTGCAAAATTATGAAATCTAGAATGTTGTTTCTAGTTTTGAAACATGCAATTTATTCTACTATATAGATGATACAAGTTGGTTATGCAAAAGGTGTATAAAAGTGATTTATAAAAAAATAAAATAAAAATTGATAGACAATGTGCATGTACAAATGAACTAAGGACTAGTAAATAAGTATTTTTCAAAAAAAAATTGTAAAAATTTCAATTAATGTTGAGGGTTGAGATGGATTTCTTTATAATTTATAATGAAATATTATTAACTATTTGATAGGATTAATGTAGAAAACTCAAACCCCTCATTTACAACCACTCTATGTTAACTTAAAATGATACTAAATTATTCATTATTTTGAATTTGTAGAGTATGATGTAAGGCTTAGGTTTATGTAATTTGTTACACCCCACCTTAGATTCTTAAATTACTTTTCAATTTATGGTAATTATTAGGATGAATTATGAGATTAGGAAACCCTGAAAGTTGGATATTTTGATGGATTTGAGCAATGATATGTTACTACATTTAAATGGAATGTTGAAGATTATTTGATGTCATGAATATGATGAAATACAATGAGATGATTTTATTTCTTTAAAGAAAACGATTAATGTAAATGTAAATATGAACATTGATGCAGTGGTTTCCAAGCTAACTACCAGTTTGTTTTCTCGAGTGAGTTTGCAGGAGCGATCCAAACGCCTCCAAAGAGAAAGAGGGGGAGCATCACCTAGGAGAAGGGTAAAGTAATGAATCCTCTGACAACATCATATGAGATTGATATTGGTCAAATATTTAATCTCGTAAATCGAAAAGTGTTTAGGAATGTCATTGTATGTTTGGAGTTGAGTCAATCTAAGATAGTTGTGTCACGTTCTATTCATTATATTTGGAGGCAGCAATTTGAAGTTTGATAACTCTTTTGTTTTAATATATATATATACAAGTAAATATACATGAATATTAATAAGAGGTGTAATGGAAAACATATGTGTACAAATATGTATATACATATGCATAAGTGTACTATGAAGGAAATTAGCACACGCATTTGTAAAAGATTATACTTGTAAAGCATGATATTATATACGCTATTATGGGATAGCTATCAATATTTGATTTTGATCATTTTGGTTATCGTCGAAGTTCAAGCGTATTGTGTCAATCACATCGACATAAGGATGTGATAGCGATCATCGTCAACTTTTCTTGTGATTGTTTATGACATTATTATTACTATTGAATGTATAATAATATGCATTTTATGATAATTGGAATCGGCTGCATAAGCCGTGGGATTGTTATTCTGCTCGACTCATTCAAACGAGGAGCTTAATAGAGTATTGTGGCGGCATAGGTGTAAAATATTTATATTTTGTTCAAATGCCAACGTGAACATAATAAGCTGCGATGTTACTTAATGAATTGGGAAGGAGTTTTATTTTATAGTTGAAAGGACAATATTAGTCATTGAGGCCGCAGGCATCTCACCATGTTAGCATGGGTTCAAGCCTTGTGTTTGGGTATTCCACACATGGGAACATGTTAACTGACTTCGGGCAACAGTTTCTTCTTTTGGTTTTATGGTAGAAATTTGGAAAGGTGAGGATAAGTCTTTGGGGAGGGCTTAAGTGTTATCTTGGCAATATAAACTCACTACGTTGTAAATCGTGGCTCGAATCACGCAAGGATAAGGGGAAAACTACCCTGTAACAGTTTATTAACTGTTTCTTGCAAAAGCTTTTTTGGGGGTGGGGGAGAAGGTGCATTGGAGAATATATTCCTTGGAAACCATAGGGGAAAAACCATTCGGAAAAAGAGTGATCAATGATAACGAAAAATGGAGAGCATTATCGATTTTGGATCTGACGCTAAATAAGAGAGTGGAATCAGTTATTAAGAGATATAGAACATGGGGGGAAAAGGCAGTTTGAGGGGCGATATAGACAATAGTCAAATACCGTGTGAGGAACTCAACACTGTATCCTGTGTTGTGTATTCAAGCGATGGAGTTTAAAAGAGAACTGAGTCGTTCTTGGGAAGCGCAGTAACTTGACAGTAAAAGGGAGCCAGCTCCATAGAGACTTGCTATTCACCTATCTTGTGCATAGAGAAGAACACAAGAGACCATTGTAGTAAAACCTCTCAAAGAAGAAGCAGCTTGAGGAGGAGAAGATTAGTTGCATACATTTTATCGGTTAGTGCATCGGGATGATTCCTCCCGTTTATTTGATAAGTTCTTTTTCGGGTCATGAAAGATTGCATGTAGTTTTCTTTCCTCCATTCTAACGATCTCATTGAGTAAGAAAGGATGATAATGGGATAATTAAGCATCCAAGTATCTTACTTAATTCTTTACATCTCCAAAATCTCCAAATTGAGATAGATCAGTTCTTAAATTGTTTGCAAAAACTAGTTTCTTTAAGGTTAGTTCAGGGTATTTATACCCTCAAACCCTCTTTTGCATAACTATGCCTAGAATTGAATCATGAAGACTTTCATGGATTAATATGAGACTCTCTACACTCCTTAAAGAAATGGTTTGTTATCCTTTCCAATCTTTAAGTCTATTATTGAATGCAAAGGTTTTGCATTTAAAGTTCTTAAATAAACCCATGATAAGAAAATATGAAGCCTAAGTTCCTTTGTGGGGGTTGAGCCAAGCTTGTATAGTTTGGAATTAAAGAAGTGGTAGAAATGATTAAAACATAGATAAGTGTTAGTTTTATTTATCAAGGATGCATGCTTAGTTAAGTATAGCTATTCTTGGTTTTCTTTCTCGACTACTTGTTGAGTGACTTTGTTAAAATAAATTGGGTCCTTGAAAATGAAGACCTTTACCTTTCTTGATATGTACCTTATTGAAAACACCTAGATAGGGTATTTGTAAAGGATGAGTTTATGCTATTATATGACCATGTATATGTCTTGATGATGACATAGTGTCATCAATATTGTTAAAGAAGCCTAAGAATTTGAAAGAAGATAAACCCTTTTAATCTACATTAGGTCTTGAATTAGAGGCGGTAGCCTAGATGCTAAATATTATAGATGGGTAAAAGGGAATTCAATGTCCAAAGAATTATACCAAACCAGTTGTATTTCAATTTTAGTGAGTAAGCACTTATGTTATGCAAGATGAGACCTGTTGGTCTATGATTGTTTATACCTTAGTTAACAAGAGTTCATTGAAAAGCATGAAGGTCTAAAACTAAAAGAATTTTATATTCTTGATGGAGATCTAACCCTTTCTAAGTAGACTTTGTCTAAGTAATATTCATACTACATTATGACCAAGAAGATCAAGAAGATATTGTTTCTTGACAAGATTTTCTTAAATATTATATTGAGTCTATTTGCTCTCATGGGTTAGTGTTAAGACTCAAGCAAGTGGTTGTAGCCAAGACCCAGGTAGTTATGTGAAA
>VDFB02281492.1:99180859-99249628 GCA_007258455.2 Sequoia sempervirens | reverse complement strand
GGAGGCAATCTTTTAGACAACATAATATCACTAAAATGCTTTTGATTCTCAAGATCACCGTGAAGTGTGAGAGAAGTGCATACACATTTGAATGACAAGAGTTTGTAAAGAAGATTACAAAAAAAAGCAAACAAAAATTTATTTTTTAGTCCTCAAAGGAAATAATGAGTTATTTTTATAGCACCAAAACCAAATGTGGAAGTTGATTGTTCAATTTTAATCCAAACTCCAAATTCTAGTAAGTATCTAAGGTTCAATTTTAACCAACTTGATGAAGCTTGAGTTGTGGGTTAATTTTAAGTCCAAATTGAATCTAGTTGGTCCTAGGAAATGAAATGCAAAAATTGAAACCCAAGATTATCACAAAGAGCATTGAAAAATACTTTTAAGTCTTAAAATTTTGATCCTCCCCCGCTTCCTGAAAATACGATGCTAGACTGTAAATGTGACACTCTGCAAATGTCAAATGTGGCGCTAAAAAAACAAATGCGACACTCTAGTTAAGTCAAAAGTGGCACTCTGTAGAAATAGAAAGCAAGAATGCGACACAATTACAAAGGCGGTGCTCTGCAGTTATAATGTTAGACAGAAGATAGACAGTGCGAATGCAACAGTAAATAAAAACCGACATGACAGAGGCATGTATATGTGGCATGCTATAGTGAAAGTGATGCTGTAAAACAAAAGCGGTGCTCTGTGGCATCACATTTGTAGAAAGACGGCGTCGCGTTCTTGTACCTGCAAAAAATGGAAAAATCAAGTGAAATTGAACATGTTAAGTTGATCAACCCTCCTAGCACCAAAATGTGAACACCAAACTTGCACAAACTAACAAGAGATCGAAAATCAAGTGTCAAACATGTTAGAAAGATCAATCTAGTGTTCCCTATGAAATTCTTTAACCAAAATCACTAGAAAACATGAAATAACAAGAAAACTAACAAAGTAAAGCTTGTAATATAAGTAAAATCAGCTAAACCTCCATCCCATAGGGGGAGTGGTGCTCCTTTGATGTGGAAATAATCCCTTTCCCAATCCCTTTGATAAGCTTGATGATTTGTTGATGATCCTAGAGTAAAATTGACTATAATCTAGCTACAATGCTTCAAAATGATGAAAAGCTATGGAGTGAAATGCCTATAATGATAATGCTCTAAGTTGTGGATCCATATTATGAAAATGATGCCTCTATTTATAGAAGCCAAGGGTTGAATAATGGAGGAAATTGGTGAATGTGGGATAAATTGAGATCCAATGAGAATGTGCCAAGTGTCCAATTCTATTGGAGGAAGGTGGAGCACATTTTGGGAAATGTGTGAGTGGAGGAGGATGGAAGAGAAGTAAATGTTGTTGGTTGAGAATTTGAGATTGGTGTAAGAGGAATTGAATGAGATTTGAGAGGATGTAAGAGGATTTGAAAGGTTGTAAGAGGATGTGATAGATTTTTGAAAACCTTTGGAGGGAAATTGAATGAGAGGTTGTTGAGAGGAATATTCCTTGGAATATGCCTTGGTGAGGGAAAATAGTTGAATTAAATAATTAATTGAAATTATTTTCACGTGCAACCTGGTTAGTTGACCATGAGTTGATTTAACTCTTGAAGAGTTAAAAGCTATAGGATTTGATAATGATGATTAGAAAGTTGATTTAGGATTAATTAATCCAAAATTAATTAATTGGTGTGAATTAGGAGATGTGACATTTGATTTGATTGATTTTTAATCAAATAAGAGGATTTAGGGGGGTTTAAATAAATGATTTGATTTAATTAAATAATATGATTAATTAGTTAGAATAAGGGTGAATTAATCAATAAATTTAATTATTTGATTAATAGCTAAATTTTCTAAATTTAATTAAATAATGTTGATTATTTAATTAATTAATCAATTTGAAGTGATTTAGGAAGAAACGGTGTTAGTTAATCAGAATCAGATGCATAGTATCAATCAAGACTTTTTCAATGTCTACAGTACCCATGAGAAACACATTAGGTCTAGTGAAGTTTGATATTCACTAGGTGTGCACCTATGGCAAAATAGCAAAATGAGAAACACACTAGGTCTAGTGAAGTTCGCTATTCACTAGGTGTGCACCCATTAACAACCATACCAAGAGTTATACTCCCTAATAACTCTGATAAGGTTCCACAAAATGATTAAGATGTTATTCCAATGTGATCCTAAGTTCAACATGCGTGAACAAAGTGAAGCAAAAATGGTAATGTCAATACACCACTAAGTCTAGCATGTGTAAACACAGTAAAGCAAATAATGTCAATGCATGCCCCCACCTTAAAGAAATTACAAGACACCATCCTATGAGAAATTACTTAAGGTAGAAAATGATAAGTGCCATGCAACAAAAGGTCATAAGAGCTTATTTGGAAAGCCCTACATGCCAATGATATTTTTTCAAATAAAGCTACATCATGATAAGGGGTTGCCCCCAATGTAATACCATAGACAAGATAAGAGATGAACAAAGAAGGGATCCATGGATCCATGTTTGATATACATCTTTGCTACAGTGATATAATAAAGCTCAGAGCTGACATCATTCTCCAAATACTCGTGGAACAACAAACACAATGGAGGAATGAAACAAACAGAGAAAACAAAAAAAATTTGGGTTGAAAGAGACCTAACTATCTTAATGCCTTGCATCATCCCCAAAAGGAAAACACAAGATAAAAGTAAAATACAAAGTTTATGACATATAGAAGAATTGAGATACAAATAGAAGAATGCCACGATAGATTTGTTTCCTTTGTATCCTTGCACCAACACAACAACGAGGGTTATCCAAAGAAAACTCATAAACACAAAGGCATGCCAAAAAACACAACATGAGAGATCACATCATGTGTAAGGAAAAAAATCACATGAAACAAACATAAAGAGTACCACACATGCGAGCCAATCTAAAGCAGGTCGTCTATATCCCAATCTTTCTCATCATATAGGGAAGGGGGAAAACTAGCTAAAGGGACTACAACAACTGTTGTACTAGGAGAATTTCAAAATTCAACATGTGGTGGGTCACTCTCATTAGGTGGATCATCATGGTTTCCCCCATCTAAATTCATAAACTTTGAAAGCAACACACTAAGCTTATTATGCACTTGTTCATTCAATTTTAGCAATTTCATCTTCATCATCCAAGTTAATCACAATAGGATGTTTTATAACAATGGAAGTGGCCCTAGCCTTTAAGAAGAGTATAGACAAAGGAAACCAACAAGTTCATAGCATCTGAATTCGAGTGTTGTGTCCTACATAACCCAATTGACAATCAAACTAAGTATAACCATACAACTTTAGAAAATACTCTAAGTATAACCAATTTAACTAGATTGTGAAATTTGGAACATTGTGAACCGAATAAATGCAAGTAGGTACTTTTACATTACTTTGGCCAAAGTTATTAAAAATAAACACTTACATAGGAAATATAGTCATGTATTCACACACCTCTAAGTCTACTTGAAAATGACATTCATCCTATGGTTTATCACACATTTGACTCATTTGACTGATCATCTATTTTTTCATAAATATTTAAGACCAAAAATGTATTCTTATTTATGGTTAGTAACAACTAAGGTCATTAAAATGTACTTGTCATTTCATGCCACTCTTTTATGTCACTATTAAGAGCCATTAAGAAATACATAAAATATTGCTTAGGAGAAGGTTTCACCAAGGAAGGGATTCTATCCCAAGTCTTTTGGAATTTGTAGTTGAAGTCACTCATGAATTCATGAGGTGCCCTCTTGATTGTTATTGGTTGTTCTACTAGGGACAAATGGTCACTTTTATCTTCAAAGTGCTTGCATAATTTCTCACCTAACTCATCCCAATTGTGAATGGAGTTGGATGGAAATCCTCTATACCATTGCAATGCTTTACCCTTAAGAGAAGTGACAATCAACCTAACAACCACATTATCTTCTGTTACATCATGCACTGAGCATATGTTTGTCACATCTATGATGTGATTTGCTAGAGTTGTGGATGTTTCACCAATGTAATGGGGAATACTTTTGAGGGCATTGACTGGTATATCATTCTTTTGTTCTATAATTAAAGGGATGCCACCACTAAAAGATACAAAGGGTTGATTTCTAGGTAAATCCATGTGGAATAAATTCCTATTTGTATGGACAACAAGTGTCCTAGCTTGAAATAACCTATCCATAGGTGCCATAGATAGAGCTCTAGGAGATAGATTAGTACCTCTATTTCTCCTAATAGGTGACAAATATTGTCTATTTCTTCTTCTAGTTCAAAAAAATATGGTAAAGATGGTAGCTTAATGTATTGAACTTACCTCTAGAAGATGTTCTTGTCTGAATTCTAGGCATGAATGAACAGGTCCACCTTGTAATCAGGAGTTCTAGGCAACAACATGAGTCACAAAATTTGATGTAGAGTCCTCCTTTGATTACAGAGTCACCAGGTACTTATTTGAGAGCCTCTTCAAGGTTGGAATGTTTAGAGCAACACCACTCTCTCAACAAGATGATTTAAAATTTCTTTTGGTCCCACCAGGCATGCTAGAAACTATTGCCACATAAAATTGCACCCTATTGAACAAGGTGTTTAGTGTTAAGATAATGACACAATGGAAGCAACCTCAAGGTGTGGGACCTTGTGTGAATGAGGTTGAGTCTCCAAAGAAGGTTGAATTCCTCTTCTAATCTAAGTGAAAATGCGTTGGTCTAACCCAACACATGAAAACCTATCTCTGCTCTATTCTAACAACTCACAAGGAAAAGGGATAGAAATATAACATGAAATAGAAAAAGAGGTGATATGACAAGATATAATTTTGTTTCTTCTTGCTTTAGAACAACATAGTACTTCAATGAAACAACTAAAACACATACTCAGACATGAAGATAAATGGATTTTACTCAAACATGCAAGAGATAACAATGGTAATAGCTAAATTTTATTAACATAAATCTTAGAAGCAATCTTTATAATGGTAGAATTCAAAAAATATAGTATCTACAATAAAAAACCCTAGAGAAGCTAGAGGAATAGAAAAATGCAGTATGTGGTAATAGTTCAAAGTTTATTTTATGCTTAGTCATTTTTAAAATATAATTCATATATGTAATGGGAAAGAAAAGATGATCATAAATTCCTTATTGTAATGTTACATTTCAAATTTCAAAACATACTTTATAATGATTAGAGTTTCCATTTTAATATTGATCATGTAAAACAAATTATATAGATGAAAGGAAAAAACTTATGATTTTTAGCATGTGTTTATTTACTTTCTTGTTATTTCATAAGCAATTCTAGTTATAAAGGTTGAGTACGTTACATTCATACTAAAAAATCTAGAATTACTAAGCATTAACAACAATACTTTTTTGAAGGGGAGGGGCATGTTAGGTCCCTAATATTCTATCTAATGCTATGACCCTAATATCATATATCTCAAGAATATAATATATATTCCTAAGTATAATGAGTTAAGAACTTGTGGCATGCTTAACATTAACATTAGTTTTAGTTAATGAGTTAAGAAATTGTGGAATTCTTAACCCCTTTTCTCTCTCCCACTCCTCTGGTTTGAATTGTTTGAGTGCATGGTAGACTTTGCATTGACATTAATGAATTAAGAACTTGTGGCATGCTTAACCTCAATCCTCTGGTTTGAATTTTATGTGTGCATGGTAGAATTTGCGATGGGGGTACCCCATGGTCCCCCGTATCCTCTTCTGACCAGATTCTTTCCACAACACATTCTGTGTCATCTTCAAGGGTCTCACATGTGTGGTCCGTTACTGGGGATCCCGTGATTAATGGTCAACCTACTATCGAAGTGCTTGTGATTCCTATAACTATAGCATCAAAAGGATGGAAAGATGTGTTGACTAACACGAGCCCGACTGTTGAGTGTTCCTTTCCTTGCCCTAGGGTAGAGATCTCTGTCTTGGAAAATGAATTCTCTATCCTTGAAGCTATTAGCAACATGATTTTTTCTTCCATGGAGAAATAAGTGGTTGAAAATTTCTTCTCCTTCTAGCCCTCTATGGATATGGTTAGGAGATGGGCTTCTGTGAAATGGCGTTTGAAGGGCAGTGTGAGTGTCTACGCCATGGATGGTGGACTATTCCTATTCAGGTTCACAACTGAGGACTTGATTTTTGTGCTCTCTTTGGGTCCCTGGGTCTATGGAAAGCATGGGTTGTCTTTGTGCCATTAGAAACCGGGGTTCAACCCTGTTTTCAATCTCAACAAGTTGGCTCCTGTGTGGGTGCATCTTCCAGGACTTCCTTTGGAATACTGGGACGACTTAATTTTTCAAAGCATTGGTGACTCTTTGGGCCAGTTCATCACCTCAGACTCTATCACCAGATCCATGTCCAGGTTATTTTTTGCTCACTTCTATGTCAACATTTATATAAATAAGACCTTAGCTAACTCTGTGAAGCTACGTTCCATATTTTGGTCTTGGACTCAACAAGTCTGCTATGAGAATGCAGTGATTTATTGCCATAAATGTGCTAAATTGGGCCACATTATTACAAAATGCAAGTCCACGATTAGACACAACCCCAACTCTAGTGAACCTTCAGAGGAGGTCCCCACTAACTACTACTCCTTTGAATCTGATATCCTTAAGATCATTGAGTCACCAACTAAGGCTGCGATTGCTAACCTTGTGATGCCGACGAATTTTCCTGATGATTTAGTCTTGGTTGACTCTGCTTTGGAGCTCAATGGTTCCTATCCTAATAGTGTTATGGTGTGTAAGTACCCATTACTTAACTTTGGAGTGTTGCTGGGGACTGGGGTTACTATGCAAAAGCATATTTCCCATAAGACTATGGAAGTCGAGGAAGGTGAGATTCATGATGGAGTGAAGAAGGAAACACCTGGTCTTGGAAAAACTGAGATGATCGTAGTGCCTCAAGCTAAAACTATGGAAGAAGAGTTCTGGTCAACTCCTAAGAAGAACGGTAAACAAAAGAAAACAAATGTGGGAGGTGAATCCAAACCTGGTAGACCTAATCAATGGTAGATCATGAACAAAGAGACAGTAAAAGAAATTACGATAGATAAATATAGGACATTGGAAGTGTCCTCAAAGAAAGCTTCTAAATGAAAGTCCTTTCATGGAATGCGAAAGGGTTAAATAGCCCCCAAAAGTAGTTGGACCTGAAGAATTATGTGCTAGAACACAATATTGATGTTTTTCTTTTACAAGAAACCAAGATGAAGAAAACTAATTTTAAACCCATAGCTAGGTATATTTGGTCAAACACCCTCTTGGCTTGTAGTGATGTAGATGGGGCTTCAGGCGAGCTATCTGTGATGTGGAATCCCATTAGGATATCTGGTTTTGAATTATTGCAATGCAATAATAGTGTTGGTGTCAAGTTCTCTAATGCTGGGGGTTCTTGGTTTTTGATTAACATTTATGTCCCCAATATTAGGAATATGAGGAAAACCCTTTGGCAGGAATTATCTAACTGGATTTTGGCTAATAGGGGAGTTTGATGGCTAGTGGTTGGTGATTTTAACTCCCCCCTTTACCCCTCAGAGAAGTGTGGAGGTCTGATTGATTACTATGACAACATGTCTAATTTGGCTGACTTCTTGAATTGTACTGGCCTGGTGGATGTTGAATTATAAGCACAGTCTTATACTTGGTCTAATAGATGCCTTGGGGCTAGTTTGATCTAGGTTCATCTTGATAGATTCCATTTTTCTCCCAATTAGACTTCCTTAATTCTAATTTTTGGCTCTACCTCAGTGTGTTTCAGACCACAATCCTCTGCTGTTGATCCTAAATAAACACATTGCTGTGGGTCCATTCCCTTTCTGTTTTTAGATTATAAGGAACTCTCATCCGGATTTCAGGAATAAGATTGCTGCTTGGTGGAATGTCCCTGTGCATGGTTCCCCTATGTTTAGGATCTTCCATAGGTTCAAACACATCAAAAATGTGGTAAAGGGGTGGAACAAGTAGGTGTTTGGGGATGTGTTTCATAAAAAAAATTTTTGGCTGACAAGCTCTATGAGATACAAAAGAGGATGGAAGAAGGAGATACCAGTATTTAGACTTGTCAACCGAAGAAGGTTGAGCACATGGAATGGGAGAAAATTTTGAAGAAAGAAGTATTTTGGAAGAAAAAATACAAATCTCAATGGCTGACTGAGGGGGACCGGAATACATCTTTCTTCCATGTTTCAACCCTTAATCATAGGAAAAGAAATCAAATAAAAATGTTGAAAAATGAGTCAAGGGATGTTGTTTCTACTCCCATTCAGATTGGTCTTTTAACTACTGGTCACTTCCAATGGGATTTTTCGACTCCTCTTGAGGCTCCCAATCTGTTGTTGAATGATCTACTATTGGAACCCCTTCCTAATCCTATATCTCGAGAGGATAATGATTCTATTATGGGGGTTGTTACTCTTGAGGAAGTCTGGACTGCTATGTTTAGTATGAGTGCTTATAAGGCCCCTAAACCTGATGGTTTCCCCTCATCTTTCTTCCAGATCTTTTGGGATGTTGTGGGGGAGGACCTTACTCTAGCAGCAAGGGATTTTTTCAATTATGGAAAAATTCCCAAATAACTAAACCACACCTTCATTTCCCTTGTCCCTAAAATTGATGAACCACAAACCATGGCTGATTTCTACCCCATCATCCTTTGTAACACTGTTTACAAGATCTTTTCCAAAGTCCTGGTGAACCACTTGAAACCCCTCCTAGATAAAATGATAAGTCCAAGTCAAAAAGGCTTTGATCTAGGTTGCCATATCTTGGATGCAGCTATTGCCACTCATGAAATTTTACATTCTATGGATAGGTGTAACAATGATAGTGTGGCATTTAAGCTTGATATTTCTAAACCTTATGATAAAGTCCTGTGGAGCTTTCTTCCCAAAGTCCTTGATAAGTTCAACTTCAATCAAAGAGTGATCAATATCATCTTGGAATGCATAACCACGGTGAAGTATTCTATTCTAGTCAATGGAGTGCCCCACGGTTTCTTTGCGGTTGGATGGGGTATTAGACAAGGGGACCCCCTCTCCCCATATTTGTTCATAATGGTTCTTGATGTTCTGAGTAGGAATGTTGCTCATATGCTGTTGGAGGGCTCCATCAAGGGTGTCAAGATGGCCACAACTCTTGACCCTGCTACCATTGAACAATTTGTGAACGACACTATGTTATTTGGAAAAGCCTTGGTTGTGGAAGTCAGGAAATAGAAAATTTGCCTCAATCTTTATGAGGCTTGTTCAAGTTAGTGCATTAATTATAATAAAAGTATGATCTATTTCTTTAACTGCACTCCTGGTCTACAAGATTGTGTGATTGCTATTTTGGGCTGTGTGAGTGCCTCACTTCCTTCAGTGTATCTGGGTCTCCCTCTCACTGTTAAGGAAATCACTCCCAATTTCTGGAATACTAACCTTGAAAGGATTCAAAGGAAGCTTGCAGGGTGGAAAGGTTTGATCCTAAGTCATGCTAGTAAACTAAAAATCCGTACTACTACCCTTTAGGGGATTTCAGTTTATTTCCTCTTTATGTTCAAAATGCCCTGTTACATTGCTAAAAAAATTGAAAAGATCCAAAGAGTCTTCCTCTAGTATGGTACTGAGGAAAAGAAGAAGATGTCTCTTGTTAGTTGGGATAAGGTATGTCTTCCTAAGTCTGGGGGAAGGCTGGGCATTAAGAAAGTCCAATCTACCAACAAAGCCTTGCTGGCCAAGGTGGGGTGGGACCAGTTAAGGAATAAAAAGGATTGGTGCAAGATAATGAATGCCAAATACTTGGGCAACTGTCCCCTAATTAGGTGCATTTCGAAAGATCACCCCCATGGGTCCTTAGTTTAGAATAATATTTTCAAAATGAAGAAGCTACTTCAAAAATGATTAAGATGGAAACTTGGTAGTGGCAGTTGTATTCACTTCTAGGAAAACCCTTGGCTATTTGACTTTCGGGTATGTGCAGGATCATGATGGGCCAAAAAGTGGCGATATGATGGGTATGTGTAGGGTATGTGGCCGACGACTTTTTTTTACCCAAAATTGATGAAATGAAAAGGGTTTTTAAAGGAGATTCTCAACTTTCCACCAATATAAATTATGCTTTTTACTTGAATTTAATAAAATAATTTCATATTCATTTCTATTTGAATTCATGACTAAAGTAATTAATTGATAGTTGATTGAAAACATCTATAGCTTTCTTAACGATATATCACATTTTGAATCCAAAACGCACCGCCATTCCCATGTTTTGCATACTATAGATTAAAAATTGAATTCTATGAAGCTTTGAATGCTAAGGTGGTTAGGGGACATATAAGTTTACATTTTAAAACTTGAAATAAAAATCATAATTAATTACTTTACTTGGAAAAAAATTACAAAAAATATGCAACGCTGGACGAGACATGAGTCCTCTTACTATATCCCAAAGAGAAAAAAATATTGTCATTTATTGTATAGGTGGCCCTAAAGACATTCCACTTTTATTTTCCTTAAAACCAAGTACTAATCGGTGATGAAATTTCAAATTTTCACCAAATAGATTAAAACCCCAGTAGTTTAGAAACTACATTCAATTTGCTATAGATTCTATTCTTACATATTTTTGAAATAACATAGATAACTTATTCAAATTTTTACGTCAAGTTTCCTAACTCTGATTTTTCTAAATTTTTTCCCACTTAAGGGCCTATTTTTTCTATGATGATCCTGCACATACCCTTCCCATTGGCCATTTCTGAGTTTAAAAACCTAATGGAACCCGTGATTCAATTCTTTGGTAGGAACGTTTGTGACTACCTTCATGGTCCATTGGGTGTCAGGAGATGGAAAGACTTAGGCTTAGGCTGCCCTCTTTCTCCTGACCTAAACTTTCTTGATTATTCCTTATAGGACTTATTCTCCTTATCCATAATCCCCTTATCTGATGTCAAGGATGATTTCTTTTGGTCTTTGGAAAGCAAGGGAAACCTTTCCGTTAGGATGGCTTATAGTTTGCTGCTGAACAAGGGCTCTTAGAGCAGGATATGAAAACAA
This sequence comes from Sequoia sempervirens, assembly GCA_007258455.2. Lineage (NCBI taxonomy): Eukaryota > Viridiplantae > Streptophyta > Pinopsida > Cupressales > Cupressaceae > Sequoia > Sequoia sempervirens. The sequence goes on along the minus strand of VDFB02281492.1, from coordinate 99,238,559 downwards.
GTTTGGAATCGACACTTGATTCCAAAAATAAATTTCTTCTAGTGGATGACTTGTCACAATAGAATTCTAACCCAAGATAACCTAAGGAAAAGGGGTTTTCTGATCCCGAATACATGTATGTTATGAAAAAATAATGAAGAGTCAGAGGATCACCTATTACTGCATTATCCTTATGCTGTTGAGGTTTGGGACCTAGCTTTCCAAAAGCTGGATACTCACCGAACCCTGAATAAGGATTTAAAATCCTTTATTGAAGGTTGGATTGGACCCTTTCAACACCCTCTCCCCATGGAAATATGGAAGCAAACCACCCCATCATATGTTGGTGCCTATGGAAAGAAAGGAACAATTAGATCTTCAGAGACACTAAGAGGAGCCCCAAGGAAGTCTTTGGCATTGGATCTAGACTTATTTTTGAAAGTATCTCCCTATTCAAGTGGAAACCACCAGACATTGCCCCTGCTGATTGGGAGATCAAAATGGAAAATTCTTGGAACATAAAACTTGAGACCAATTCCTTTGATAATTACAAGTCCCTAGCTAGAAAAAACACTATTTGGAAACCTTTGGGTTTGGGTTGGTTTAAACTGAATTTTGATAGTGCAGCCAAGGGGAACCTTGGTATAGCTAGTATTGGTGGTGTTATAAGAGACTGCAAGGGTAACTTGATTACTGGGTTTGTTGGAGGAATTAACATTCATTCTTCTATGACAATTGAGTCATGGGTGCTACTCAAGGGCGTCAAGTTCACTGTCACTTTGGGTATAAAAAAATTACATATTGAAAGGGACTCTAAGACTGTGATTGACTCCATTAATCATGGTCAGTTGCTTGGTTGGAACATCATGGATATCTTACTAGACATAAATTTATTAGTCTCAAAATTGGAAAGGAAATGCTTGACTCACACCTATAGGGAGGGAAACCAGGTGGTTGATGGTCTGGCCAACTTGGGGTCCACTTAGTGTCCATGCAAGTGTTGGAAAAGGCATGAGGTGCTATCGAAAAATATACAAAGATTAATCCTTGTAGAATAGAGGAATATAACTGTTCAATGATGGTTAACAATGCTATTTATTATGGGTATGTACAGGTAGCACTACATGTCGGGACCTTGGATGATGAGGACTAGGCCGAGTGAGGTGGTGAGTTTAAAATGGGTTGTAGAGTGGTTATTTTTATTTCATAACTATGTATGGTGGGGTCCTTGGCCTTTATGGATTGTCTTTTCAAATGTACTACATATCTTATCAAATCTCCTGGAATGTGTGTAATGTGATGTTAATCACCAATTTATTTAATAATTCCAATTTAAGATATCTTATGATAAGCATAAGATCTTATGAGATGTACATAAAAATTTCAAATCTCCCCCCCGCAGCTAAAAGGCTTGGGGAAATGTGAAACTTCAATGAGACCTTTGGCACGACGAGTATTATTTATCCAAATTTAATTATCATGGCTTATTGATTTAACTTATGGTTCTTAAGAGATGATTATGGCCCCACAGAGCTGGCATCATTAAGAATGACTGCTGAAGTGTGTAAATGTCTAATTGCTTTTATTATGCCTTACTATCCTAGATGGCAGAGTAATGATGATTTAGGAAAGAGTAAGTTCACTGGCAGCCAGTCCATTTTTTGGCTAACTTTGTTTCTCTGGGGTATTTCCTATGTGCTGTGGGTTGAGATGGGTGGTGATAGGGTAAGGACCGAGCCGGATAACTATGAGGAGTTTCACAAGTACCCCATAGCTTGGAATATTTGTATGGAGGGAGGTTTGTTATTACTTTTAGAGAGTCTTGTGGGCCATGATGAGAAATTATCAACCTAGTTTGCTGGTTCGTGGAAGGATAGGTGGGTCACCATGGGTGGAATTTCATTCGAGGTGGATGAGGAAGTGATTGGTAAGGCGATGAGACTCTCCTGTGATGACAAGAAATACAAAAAACACACCAAAATGCAAGACCTGGAGAGTCTCAATGCCTTCTTCAAGTACAACAAGAAGTCAGTTAAAAAGCAGTTGGGTTTCGACCGTGAGACATTGCCAAAACCTTGGGACAAGGTGTGTCTTGCTCTTATGAAATGTTACTTTATAAGGTAGATACAAGGTGTTTTAATTTTACCATTTGCCACTATTAAATCACCTACGACACAAAATGATCCTCAACTTTCCTAGAAATTTTGATCAAAGATTGCCATGATGTTGCCGCTCTCAATCCTAATATTTTGCCTCCCTTGCCACTGCATCAGGGCCTAATCCTTAGGATCTATCACTTCCATTTTTCCTTGTGCCATCCTAAACCTATCTCAGCTATATGTGTGGAGGAATTGGAACCTCCTAACATTTCCCCCAATAATCCTTCCCCTAATGCTTCAATGGGTCCTAAGAGGAAAATCCCCATGCCTGGAAATGAATCGAGTGCTGAGCCTAAGTCTAAACCCCCATTAAAAAATAAGAAATGGGAGTTCAAGTTGGCCCAGTCCAAGGATGTGGCTGGGTTATGCGAGCTAAGAAAAAAACCCATCAAGAAGGACAACAGACCCACTACTAAGAAGAAGAGGAAAAAAGAATCTTCGTGCCAGGTGGACTTGCTGGTCATTGATAGAGAAGGAAAACGTGCTGAGGAAAAGGACTCTAAGGGTGACACCATGGTGGCTATGAGCTTTGATGTGGGGAAGGAACAAACTAGTGTTAGGAGGTCCCATAGACTGGCGAAGAACAAAAAAGGGGCTCTAGTGGATGAGATTCCTAGTGATTCAGAGCAGACTGGCGGCAAAATTGAAGAAAAAAAAGACACTGTTGAGGAGATGGAAGAAGATTTCATGGAGGGTCCTAGTCATTTCTCAAACACGAACTGAATGCTTAAGGATGACTCCACCCACTCCTTGGATCCTAGGGTTGGTGAGGAAGAGGCGACCTAGAGCAAGAAAGGTAAGGACGAGGACTTTGACATGTTGGAGGAGCGGGTTATTAAACTTGAACGAACATTCAATAGTATGGCTTGGTTCACTATTAAAATGATTCATAGATTGACCATAACACTTTCAGATGTCATCAAGGAGGAAGCATATAAGAATACTATGGGTGAAAGTTCCAACTAGATTGGGGATGATGTTTTAAACCTCCACGTCCAAAAATGGGAAAGTGTGGACAGTTAGTGTCAGGTTTGCATTGTGCTGGGTTTCCGCTGTCAGTGTGCAGTGTCTACACATCCTATTTCTATTGTTTTTAGTATAGGTTTTATGATGTTTTGATGAACTTGGTTCCTTTTTGGCCCTGCGGTCTTTTCGTGTAATGGGTACAACACCCTATAAATGTTGCTTATATTATCAAAAAAATTAGTTTTAGTTAATACCTTAAATAATCTTTATAAGGATGAAGGGGTATGTCCCTACACGGTTAAGCCTATAAATAAAGGGGAGATGTTCCTCCCAAATCTCATATCATCAATTATTCAATTCATACCATATTTTCTGATTTTTGGAGGTAACCCCCTCAAAGTGGTTTGCTATATTTTTGGATTTTTACAAATATTTCTAAGAAATATCATAACAAACACACATAAGGTGGGATAAACAAGATAAGTGGGATTAAAATAATGTTGATGTGGCCCTTTATTTCCAAAATAACCATGAAAGTACACTAAATAACCCTAATGTTGTATCCATGAACACACACATAAATAGGGTAAGATTAGTAGTATGGATAGGATCAAATAAGATGAAGCCCAAAAATAGTGTGAAGCACAAAAAGAAAATACGATTAATGAATAGATAAGATAAATATAGGGTAAATGGCACAAAGGATTGACAATGGGGCAAGTCCTCAAATGTAGTGAGTTTGATCATAATATAAGTGATATAGGTCTAGATTTCCAATCAAGTATGTGTAACATTAGAAATCATAGCTGCTTATAATTTCACATTAGGTTTAAAATAGCCTTACTTTATGTATTCTTTTATCCATGCTTGTTTAGTGCCTGTTTGGGGGCCTTTTAATGAGTTTGGTTATACTCTTGGTCCTAGGCACATGCGTCAGGGAAATTTAGAGGCAAGACACTAGTGCCCTATCCTAGTGTCTAAGCCCATTTTTTCCATTTGAATTTTGAATTAAGGTTGGTCCTTATGTGATTTGGGACACAACCTTCTTGTTGAATTTTCTCAAATGATCGCTTGTTTTAGTGAATGTATGTGCGTATATATATATATAAGTCCATTCTATCATTTAAAAAAGGGAGAAACTTTTGACGAAGATTATGTTATGAAAATATTTTGATCTTTTGGAAGTATAAAAGTAGTTCAAGCACTGAAAGTGATTCAAGATATAGACCTGCAGCTTATGCTACAACCTTTTAATGTTCAAGTAATGTGATTGCCATCTTTATGATCTATATTTTTTATACTTGTACTAACCTTTTGCATATTTTTATCATCCTCTTCATTCTTATGTGTGATTCATGGAGCCTTCAAGGATCCCTAAGGGTTTTTAGACTTATGTGGTACTATTTTATCTTTATTTATAGATTTAGCCTCTGCTCTCCTAGAGCACACTCTCTCTTATTTATCTTAACCTATGCTCTCCTAGAGCATTCTCTCTCTCATCTCATCATTGTTATTGTGGAAGTGGAAACACTTACACAAGGCTTGACTAAGATAAGCCCTTATACAACAAAAACATTTCCCCCTTTTTTGTGTGCATGTTATCACGTGGTTTTTGTGGAGAGAGATCTAAAGATTTCAAAGCTTATTCGAACCCTAACCTTAACTTTGTTCTTTACTTTTATAACTACATGTGAAGACTATGGTTTTCCATATTTGTAGGATCATGAAGTGAATTTAGACTACAACTGACAAAGGATAGATCTTAAGTGCATGTTGGACTTGATCAAATCCTCAGATCTAAATTTTTACCCTCAAGACACTAGCACAACACACTAGTTTCCCACTCATCTATGCACACCTCATTTTTATAAAAGGTTCCTTTCTGAGTGCCTTTTCCCTCTCTATTGTCAAATTTTGATATTTTTGTGTTTTTATCAATAGTTTTAGGCTAATTGTTAGTTCATTCACATTAGTCACTTGCATGCTTCATTTATTTAGAACCTTTTAATTAAAAAAGACCCCAATCAGATTCAAACCCTACTTGGCTCTCCCTTGAGGTTAGAAACCAAACATTTTTATTGGTTGTGTGCATCCTTAATGAAACATACTGCACACATAACTGAGCAATATCTTTCATTCTAGGTTTTAGCTACATCTTAGCCTAGGATGATATATTAATATATATTTATTTTTATGTTTTAGTATGGAAATAGAGCTCAATATAATAAAGGGGAAGCATGATGCCCCTGATTTAGGATGAATATGATAAAGCATGGAAATACATATGATCATGAAGGAGAAGTGTATAGAATCAAGATATGTGATATAGTAATGCAAGATCAATAGATATAGTCCTCATGTTAGTATTAGTGATAAATTCAAAAAGTAGGATAGGGTCATATAAGATCATATATGTATAAGATATAGTAATGCAATGTCATATAATCATAAGATAAAGATCTTATAGTCATAAATAACATAATTATATGATAACTATATGAGTGCTCTAAAATATAGTAAGATGTCACAATGTGAGATCAAAATACAAACATTCTATTGTAGCGAGATATGCCAATTGTAGAATATATAATCTCATAATGGTTAGATGAAATAATGATAAGGAATTTATAATAGATAACCTAATAAGATAATATGAAGTATGGATCATAGATAGAGTGTTCATGATAGCTAGATATAGTCAAAACATAAATGCATGAAATAATATAGTATCAAGTGATAGAACATATGAATCAAAAGGAAAAAGGATAAAAAATTTAACCAAAAGGATCATTAGATTAAAAAGAGAATAATAAAATAATATGATGAGAACAAGAGATCAATTATGTAAAAAGGTGAGGATAAAGATCAAAGACAATATGAAATAAGGGAAATTTAGCATGACCCCCAAGCAAGGTAAAAGAAAATAAGCAAGGATCAAATACAAAAAAGAAGATAAAAGGAGTATTAGTGACATGGTAACAAGGTCATCAAATAACAAACTCTTCTTCTTCATCCATGAGGACAAAATTTTGGTCCAAAATATATCATCAAATTTATCTTCTCATTTCTTCTTTTTATGCTACTGTTTGCTAGCTATTATAGTGACATATGTTTCTTTTTAATATGTATGTCTTTGTGCTTCACACAAACACTTTGAAATCAACTGATAAAATATATTTTTAAGCCATCTTTGCTTCATTTATTGTTGTGGTTGTATGTTAATATACTTTGATTCTAACACAACTTGTTTCTTTTATTTCCATGTATCTTGCTTTGATTTGAATTCAATAACTTTCTTTTGATTTTTTTTTCAATAAATCTTGATTTTGTAGTCTAAGAACCAACAAAATTAGGCCAAGCCTAAAGTGAGTCTCAAAACACGATAAAATTCCACCTATAAAAACTATATCCACCCTACCCTACCCAAACATAAATGAAATGGTTGAAGCCCCACACACTACCTTCTTTACTACCCCCATAGAGAGAAAAAAAAAATGACTAGACAAAAACCTAGATTTGGAACAGGGAAAATTGCACAAGCTGCATCCCACCAGCCCTACTGAAAATACATATATTCAGATACTATTTTTCACCTTAGGGATCTCCACCTCCAAGCTATCACTATCGAATACCTAATAGTTATAAAACATAGGGATGACATCCATTAGAAGCTCAATCTTGAAGTTATTTGTTCTCTTCCATAGCTAATTGTAGGAAAATTTGCCTCATTTTGATAGCATACAAATGTGTCATTAAACAATCGTGACAAGAATCTACCTGCATGACAATGACACCCACATCATCATGCATCAAGTAGGATCATGCCGCCATAGACATTCTTGAGGCACAAGACAATGCTTGAGTGGCATCAAAATCCTTCTAATGGCCGCAAGAGGAACCAAGATTCAGTAGATACTTTTTCATTGCAGAGTGCAACCCAACCTCCAACATCCCATCCAACTCCCTTGAAACTTCCCAAATTATCCTCAACCACCTCTGCAAATTGGGGCTCTCAATTTCCTTATCTATGTAATTAATAAAATCTATAGTTGCCTCTACCCTAGAGACCCACTTCTTGTGTTTCTTGGATAAGCCCACTTCGTTATTCCCCTTCTCCTTTTATTCCTTGATCATAACACCACCAATGTCACATATACCAATAGAGGCAACCATGGATTCCACACAACAGAGATAAAACCACCACCTCACAGAAGCCAACCCAAACAGACACAATATTGGAACTTAAATTGCAAGTGCCATACATAGTCACAAAAAAACTCACATCCACTGTCACCACTACCTTAATACTTATTCCTATCTCCATATCTAGACATTACTACTTCTAGAGTTTTCTACTACCAACCCCTTATCGAGTGGACTTTCTTTTGATTTTTCGTTGGAATGTTCTTTTTATTTTTTACACTCTTTGCTTCTATACTATTGGGTGGCAGGGGTGCTGATACACAACTTTGCTACTGTTACTAGACTGAAAAAACAAAAAATAACCACACAGAAAACACACAGAGTACACACAATGACAACAAGACTAAATAGACAGAAAATAACTTTGCATATATTCCTTGCTTTCTTCAAAATACAAAAACTCAAAGGACATGCTCTGATTTACATGAACAAAATAAAACTAAACTAACTTGGATAGATGTCCAATAAAAATGGTGCTACTCTCACACTGAAATACATAAACTGCTACAATCCTGTAGCTGTAGCTGACAATGCGCTGCGTCTGCTAAAACATTCCCTGTGCTGCTGTTGTCACTGATTTGTGCTAAACATTCCCTTTTCATTTGCTGCTGCAGGGTCACCTTCCAAAAAACAAAACTTCTTCATGCTCTCTCTCCAATGAATACAAATACATTCATTTTTGTCTTGTTTCAAAATGCTCATGAAAATGAGCGCTTCTTTCAAATTTCAAATTCACCAAACTTCATTAATTTCTGCAGGTGTTCGTTGGCTATAACATGGTCTTCATTTGACATGGCAAGGGGAAAAGTCTGCTGACTACAAAATTAAATATTCCAACACTCCCCCTTAATCTGCAAGTCAGCTATCACTCTACAGATTCCTTTTGGAGCTGATCTCCGAAGCTATCCATAATGCCAAGCCTATCTCTTAGGCATTCAAAACTATCCTTTGGAAATGCCTTGGTGAAGATGTCGGCGAGCTACTGCTCGGATATGCAATACTGCAATTAAATATCACCTTGTTCTACAAGTTCCCTTATGAAGTGATAACGAATCTCAATGTGTTTTCTTCGTCCGTGGAAGACCGGATTCTTCATTAGCGCTATGGAGGACACATTGTCATAATGAATGACAATGCTGTCAATTTGTTGTTGCTGTAAATCTGCAAGGATCCTCCTCAACCAAATAGCCTGACAAGATGCTGCATTTGCCACTATGTATTCTGCTTCTGCTGTGCTGAGAGAGACAATCGATTGCTTCTTTGATTCCCATGAGATTGCACCTGATCCCATGTTGAAGACATAGCCAAATGTGCTCTTCCTATCATCCACATTTCCTACCCAATCACTATCCATGAAACCATCCAACTTAAATTCATTTGATGCTGCATACAAAATGCCATAACCAATTGTTCCATTGACATACCTCAAAATCCTCTTTCTTGCTTGCCAATGTGTCTCCTTAGGTTCCTCCATGAACCTAGATATCAAGCTTACTACATACATTAAATCAGGCCTAGTTGATGTCAAGTACATCAAACTTCCAACCATGCTTTTGTAAAGGGTTGGGTTCACTTCCTTACTGCTGTCAGTCTTGCGCAGTTTCAAACCTGTTGCTGTCAGTGTGGGGGAAAGTTTGCTGTTATTCATTTTGAACCTTCTTAAAATCTATTTGGCATAGTTAGATTGTGAAATGAAAATGCCATGCTGTGTTTGCTGAACTTCTATCCCAAGAAAACACTTCAACAAACCTAAATCCGTCATCTCAAATTCATTTTTCCTCACCTCCTTAAAGTTAGCAATTCTGCTATCACTGTTACTAGTAAAAATCAAATCATCTACATACAAAACAACAATTAAAATATCACCTTCGGCTGATTTGATGTAGAGTGTGGGCTCACTGCTACTTTTGCTAAAGCCATTGCTCAACAAATAAGCATCTATTTTGCTGTACCACACCCGAGGTGCTTGTTTTAGCCCATAAAGAGCTTTCCGGAGCCTATACAGTTTGTCCTCTTGCCCTGGGACTTCATAGCTAGGTGGCTGCTCCATGTACACTTCCTCCTTCAGCACTCCGTTTAAGAAGGCTGACTTTACATCCATCTGCATCACTTTCCACTGATGCTGTGCTGAAATTGCTATCACTGTCCGCACTATTTCTAGCCTTGCAACTGGTGCATATGTCTCATCACAATCAATACCGAGCTACTGTTTGTACCCTTTGACAACAAGTCTTGCCTTGTGTCTTTCAATTTTCCCTTTTGCAGTACACTTGGTCTTATAGACCCACTTCACTCCAATCACTTGCTTACCCTTGGGTAACTCGGTCAACTCCCATGTTTGGTTCCTCTCTATAGCCTCCAACTCTTCATCCATGGCCTTACACCATTTATCTTCTTTCACCGCTTCCTCAAAGTATGTTGGATCACTATAGGAGAATAGTGAAAAATCTGAGTTCTCATCAAAATCAACATGCTATGTGCTGTCATAGATCTCCCTCACACTCCTTATCTTATGTGGCATCAATGATGCGAGTGTAGGGTCTGAGTTTGCTTCCGAACTGCTACTACTTTGACCTCGGGAGCTACTATACTGCTGACCGTCGGAGCTACTGCTCTGCTGAATTCTGGAGCTGTTAGTCTACTGTCTTTGCTGAACACTACTAGATTTACTATTCTGCTGCAGATCACCAGAGCTGCTATTTTCTAATGCTCTACTATGGTTTCTTGCTGAGCTATCGCTCTCTTGAGCTCCCCCTATGTTGCTATCATCTGCAACTTCTTCATCATCAAGGGGTATTGTAACATAAATACCCGTGGTGTCATCCACCATTCCATCCCATGCTTCATTCTCAATAAATATAACATCTCTACTAATCACAACTTTCTTGGTGATGGGATTGTACAATTTGTAGGATTTTGACTCCTCACTATAGCCTATGAAGATACACTTTTCTCCTTTATCATCAAATTTTTGCCTCTTCTCTTTTGGCACAAGTGCATATGCTACACACCCAAATATCCTTAAGTGCTCAACACTCCATTTGTTGTTTGTCCACGCCTCTTGTGGAATCCTATCACAGACAAATTTTGTGGGGCACCTATTCAATATATAGACTGTTGTTGCTACGACTTCTCCCCAAAATATGCATGACAACCCTTTTGCTTTAAGCATACTTGCTGCCATATATTGAATGGTCCTATTCTTCCTTTCGACCACTCCATTTTGCTGTGGGGTATACCTAGTTGTAAATTGTTTGTGAATGCCCTCATTCCTACAAAAAATTAGGAATTCTTTTGAGATGTACTCTCCCCCTCTATCTATTCTAAGGGATTTGATATAGTGACCACTCGCCTTCTCAACTGCAGCCTTAAACCATTTAAACTTCTCAAAGGCTTCTGATTTTTTTTTCAAGAACTAGACCCATATTTTTCTACTATAGTCATCTATGAAAGTCATGAAATATGTATTTCCTCCTAAGGTGGGGGTTTTCATGGGTCCACACAAATCTGAGTGCACTAACTCTAGTGGTGCCTTTGCTCTCCTAGAATACTTGGATTGAAATGGTTTCCTATGTTGTTTTCCTAAAATGCAAGCCTCACACTTTCCATCGGGTTCTACAATGGATGGTAAACCCTTAACCATACCTTTCCTAGACAATAAACTTAAACTTGAAAAGCTTAAGTTCCCATACCTTAAATGCCATAGCTTGGATGGGTATTTGATGACTATTTTGAATGTAGACTACTGTTCAACCATCGACTGTTGTGAAACTGCTGTTAGTGCTAGTGAACAATGCTATTGTTGACTGTCTTCTATTCCCGTCGTAGACACTATGTGCATCCTGAGAGGAAAAATTCTATTTCTCATCATCTGTATTGCAACCATCACTCTTTTGTTGCCTCCTCTATCAAATATTTTGCATTCTCCATTCTCCATCAGGATTTTGTAACCGTTTTGGACCATTTGTCCAATGGTCAATAGATTATGTTTTATGCCGGGGGCATAATAGACATCCTGGATTTGTTGCTTCTCACCATTCTTGGTTTGGATGCTGACTACACCTTTTCCAATGATGGGAACCTTCTCATCATTTCCCATTTTGATCTTAGTTTTTATACTGCTGTCAATGGAGGTAAAGAAATTCTTGTTACCACTCATGTGGTTGCTGCATCTGCTGTCCAAGTACCATACTTCATCATTGTTGCGCTCAACAAGGTTGCAAACAATGAATACATGTGACTGTTTGTCATTTTTAGCTTTGTTCTCATTTGCTACATTAGCATTTTGGCCTCCATGGTCACGTTGCTTCTTTATACATTCACTAGCATAATTTCCATATTTGTGATAGTAATAACACTGCACATTACTTTTGTCACTCCTTTGATTCAAATTGCTGTTCATCCTCTGGTTCTGGTTTGCTGACAGTGAGCTGCTTGTCCCCTCTGTGCTGTCAAAACCTCCTCTTCCAGAATTGTTTCTGCCTTTGCCTCTTTGACCTCTTCCTCTATTGTTTCTTCCTCTTCCCTGACCTCTTGCATTGGTCTAAGCTTTGAAGGCTTGCTCTAGGGAAGGAGCAGATCTGTTCAACCGTTGCTCATGGGTTTGTAGTGAACCCATCAACTCATATATGGTCATTTGAGACAAGTCTTTTGCTTCTTCAATGGCAACTGCTACATAATCAAACTTAGTAGGAAGACTTCTTAGGATTTTCTCAACAATCCTTTGCTCTTCTATTGTTTCGCCATTGACTCTCAGCTGATTTACCAAGGTTGAAACCTTAGTGTGGAAATATGAAATGGACTCATTATCTTTCATTTGTAGAGTCTCAAAGTTTCTTCTCAAGAGCTGCAACTTAGCTAACGTCACTTTGTCAGTCCCTTTATAACTATTTTGCAATATATCCCAAGCTTTCTTTGAGTAATTTGCTGCTGCAATACATGGGAAAATAGCCTCACTCAAGGCTGCCTCAATCAAGCTGAGGGCTTTTGCATCCTTCATTCTTATCTCTTTCAACTGATTTTTCTATACATTTGAAAGGGCTGCAAATGCATTTGGATCACTGATATCATTGAACCCATTTGTGGCCAACTATGATAGATCATTTTCAACTAAGATGGTTCTCATCTTCTTAGCCCATATATCATAATTTTTTCCATCAAAATGTGGTGGTTGCTGCCAACCTTTGCTCTCACCTCCTGCCATATTTCTCAAATTTGAGAATATTAGACAATGCCTAGATAACCTAGGGATTTACCCACAATAAACAAACAAACTAACTTGACTACCCAAAAAAATAGGGCTCTGATACCACTTGTTGGGTGGCAGGGGTGTTGATACACAACTTTTCTATTGTTACTGGACTGATAGAACAAAAATAAACACATAGAAAATGCACAGAGTACACACAGTGACAACAAGACTAAACAAACATAAAATAACTTTGCATATATTCCTTGCTTTCTTCAAAATACAAAAACTCAGAGAACATGCTCTGATTTACATGAAAAAAAAAACTAAACTAACTTGGATAGATGTCCAGTACAAATGGTGCTACTCTCACACCGAAATACATAAACTGCTACAATCCTATAGATGCAACTGACAATGTGCTGCGTCTGCTAAAACATTCCCTGTGTTGCTGCTGTCACTGATATGTGTTGAACATTCCATTTTCATCTGCTGCTGTAGGGTCACCTTCCAAAAAACAAAACTTCTTCATGCTGTCTCTCCAACGAATACAAAGACATTCATTTTTTTCTTGTTTCAAAATGCTCATGAAAATGAGTGCTTCTTTCAAATTTCAAATTCACCAAACTTCATTAATTGCTGCAGGTGTTCGTTGGCTGTAACATGGTCTTCATGTGACATGGCAGGGGGAAAATTCTGCTGATTGCAAAATTAAATATTCCAACATATACTTGCTTTTTTTAATACTTCTTCCTTTACAATTTGACCCTCTTTCAAGTCTCAAATGAATTCTTACTAGCTCATCTAGATGAATCTTATACAAATTATGAACACCATCATCATTTTTATATGGAACATAATTGGTTGTCCTAATAAATGTATCTAATGCGAAATGACTAGCATTTAATTTTGACTTGTGAGATATTTGTATTTTTATCACTTGTTCTTAATGTATAAATTTAACATGTTGATATAAAAATGAAGGCACAACTTTGTATTGTTTAATTCATGGTCTACCAAACAAAATTACAAATTTATATAAAGGAGTACAATAAAATAACGCTTGAAACTCTTTAGGTCCATTGTGAATCCTTAGAAAAGTAAAACCTAATATACAAATTAACATTCCATTTTTAATTTTCAATGAAAATCCTAAATGTACATGGTCTTTGTCCTTGATATGGTTGTTAAACAATTTATCTCTACTAAAAATATTATGTTGACAAGTAGGATATATTAAGAATTAAGTATGATGCACATCATGAATACTTCCCTCAATATATAATGAACCATAATAATTATCTTTCAAAATTTCTTCACCGAAAAATGTAATCCATGTTCACATAGAAGAAGGTGTAACATCAAAATTGCCAATAAATGTATGATCATCACTATTAATTGTATTATAAATAGCAATAACATCTACATTGTGGAGTGCTTTGGAAATGGATTTGTAAATATTTTGAAATGACTATTAGTAGGTGTAATTGTTTGATTATTATTATCATTTACCCTTCAACTATGATTTTGTTACTTCTAATTAGATCTTAGACCTTATGTTTAAGAAATGTGAATTATTCTATAAGATGTACGCTAACATGATGATGATTATAATGTGCATTCATGTTATACCATTTAGGAAGTGCTTGAGTAGTACCTATAGGATGAATAGGAGGAAGAGTGATAATATTTTCCCTCAAATTAAATTTGAAGTACATTGTTCTAGGATTATCAAAGTTAAAATTTGTTATATTACAGGAAAATTAAATCTATTAGTCACTTGGTTTTCATTTCCCTTCTTTTCATTACCCTTTAAAAAATTAAATTCATATTTGAAAACTTGGTTATTTTTTTTTTTTTAATGTTGGGTAAGTTTATCAAATTCATCAAAATGAAAAGGAAAATAATATTCCTTGGACTAATTGGGTAAATAAACACAAGTAATAAAAAAATAACCTAAGATATAACATGAGTTGTAGATGGAGTAGAATAGAATGGATTACATTAAATAATATTAGGCAATGAGCATGATCATGTTATAAATAATAATTAATGAAGAGAGAATGCTTAGCTCTATAATTAAAGTTTGTATGCAAATTGATGAAGGTAGTAAAATTAACATGCCTTGAAATCTAGAAATATGTTAGATGGTAAATAAAGGGTTCCACTGGACTTGCAATCTATGTTTTAATTAATTTAATTTAATTATGTAGATGATAAATAAATATTATCTCCAAATATGTTCAAGTGGGAAAAATGGGATACCTGTGTGTGGGTAGCCTGAGAATATTTATTTATTACAAGAAGATATTAAGTGGTGATTTTTCTTGAAAAGGTCAAATTAATACTAATTGGGAATCTCTTAAATATAGGTGCTATGAAAAATTCATTGAATGCAATCATGAAGTGCTTGAGATTTAAAAGTTGGTAAATTTGACTTTACAAAAAAATCTAACCTCTATGGTGCATAATAATGTTGTAAGATATATAAGAGGTGTATGGGGAGTTATTTAATATATTAGGTCACTTAGCCATGACCACAAGATATTATATATTTTTTAATGCTTTTGGTTTTGGCTATTAGTTTTGGGAAACCATTTATGGTTTCTAGTTTCCTATTTTCTTATATATTGGAGGCATGGGATAGTGGATTCTTATGGTTATTTATAGACATACTATTATTCTTTTAAAATGCTACCATATTAGAAAGTTAGAGTAGATTGTATTGATGTAACACTTTCATTGTGATTAATACAAGCTTGGTGTCTCTTTGGTGGTGGATTTTTTCTTAAAATAATTTCTCAATGTATATTTGATTTTATGCATGTTAGTTGATTATAATGTGTTGTTATATGTGTTTCTCTATGTTAAATTTTAGATTTAGTAGCTGATTATCTCATAATTTATTTTAGATAATCTTACTTGAGAACTTTATGCGTATAATTTTACTATCATTTTTCACCAATTTCTTAACATTTGATATCAAAATATTGCATAAGTGATTTAGTAAAATAAAAAATTCAAAAGGAAGATGTTGCTAAGCAAGTCAAGGAAACAAGAAATGAGGTTGAAAACTCAATGGTTGTCCAAACATCATTTCATGCTCAAGGAAAAAAAAAAATCTAGGTAATAGATAGTGGTTGTTAAAGTGACATGACTGGTGAAAAAAGAAAATTCATCAATCTGGTTTAAAAGTGGAATAGTGGATTAGTAAAGTTTGGAGATAATTCACCAACAAAGATTTGTGAAAAGGGAACCATAAGTATTGATGAAAAATACAAGGAGAAAGATATTTTCTATGTTGAAGATCTCAAGCATAATCTTCTCAATGTAAGCCATATGTGTAGCAAGGGATATAATCTTATATTTCATGACCAGGGGTGTGAAATCAAAAGAGTAAGTTCTAGAAAATTGGTGGTAGAAGGAGCTAGGACAAAAAACAACTTGTACAACCTAAAGAGGTTAATGGAAGAAGCTATCTTATAGGAAAGACAAATGAATGCTGGTTGTGGCACAAGAGGATGGGACACATCAAATTTGATAATCTTGTGAATATTAGCTCCATGCAAGTAGTGAGAGATATGCCAAATATTGTCAAGCCTGCAAGCACCTTGTGTAAAGAATGTCAGATTGGGAAGCAAACAAGGATAATATTCAAGACCAAGGAGTATTCTTCCACAAAACCATTAGAATTGATTCATACTGATTTGTGCAGACCTACCAGGAAAAAGAGTATTCGAGGTGAAAGGTATTTCATGTTACTCATTGACGATTTCTCTATGGTGACATGGGTTACATTCTCAAGAGAAAAATTAGAAGCTTTCAGTAGGTTTACAATTTTCAAGTCAATGGTTAAAAATGAAATGATGCTAGAATCAAGTGTTTAAGGTCGGATAGAGGTGGTGAATTCACATTAAATGAGTTTTATGAATTTTTTGAGGAACATGGGATAAAGAGACATCTATTTTCTACTATAACTCCTTAGAAAAATGGAGCAGTAGAAAGAAAAAATAGAATATTTCAGGAAATGGCTAGGATAATGTTGAATGAAGCCAAGATGCTTGATGTATACTAGAAATAAGCAATCCATATTGTTGTCTATATTATTAACATGAGTCAGCTAAGGGTGGAAAACAACAAGACTCCTTATGAGCCATGGTATCGAAGACCAACAATTGTCATATATTTCAAATTTTTTGGAAGTAGATGTTTTATCAAAAGATATGAGGAAGGTTAGGGAAAATTTGACTCAAGATTTGATGAGGGAATCTTTCTTGGATACTCAACTAGGAGAAAATCCTACAAGTGTTACAATAAAAGGTTGAGGAATATTGTTGAAAGTAAAAATGTTAGAGTTCATAAAGAATCATATCAAAACACACACGACAAGAGGGCTATTGGTCTGATGAACCTATTTGCTCAGGGGTTTAGGAGAAGAAGAAATACAAGAGAAAGTCCCCAAGATTCCTACCAAGTATGTTCAAAATAATCATTCAAAAGATTAGATATTTGGAGACACAAATGAAGGTGTGCATAATAGAAGGAGATTTGCAAGGGTAAATGAGCAGGTAAATATATATTTTTATCAAGAATAGAACCTAAGACTTTTGCCAATGGGTGAAGCCACAATAGTGGTTTAAAATTCCAGTTAGGAAGGAGAACTCACAAAAAATGACCCCATGCCAAAAAATGTGATTTTGGGGGTTCGTGCGAACCTACTAGTTCGAGCGAACCCATTCCCTAGTTTCCCGTCCAAAAACAAAATAAAAATGCATTATGTGAGGTGGTTTGCTCGAACCCCCCTTAACCCTCATTCTCCCCCTCAGACACAAAAAAACCTAAAGTTTTTCACTTTGAAGCTCGGTTTGAACATGAAAATGGCGGAGACTTCACAAACCCAACTAGAATTAGGTAGCCTTCAGAATGAGCTATCCAACGAATATAATTTTGATATGTTTTGGTTTTATAATGCTCTAGAGAATGCTTCACATTACTTTGCATTTGATGATATAGCCTAATAGTTTAGAATTTAGTTAGATAAAAGTGAGAAGCATGTATGTTCCTATTTTTATAACATAGAAGTTATTGCAAAATTTTCAAGAGCTAGCAATGTGAAGACTGTACTATCACAATCATGAAGGTTTAAAGAAATTCTTTACATTTCTCCACAGTTGATGTTGTGGTCTTGTGGTTTGGAGGATGAGTTCAAAATTCCTATCTATTTTATCCCTTCAAGTTTTCAATGTTGAGGTGTACCACAAGTGGAGTTTTCAATGTTCTATCTCAAAACTATGTTTTTTGGGTATGCAAGAGATACTGGTTCAATTTCTATTTTCCTGTGCTAGTTTATTGTCGCGTGAAGCTATAAAAGGAGGGCATGATTTTTTTTTGAATATTATTTAATGCTTGTAGTGTGATCCACATGATGTTATTTAGTCTCTTTGATACATCTTATGGTCTGAATTTAATATTTGGAAGGTTAAGTGTTTGTTGGGCCAACTCGGTATATTGAGTTGTTTACACCAAGTTTTTATTGTGTGCGCTAACACATGATTATGTGCATAAGTAAAATAGGTCTTTATTATCTCTTGGCTTGGACCACATTCAATTTCCTTTTCTCATGGATGTTTTGAGCCAACCTTCTTATGGCCATTACACGTTTCATGTCATACGTTTCATTTTGGCTGACAAGAAGTTTTTTGAAGCTTGCCGAGGATATAAATGGAAGACCAAGTGTGTGATAAAAGTGGTAGCATAATGTGTTGAGTGTTCAATGCATGTTATGAATGTAGTGAGTTGAAGGCAGAAGAATGTGTGCAAATGTGCGAAAAAGTGTGTAAATGCTCATGCTGAAGGCAGTGAGCCGAAAGCAGAAGTATGTGAGTGAAGTGTTGGAGGTAGTAAGATGAAAGAAAATGTGTACTAAAGGAAATAAGTTGAAAGAATAAGTGAGTGAGTGAGTGGTGAAGGTAGTGAGCCAAAGGAATCAAAGGTGTTGCAGTGACAATTGATCATTTGAATTCATCAAGTATTGTATGTTGAGGTTGTAGCATCCTTTTGGAAGTGTTGTAATTAGCAAGAATTTGTAAACTTCTTTTGGCTGAATACATAAAATTATGTTGTTGTAGAAGAGGGGGATTCGCTACTCACATGTTCTCTTCATTCAGAGAGCCTCACGAGGTGAACTACTCTAATCCACCTCAAGGAACAACATCTAAAGTTTCAAAATTTGAAAGAGTAGGTCATAAATATTTTCTAGACAAACTGACAAGCTCTCAGCTAAAGGATGTCAGTGTAGGAAACTAACACCAGTGCGGTGCACTGGCGTCTTGTACAGACCAAAGAGCGAGTTTATCTAAAAAAATGGCTAAAGTGATTACTTCTACTTGAATTTGCTAAGAAATCTTAAAATGCAGGAAAGTGACATAATTGAAATAGAGTGAAGTAGAACTAATAAAGATAAGGAGAAAGGTAAGAAATACTTACAACCACATGAGTGATGAAACCTCTAGCATGTGAACGCCTTCAAAACCTACATGCATGATATATCTGGAGAGAATGGTGGGGTTGTATAGGGGTTTTCCTCAGTCAAACCCCCATTTTGCTATTCCCACCTCCACAGACAACCAAGAAGATAGAGAAAGAGAGAGTGGAAAAAGTGCGTGGTGAAAGAAAAATCCGCCTAGGAGTAGAACCCGCACCACCAAGTAAGCGTGTGATAAAAGAAAACCTCGCTCAAGGAGGAGAACCTGCATCACAAAAGAGGTGATAAAAGAAATCCCCTCTCAAGGAGGAGAACCTGTATCATGTAGTAAAGATGCAATGGTAAGGGATATGGAATCCTAGAATGCTCACAAGCATGGAGTAAAAGGGATGGAGTTGTGAAGAGTATTGTAAAAAGAGCTTGAAGTTGCTACAACAAGCTGTTATGAAGCTATGCAAGAAAAAGCTAAAGTGTAAAAGGATGGAGAGAAACTAGAAGTGGAAGAAAGTCCCCAGATGAAGTGAAAAGAGGACTTTTAAAGAGAGAGAAGAAGCTTCCTGGGCGGTTACAGAGAATCCCGAGCTATTTCCATTAATGAACTTAGCTGACAAGTGGAATTTAACATGCTTGGAAATGGTCATTTGAGCATTTACATGTCACAGGATGCTAGTGTGGTGCACATACATCCACACGGTGCGCTAGTTTCCGGACACATCACGCTACAAAACAATGCGAACGGGAAAATCACAAAGTTCAACGAAAAGTTAACACGTAAGGGTGGCTACTGAAAAGGGGTGCTGGAGCATCCTGAGAGGGAGAAAGGCTGATGCAAGGGTTAAAATGAGCCTACTCAAGATGCTAAGGGAGTGGACACTAAAGCGGACACAAGAATGTAAGCGAAATTGCAAGGGTGCAAATTTACTCTTATACATTTTTCCCCCACTTTAGCGGGCATATGAATCTACATTAATATGCATGCTAAATGAAATCTACTAAACTTAAAGAACATCATATGCCAAAAGGATACTGTAGAGGAAGTAAATAACTCTTCGAACCATGGAAGCATGCCCCCAGGCTAACGATCCGCAAAGACAATACATTAGACAAGAAGAATCTGCACTAGACAACAAGGTTATGGTATAGAAAGCTAAAGGATTTGAGTCAGCAAAGTGAAAGAGACCTTGATGTAAAAGGTTGTCTCAACACTGTGCATCATCCCCAATAAATAGAAGAATTATATGATGAAGAGAGGAATGGCATATACTCAGGATGAAGGTGTAGATCTTTGATCCGGTATATACAAGAGAGAAGAGAAATATAGAAATGAACAAAGCACGTGGTGAAAGCAAAACCCGCTCAGGAGTAGAACTCACACCACAAAGTAAAAGTGATAAAAGCAATCCCCGCTCAAGGAGGAAAACTCGTATCATGAAGTAAAAGTGATAAAATAAATCCTTGCTCGAGGAGGAAAACCTGTATCACAAAGTAAAGGTGATAAGAGCAATCCCCGCTCAAGGAGGAAAACCCATATCACCAAAGATAGGTGATAAAAGTAATCCCCGCTCAAGGAGGAAAACCCATATCACCAAAGATAGGTGATAAAAGCAATGCCCGCTTAAGGAGAAAAACCTGTATCACCAAAGATAGGTGATAAAAGTAATCCCCGCTTAAGGAGGAGAACCCGTATCACCAAGTAAGTACGTAAAGGAGCTTTATAGGTTCTCGGTCCTGCAAAGCAAGTGAGCAGACAGTCACACAAACCATTGCCAAATTTAAAGGCTTTCAAAGGGGTCCCTCGGGAACCCTTAAAAAGGAAGAGGGGTCCACTCAAGGGACGCGTTGTTTGAAAAGTGAGGTCTAGTCAGGCTGCCCCCAAGCTAGATGCAAAGTTATGAAATAGGTCTAGTCAGGCTGCCCCCAAGCTAGACGTGAAGATACAAAATAAGTCTAGTCAAGCTGCCCCCAAGCTAGATGCAAAGGATTCATTTGAAGGAGAAAAGATTTCAAAGAGGTCCCTTGGGAACCCTTCAAAAGAAAAAAAGGGGTCCACTCAAGGGGCACTTTTTTTGAAAAGCGAGGTCTAGTTAGGCTTCCCCCAAGCTAGACATGAAAGAATCCATTTGAGATAAAGAATTTCAAAGGGGATCCCTCGGGAACTCGACGTGAAAAAAGAGGGGTCCACTCAAGGACGCCCAATTGAAACTATAGAGAAGAGGGTCCTACATAATTTCTCTTCGTGAAGAAGGGTTACCACTCTGGGTTATATAGGGAAGAACCATGCATATGCATCTGGTACGTAGGATAGAGGTAAACCTTGATATCACTTATCATGCAAAGAAAATGTAGGTGTATCAATCAAACGAGAGTTTGATGGCACTGATGAGCTAAGTTTTTGGTCCATTTTTGGGTAGAATCGAGAAGCGCCCATCACAGATGTCATGAATCTTAATGTTAAATGTTGATATTTCTATAATGCTCTAAACCATTGACATTGGACTTAATCCTATCTCTCGCAGTTTTAATGATATTTGGCATAATATGTGATTATTTATATTATTCTAGCGCTATCGAACGCTTCAGAGGAAGTTATAGATGTGTATGTATTATGTGTAATTTTAAACCTTTGCTATGTAGATTTAATACTTCTGGTTGAGGAAGCGAAATTTCACCGCCAGCATGCACCTTAACGTCCAATAAAGGAATTGCTCCAAGTCAAAGACAATTGACGACAAAAGATTCTTCATGCAACTGAATGTAACTACCTTGTAGTGGACTTTAATGATCGAGCATACATGGGTGTTACTGCTATGCTGGATCTGCATTTGGACCTACATGTCTGACTAGATTCCATGCATGCGTAACTGCCATCGCTCCATTTCCTCTGTTTTCCCTAAATGGCATCCTCCCAGTCATGGAGTTTACTACCTCGTTAGTTGTTAGTATAAACAACATTCCATGCTCTTTAGGAGGTTGCAATACCTTGATATTTGCACGGCACTCCAGCTTCCAAAGAATACAAATATATTTGCCTTTTGTACTTATAGATTCACAAATAAAATAAAGTTCCGAAGTTCACAATCAAGCTACCAGTTTTAGAGGATACTATCCGGCAACAACAGGAGTAATCCGGCCTTCCAGTTTAGTATTACTTGTCGCTTAATACTTAGGAATTGGTAATCATTGTTCTTAGTGGTGGATACCTGTAATTCTCATTATGTGATCGCCTCTACAAAGCTATAGAGCAAGAGTCCTATGTGTTGACCAAATTTTCATTCCTATTATACTTACTTAGCATAGTCATTGATTGATGTTCAACATTTGTTTCCATTCCTTTTCAAAGCAACCTACTAGTATTGTGTGTCTCCTACCGTGAGAATAGAATGGCTTACTTCGGAGTTCCTAGTGCATATACTCAGGCTGACCGCTTCAAGTTTACGCCCCTAGGTTTACGCTTAAATGCACCTTTCATGATGGCTGTTCGGCTATCTGCTAGATGTCCAATCTCCAAAACCTGGCGTTTGTAAAGGCTGAAGCATAAGATCATTGTAGGAGGCCACATTTATGCAGGCACATTGCTAGGGATGGTGTCAAACTAGGAGTCTCTTTGTCACAGTTTTTCTTCCTATAGTGAATCTGAAGTTGTTCTAGTATATCCTCATTTAGGAAATAGCTAATTCTTTATTCACTAATTCTTTTGTGGAGCTTAACCTGATAGCAGAGTGATACCTACAGTGTACAGAGGAAGGAGAAGGGATGCTTATGGGAGATTCCTTCCTAAAAATCCTAATCCATTCTAGCTAGTTGACTATTAGAATCTACCAGAAGAAGAAGAAGAAGATCCACACCCCTTTGCTGATGCATATCCTGATCTAACTAGTTCTGAAGTCTCATCTGAAGATCAAAAACAACTTGAGAATCCCTTTGCTTTGGAACAACATCAAGCAGGAATGGGTGATGCAAATAGGAACATACCTAACCAACTAGCTTTTCCTTTCCCCATTGCCCATCAGAATGAAGTTGACAACATCAAGAATATTCCTACCTCAGCACTCCCAAATTTTTATGGACTTGTCACAAAAGATCCTGATACCTTTTTATTTGAGTTTGACATACTTTGCACGAGTTATGATTATACTAAGCCATTTCCTACCACTTTGAAAGAGGCTGCATTAAGATAGTTCATGAGCCTAGGCATAGATACTATGGAAACTTGGGAAGACATGAAGACTAAATTCCTTGAGAAATACAAGGAATATTGAAGAGGCAATGACATGAGAGGAGGTGACATTTTTAGGATGCAACAAAAGGAAGATGAGAGCCTAAAAGACTACATTGCAAGGTTTCTATTTGCCTACAAAAATCTCCACACAATGCACTTAATGAAGAATCATAGAAGTTTTTTTTCCTAAGAGGAATCAATGACAGCTGCACTGATGCCTTGGACCTCATGGGAGGAGGAGATATTTCCCAAGTTCCTTGGGAAGATATCAAGAAAATATGCCAGAACTACTCTAGGGTAGCTTCAAAGAAAGGGAGAGCTTACCAATCTTCCATGGGTAAGTCAACTACCAGTGGAGTCTCAAGAATGAAAATTACTCATTTGATGGTAGACTTCAAGCAAGACATTATCAATAATCTAGCTACTCAGCTAGATACACTTCAGGCCAAGAAGAAGCAAGAGGAGGAAGAGACAATGTTGATAGAGTATTGCCCCCACTGCAGGAAAAAGAAGGACTGCATATGTAAGATGATAGCTAATATTGAAAGCAAGCAAGTTCCAATTGAGTTCAAGCCAATCCAAACGGCAGCACTCAATTCACTATGCTGCAATGTGTTGCTTCCCCGGGCTCCAAGACAAGGTGAAGCCAACGGATCCGCACTATCCTAAGGGGCCGGGCCATATTTCAATTCCCCTATTCCTCGCAAACTTCAAATGACAACCCCCATATCCACGGTGGAGGATATCCATTGCATCCTTGGAGTAACCCTCCAAATACTTGGCTCAGTCATCAGAGTTCTCCACCCCAGTGGCAACAACCTTAAGGGAATTGGCAGCAATTTCAAGGACACTGGCAACCACCTCTAGGAAATTGGCAGCAAATGAATCAATGGAGAGGAGGGCAACAATGGCCTACTCAGACAACCAATTACATGCAACCACCTTCTCAGCCTCAACAACATTCTATAATTCCTCCACCTGCTAATCCTAGTTCAAATGCACCTAAACCTACTCAACTACCAAATCAGCCCACACCCAATCCAAATAACAAACCACAGCAACAACCTGCATACTCTACTGATTCAAATCAATTCCCTGCATATGCTGTGAGTGTAAGTGATATCCACTTGCGTTTAGGTACTACTCTACCAACCCCTTCCAAGCTCATTATCACTGAGCTCCCTGTGGGAGAGGAAGAGGAACCTCTAAATGATCCCATTTAGCCTAGTGTACCTAAAAATCCTAAACCAGTCTAAGTCAAGTAGACTAAACAAGAGCCACCATTTCCTTAGAGATTGGAAGTTTCCAAGAAGAAGGAAGAAAATGAGGATACAAATTTTGATATCTTGGATTAGCTAAAGCATATATGTGTCAATATACCTCTATTTCAGGCCATAAAGGATGTTCCAATCTACAAAATAGCCATCAAGGAAGCCTGTCTCAAGAAGTCAGGTAGGAAAAAGAAAGACCCAACTATAGTTCATGTGGTGGGACAACTAGCTAACATCATGCTGGGAAAAGTGACTATTCCCAAGTATAATGATCCAGACAGTCCTATGGTAGTAGTTGTTATAAACGGGGTCCAAGTAAAGAATGCTTTGATTGATTTACGAGCAACAATAAATATAATTACTAAAGACATTCTACAACAACTAAATATCGCAAGCATGAGGTCCACTCCTACTGTCCTACAGCTTGCTAATAGCTCTACTGTCAAGCTTGATGGTGTAGTGGAGGATATTGTGGCAGTTCTAGTCTCCTAGGAGTACCCAACAAACTTTATGATTCTCTCTCCTAAAGCCACACTAGGCAGATATCCCATTATTCTTGGAAGACCATGATTAGCAACTGCAGATGCATACATTGGATGTTGGTCAGGTGACATGACCATTTCAGATGGGAGGAGCACTAAAAATTTTGTTCTCTATCTGCCTGCTCAGCCATCTCATGATGAAGATAATCTTGTATGGCCACATGTTGGTGAAGAGGCCGAGGAAGTTAACTCTATGGCACAGCTTATGATGCTAGGTAGAAGCTCTTTCATGCAGCTCCAAAATGAGGATGAAGTATTGGCTAACATAATTTAGAACCATTATGAAGTAGAGGAAGCATCATCTTCTCATTCTGCTACTCTAGTAAAGACACTTCTGCCTACCCTTCCTACAACCACTGTTCCTACAGACGCTCTTCTTGCAGCCATTGATAGACTTCCTGTAGCCATTGTTCATGTAGCCACACTTCCTACAACCATCGTTCTTGTAGACATACTTCCTATAGCAACAGGTATGTCCCAAACATTGCTACCATATGAACTAAAGGTACCAAGTGTTAATGAAGTAGCCATGATAGAATTAAATACACAAGTATAGGTGTCAGAAGGAAAATATTTGAATGTTAATAGTAAATTGAATGAAGAACAACAATTGTTATTGAAAAACTTATTAAGGACCCATCAACAGGGTATGCGCAGGATCACGATGGGCCAAAAAGTGGCAATATGATGGGTATGTGGCTGATGACTTTTACAAACTCCAAAATTGATGAAACGAAAAGGGTTTTGAAGTGAGATTCTCAGCCTACCACAATATAAATTATGCTTACTTTGAATTTAATAAGTAATTATTATTCATTTTCTATTCAAAATTATGACTAAAGTCCCGTAATTGATATAGGCTAATTGAAAACATCTATAGCTTTAAATGGTATCACATTTTTGAATCCAAACATGCATCACATACTATAGGATTAAAAAAAGAAAACATTAATTTAGTGAATTTTGACTGCTAAGGTGGCTCCATTACCTAGCTTTTAATATTTTAAAAGTTGTAATAAAAAATTCATAATTAATTATTTAAAATGGAAAAAAAATTACAAAAAATATGCATCACATCTGGACATGAGTCCTCTACTTATATCTAAAATATTATAAAAAAATATTATCATTTTATTGTGGTTAGGGTGGTTAGACAGACACCTACTTCTTATTTTCCCCCTAAAATTTAAGTACTACTACATTGAAATTTCCAATTTTCACCAAATAGATTTATTTTATTTTTAAACAAACCTAGTAGTTTAGAAACTACATTCAATTTTCTATAGATTCTATTCTTTCATATATTTGAAATAATATAGATAACTCATTCAAATTTTTACGTCAAGTTGCCTAACTCTGATTTTTCTGAGTTTTTTGCCACTTAAGGGTTTGTTTTTTCCATGATGATCTTGCACATACCCAACATGCATTTGCATGGTATTATCATGATATGAAGAGATTGGATCCTAAAATTTGTACACATAATTTACATCAGAGATGATTGCACCCCAGTAAGACAACCACCGAGAAGAATTAACCCGGTACTAAGAGAGATTGTGAAAGGAGAACTACATAAATTACTAGATGCATGATTTATCTACCCCATTTCAGATAGTCAGTGGGTGTCTCCATTAGTGATTGTGCTCAAGAAGGGAGGGAAATGGAAAGTTTGTGTTGACTATAGAAAAATTAATGCTGCCACCAAGAAGGACAACTTCCCTTTACCCTTCATTGATAAAGTTTTGGACACACTTGCAGGAAAGCAATACTTTTCTTTTCTAGATGGGTTCAGTGGCTACAACCAAATACAAATTGCACCAGAGGACTAGGAGAAGACTACATTTACCTATCCATGGGGGACCTATGCCTATTTGGTGCTTCCATTTGGCTTATGCAACACACCTGCAACTTTTCAGAGGGAAGTCATTAGCATCTTCTCAAACATTTCTCATTATTGCATGGAAATTTATATGGATGACTTTACCACTTATGGTGTTGATTTTAATCAAGCATTGGAAAATCTCAGAAGGGTCCTGCAGAGATGTGAAGATCAAAAATTGTCCTTAAACAGTGAAAAGTGCTTCATGATGATGCAAGAAGGTGTAGTTCTTGGCCACTACATCTCCCATAAGGGAATTCAAGTAGATCCTGCAAAGATTGAGGTAATCACAAATCTTCCCACACCTGCAAAACAAAAAGATGTTAGGAGTTTTTTGGGTCATGCAGGATACTATAGACATTTCATCAAGGATTTCAACAAGGTAGCAACACCATTGTACACTCTTCTCACTAAAGATGCTGAATTTCAGTGGATTGAAACCCATGACAAGGCATTTTCTGACTTGAAGGAAACTTTGACTCATGCTCTTGTACTCAAAGGGCCTAATTGAGAGCTTCCTTTCCACATCCACATTGATGCATTAGATTATGCCATAGGATCAGTCTTAGGACATAAAGAAGGAGCTGTTGAAAATGCCATTTACTTTGTCAACAAAAATCTACAAGGAGCTGAATTCAATTATACAATGACAAAAAAAAATGCTGGCAGTAATCTATGCACTGAACAAATTTAGACATTACATAACAGGCTACCAAATCTTTATGCACATTGATCATGCGACCATTAGATATCTCATGAATAAACCTTTGATCATAGGTAGATTGACAAGATGGTTATTGTTGATGCAAGAGTTTGATATAACCATTGTGGATAAGCTAGGGAAGGCCAATGTTGTTGCAGATTTTATTTCAAGGCTCACTACATTAGAAGATAATCAACCCATAGATGACTCTTTCCCTAATGAGCATCTATTCTCCCTCAGTGTACAAACACCCTGGTATGCTGACATAGCCAATTACTTGGTCACAGGTAGAGTTCCTTCTCAGTTCTCTCCAAAAGAGAAAAGGGCACTCATTGAAAAATATTTTCCTTTCTCTTGGGTTGCTTGATGTTTGTTTTATACTAGACCTGACCATGTCATGAGGAGGTGTGTGAGAGAAGATGAGACATATGATATTTTCATGCATGCCACAACTAACTATGTGGAGGGACACTTTGCGGCCAAGAGGACAACAATGAAGGTTTTGAACATAGGATATTACTGGCCAACACCCCACAAGGATCCAGGAAGGTATACCAGAAAATGTGATAGATGTCAAAGAATGGGCATACCAACCAGGTTTGATGAGATGCCACTGTGCCCTCAGGTAGTAATCACTCCCTTTGACAAGTGGGGATTGGATTTTATGGGACCTATTGACCCTCCATCAAATGGTAAGTCTTATATATTGGTATGCACTGATTATGTGACAAAATGGGTAGAGGTTAAGGCCATGAAGCATGCAAGAGATAACAAGGTTGCATAATTTCTTTATGAAGAGGTTTTCACAAGATATAGAGTCCCAAGAGAAATAGTGACTGATCAAGGGGCACAATTCACATCAACCCTTGTTGTAGCACTAGTTAATGAGTACAAATTAAGGCACATGAAGTATACTCCTTATCACCCACAGGCTAATGGCCAAGTTGAGGTAACCAACAAAGAGATTGAAGCCATTATGACTAAAACAGTAGCTATTCATAGAAAGGATTGGGAAAACAGATTACTAGAAGTTGTTTGGGCCTATAAGACAACCTAGAAAATGACTATAGGCTTCACCCCATTTGAGTTGCTGTATGAATAGACAACTATGATGTCAGTTGAATTTGAATATAACTCTGCGGACTGCAATAGATTTGGGGATGGATATTTCTGAGGCACAAAGAGAAAGAATCATGCAACTAAACACTTTGGATGAGATAAGAAGAGCAACCCTGCAACATACAAAAGTGGTGCAGAATCAGAGAATTAGGTGGCATGACAAATTTATCAAGGACAAGAAATTCCAACGAGGAGATTGGGCCCTGCTCTATGACTCAAGATACTAGGACAATGCAAAAAAATTGTAGACAAGGTGGCTAGGACCATATGAAGTTGCTGAGGTATTTTCTAATGGAGCTGTTCAGCTTACTACCATCAACCTTGTCAGGTTCAAATTACTTGTCAATGGTCATCGCCTCAGATTATATCACAAGCCAATTTCCAAAGAAGAGTTCCTACATTAATTCACCCAACATTCAACACCCGAGCTTCCTGCAGCCGAAGAGAGTGGACCTAGTGTCCCTCCTTCTGGCTAATTAATGTACATAATCTCTCATAATAAAGACTTTCACTTACGTGGAAGTCCATTTCTTCACCCATCCGCCATCCACCCATCCATCACCACCTTTCTCTCTCTTCCATCACTTCATTCTGCCTCACCTCACTCCACTTCATTTTCATTAATTGCTCAATTTATTCCCACAAGGCAAGCGGTACTTTCTCCATGATCTTTGCAGAAAATCTTCCACATATTCACGTATGTGCGCATTAATTGCTATCTTTAATAATCTTTGGGGCGCATTCATATAACTCACTCCGCAGTTAGTATAGAAGTTTACATAAAATGCCATTATTCCTCGGTCAAATCAATTACTTCCATCTCGCATGTGGACACATGCCCAACTTAGGGTTGGGGAAGTGGGAAAGAAAAATGATAAAATTATTTCCATATGCTACTTATGCTAGGCTACCAAAAATTCTAAAATGAGCCATCTGAAAAAATTTGGAGCTAGAACGACTTGGTATGCGTGAAGTGACATTAACCGCAGCCACCGGCCTTCCCATCATAATTCTCCATCACCCTTTTCTTGGCTAATTATTTCCCTCTATCATAATCTTCGAGTTGCGCTAAAAACAAAGAAAAATAAAATCGGCCGACATTGCATTTGGAAATTTCAGAAAATCTAAGAAAGTGATTTTAGACGGAATCGCGGGAAGAAGCTGCTACATTTTGATTGCGCATTACCGGAGGTGGGTTAATCCGGCCGAACTTACCTGTGCATGACGCTTTATTGTGGATGCATACCGCCTCGCTAAATTTAGAAACTTACGGATGGCCTGACATTTCTGAAAAATAGACGTATTGATGAAAGCATTGCCTTGAATTCTCCCATACATTTCTAAAGGAAACTATTATTAAAGGGTTGTGTTGTGGCAACTGGCACGGAATTGCGAGGTCACTGTGGTTACGAAGCCGATGGAAAAATTACCTTGGCTCTGTGAGATACCAGATCACCAGTATTAAATTTTATAGGAGCCGAATGAACCTCTACTGAGCATTGATAAACGTGGTGCAAAGGAGAATGTCTCTACCTAAGCCATGGAAGCAGATATTTGTTTATGTTATCAAATAAATCACCTGTGAGGTTCACCAGCCAAATTTTCATTTCATGCACTTCAAGCTTTTGAATCACATGAGGCACGAAAGAAGCATGAATGTGCCTAACATGATATACAATATTCTCTCAATCATGGCGATCGACCCAAAAAAGGTAGGGATAACTTTGTTTCCCACCATTGTCTAATTAAATTGTTGGTTGAAAAGTCTCTACATGATGTATTTGCAATAACCTAGGAATAATTTATAAATGTTGATCAAATTAGACTTGAGCACTTGCAACCTAGGGCTTTACCTCAACCCTGTAGGTCTAGCAGGAGATTGAGCATGGCTGAAGCCCCTCTTGATGCTTCAACCTCTGGTGCTACCTCTTGTGTGAATCTTTCCCCGCAGAGGAAGAAACCATGTAGAAATCTTAGTTCTCCGAACAGGCACCCTAAAAATAAAGTTCTTCCTCCGACTCGGCGATGACATTCCACCGGAAACCCCGGCTGTCTGAAACAAAGCATATAGCGAAACGGCGCCGTTCACAACCTCGTAGGTTGAAAGCAGCCAAGTTCCCAAAAAGTAGGCTTTAACACTATTCATCCTGCAACCAAAGGAAAGTGTGAGAAACCTCCCAGGAAATCAAGACCAACTGGGCCTATGATTGGTATGCCTGCGCAGGAAAGCCCTAAGCCTGGTGAGACATCACATGAGAACCTTGAAGCTCCAATGGGGCAGGAGAATGTCGAAGAAGAAGATATATTTTGGAGATGAAAAAATATAACATTGGTCGATCTTGCTAACATTGTAGAAGAGTTTGAGGAAAGTCACAACTTCCTGCAGCATGAGCAGGAAGTCCTGCAACAAGAAGTCCTGTAGTAGGATGTCCTGCAACAACAACCAGAACTAGAGTAGGAGTTCCTGTATCCATGACAAGAACAAGAATGAGAGTCCTTGCAGCAAGAGGTGAAAGAAGAAATAGTACCCTTGCAACCAGAGATAACTGGACAACTTGATTCCATGCAGATAGTGCCATATGAGGAACCGCCATCAACAAAAAGACTGGTAGGCATTCACAATCCTCCTAGTTCTATAGTACATGCAACAATTTTGAATTTATGGAGAGAACTACGAAGAAGGGAGGAGGAATGAAGGAAGGAAAAATGGAAATTGGAGGAAATTTAAAAGAAGGATGAGGAGATAGAAGATAAAGATGCAAAAATTGCCACCCTGAAGTAGAGGGTGGATGATATGGTAGCTTTGGCACCATGGATTTTGGAATGTAGGACCCCTCCTAGGGTCTATGCTCTGCTCTTGAAAGAGAAGTATCTCTCTTTTAATTTGTCAAGGATTGCCTTAGGTTTGAATCCTTCTATTGACACCCCTATGGAATTTTTCAATGCTTATAGAATTGCCTCCCCTGAAATGAAGAATTTGCTATGTGAGTTTTATTTTCATAATTTTGCTGTAACTCAAGACCATGATTGGAACCCGCTATTATATGTTGGGGATGTCCAATTGAGCGCATTTATGTCTTGGGTACAAAATGATATTAGTTGGGGACAACAACATGGAGCTTATAAGCATTTGGAGTCTGATATCCCTCTACCTGTTAGAGCTGAATCAAGCAACCCAATGGATATTTATAGAGAATGGCACAAAATGCTTCTCAAAACTAGCTATGGCAACATGATTATGCCTTGGATTGAGGCAGTTTATAGTGAGTATGAGGTAAAGACAACAACAAAGGAGGAAACTCTGAGAATATGTCTATCACAAAGATGGAATAGTCTATTTGATGAGCTGAAGCAAGTTGAGCCTCATTCCATCCATAATTATGTTGCAACACTAAAGAGGATTGATAGGTATACTCAGATTGGGAGAACTCAGGGATAGGATTGGCTTCCCCTGACCTTCCAGCCACCCATGCTCATGTGGCCTGTGCCAAATGTTAGATTCTACCAGCTTGACATTGTTGCAGAAAGGAAGAGATGGAACATATTTGATAGATTGGGAGGATTTTATTGGGATCTTGATTCACACACTGCAGCCACTGATGTTGGACAACTACCAGTTGCAAATTTCAGAGCTTTGACCAAGCAAAAGAACAACTCTTCCCCTGCTGGAGGACCAACAAAACGTTAGGTTGGGGGGAGTGACGAGCCTAGTTTTTGGTCCATTTTTGGGTAGAATCTATAGTTTATTTACCGATAGATGTCATGGAATTTAATGTTAAATGTCGATATTTTCATAATGTTTCCCTCAAACCATTGACATTGGACTTAATCCTATCTTTGCAAGCTTTAATGACATTTGGAATAATATGTGGATTATCTATATTGATTCTGCATGTGGTTAATGAATGTTTCTTAGAGTGGTTATAGATGTGCAATTATTATGCGTACTGAACTTGCCATGTAGATTTAATACACCAAGTTGAGGAAGAAACCACCAGTTGGGCATGCACCATAACATCTAGCAAAGGAATCATTCCAAGTCAAAGGAAGCCGACAACAAAAGATTCTTCATGCAACTAAACGTAACCACCTTGTAGTGGACTTTAATGATCAAGCATACATGGGCATTACTGCTGTGCTAGATCTACGTTTGGACCTGCATGTCTGACCAGATTCCATGCATGCGTAACCACCATCGCTCCATTTCCTCTATTTTCCCTAAATGGCATCCTCCCAGTCATGTAGTTGACTGCCTCATTAGTTGTTAGTATAAATAATGATCTGATGCTCTTTCTTCAGGAGGTTGCATGATTTGATATTGTACTTGCACTCTCCAGTTTCCAGTAATAAAAATACATTACTCTTTTGTACTTATGATTCACAGTGAATAAAATAAAGTTCTGAGTTTGAGCATCTAAGTTTTCATTAGTTTTAGAGGATACTTATCCAAGGGGGCCCACTTGGTGAGTAATACGTCTTCTTAGTTTAACATTAGTTTAATATAATTACTTGATGTTTAGTACTTAGTTAGAAATCTAGCACCCACTGTTCCTACAACCACTAGAATTTCATTATGTGACTATTCCTATAGCCAAAGCAGATAGAGCAGTGTCTTGTTTGTTGCTTAGATTTTCATTCCTATTATGCATTTCTGCTTAGTATAGTCATTGATTGATGTTCAACATTTGTTTCATTCCTTTTCAAGCAATTTACTTTCAGTATTGTGTGTTCCTTAGCTATAGAATAAAATGACTACTTTGAGTTCCTAGTGCACATACTGTGCTAACCCATTTCAAGTTCACGTCCCTAGGTTGACAAGTTAAATGCACCTTTATGATGGTTGAAATGGATATTCAGGTTAGATGTCCAATCTTTGAATCATGTATGTAAAGGCTTAGTTATTAAGATCATTGTAGGAGGCCAACAAGCACCTGAATCACAAAGATGTATTTTTTCCTTCAAGGCCTTACATTTGCTAGTGGAATGACCAAGCACTCAATACCGGTATGCACAAAAGGAATGTTTTTCTTCATCATTTATATGAATTTTATTACGTGTAGGAGAAGGAAGAGTGATTAAGTGGGATTTTAAAATCCTCAACAAAATATGCTCTTACTCAGATTAAGGATGATGAGCAGGAAGCAACCCTTTCTCTTATGGAGAAAGGTTTGACTTCTCACAAGAAGAATAAGAAGACACGAAGATGGAAGACAATGGAGGAAGAATATTTTCAATATAATGAGGTTGAGAAGAATTCTTGTCACTCAACCATGGCTTCTATCTAGATCGTTCATCTGAGCAACCAAGTCCCAAATTATGCTTACGGGGTTTAAATTCTATAGGGACTTGAATGCCTTGTTCATTACACCCACAACCTTTATGTTTATAGCCATATTTAGTGACAAGCTTAAAGCCGAGGCCATAACGTTGTTGCAAGTCTTAAAAAGAGGGAGGATCCTTATAAAGAGCATTGTCCCAATAACGAGGATCACACTCCTCTATGGGATCACCTTCATCTTCTTTAACAGGACTGTCAACATTATCCTCATTAGCAGAAGTGTAATCCTCTTCCTCAGAAGGAGGATCAACACTAAGGACATTACAATTTACGCTCACACTACCCCATGACACAAAAGAGTAGTCATCTTTGATAGCAGGTGTGGATGATATTATCGGAAGATCTAAGTGGATCGGGTCAACTTTATATTCTTGAATGAAGGAATCTGTAAAGTCTAAGGAACCCCAATCATCACCAAGACATGCATTCTTTTGAGAGGAGGTAGAAGGAGCACACTTAGGACTCCTTGCTTTAGAAGGATCTTCCTTAGGGACATCTATAGATCAAGAGTATCCTTTGTAGTAGGTACTGCTGGAGTAAACATCAACACACTAGAAGACACTAAAGGAATAAGAGTAGGCACAACCGAAGCTCGACCAACAACTTCCATCTCACATAAGTGCATAGCCTCAAGGTCAGCCTTGACTGTGACTACTTTATTGTTAGCGATGAACTTAATAGATTTATGCAAGGTAGATGAGACTGCACCCATAGCATGAATCCACGGTCTACCGAGAAGGAGGTTATAAGGTAACTTTTTTGACATAACATATACAAGGGTAGGTATGGTAACAGGTCCAAGCTGCAAACGTAATACTATCGTACCTATAGCTTGTTGCACAACATTATCGAACCCACGAATAACAACAGAAGAAGCATTAATAGAGGATGAGTCAATATTAATCTTAGGCAATAGATCGATGCTACATATATTGAGCACTGAACTGGTGTCAACAAGAGTACGTCTAATGCCAATTTTATTAATATTAACTATAATCATTAGAGGGTCCACT
Organism: Sequoia sempervirens; assembly: GCA_007258455.2. Classification (NCBI taxonomy): domain Eukaryota; kingdom Viridiplantae; phylum Streptophyta; class Pinopsida; order Cupressales; family Cupressaceae; genus Sequoia; species Sequoia sempervirens. Next base: position 99,203,496 of record VDFB02281492.1, on the reverse strand, counting down.
TGCTTCTGCACTTCCAGAGGTATGAGCTCTTGTGGATAGAATGTAATATTCGGTGAATCCACATGAATATACACCATCAACACATTAGCATCTGTTGGCCTAGTGGAAGAAGGCAAGAGGATCTTTTGCAACACTTCCTGAAGCATACCTTGATAAACTGGAGCAGACTGAAGCAAGTTCCACAGTGAGATCTTATCTGGAGGAACTCGAGGTTGCTTGGCAAGATCATAGGAAAGATCATAATCACTAGGTGCTTTAGTTGTAGGTTTAGGTGCTGAAGGAAGGCTTGGTTGTATATTCATATTATCCTCATAAGTATGGGATACCGCTCTATAAGAGGGAGCCTTAGAAATATTAGGAGAGTTATTATCAAATGGAACACCATTAATAGAACAAACCCTTTTAGGAGAAGGACTAGCTGGAGTCACGTAAATGACCAGTCTCTTAGACCTTTGAGAGGAAGCAAAGACATAGACTGCATTTAAAAAATCATCATAGCTAGTAGAATAATTATTTGAATACATATTCTCAACATCGATCCAAATAGGATCAAATATGGAATAATTATTTGAAGACACATTCTCAACATCGATCCAGGGAGAATCAGATGTGGAAGGAGGTTCATCATTCACTAATGCATCATCTCTAGGAGAGAATGCATTGGAATGGAAGAGAGATTCATCATTCACACATGCAATGTCTCTAAAAGAGAGTGCATTGGAATGAAGGGTAGATTCATCATTCACAAATGCATCATCTCTAGAAGAGAGTGCATTAGAATGAAGATAGGACTCATCATTCACAAATAAAATGTCTCTAAAACAGAGTGCATTGGAATGAAGGGTAGATTAATCATTCACAAATGCATCATCTCTAGAAGAGAGTGCATTAGAATGAAGAGAAGGTAGAGTAACATTAAGAAAGGTATCAATGATTTAATCTTCTTGCGACAAAATATCCTCTAAAGTAAGAGGACTTTCGTGAGAAGGATCAAAGACACCAAGTGAAATGGGTAAAGCCAAGTCACTATCACATGCATTAAATGGAATATCATTAACATTGTGAACAAAATCAGTTACTAAACTAATAAAGGAAGATATTAAATTCATTACGATTTTTTTCGGTATTTTCTATGTTTTAGTAATTCACATTTTTGGAGGTCTCTGGAGCATAATTTGAGGTCAGAACTTGTGTCAGTCCCTAAAATTCAATTGCCAAAGGCACTACTATTTTAGGGACTAAACTAGCTCTCTAGGAGACCTTTCCAATGGTGCAAACGGTTCTGAATTTCGAGCACTGAGTCAAAAGTTATGACCCTGCCAAGTAGGGGTAAATAAATTCCTAGTTTTTCGAAAGATTTTTTCTTCACATCAGGTTCACCAAAATGTAGAAGAGGGGGATTCGCTACTCATGAGTTCTCTTCATTCAGAGAGTCTCACGGGGCGAATTTCCCTAATCCACCTCAAGGAACAACGACTAAAGTTTCAAAATACGAAAGAGTAGGTCACATAGATTTTTTGGACAAACTGACAAGCTCTCGAGCAAAGGACATCAATGCAGGAAACAAACGCCAGCACGGCGTGCTGGCATCTCAGAGGCTCACTGGTGTCTCGTATGGACCAAAGAGTGAGATTATCTCAGAAAATGGCTAAAGTGACTACTTCTACTCGAATTTGCTAAGAAATCTTAAAATGCAGGAAAGTGACAGAATTGAAATACAGTGAAGTAGAACTAATGAAGATAAGAAGGAGAAAGGAAATAAATAATTACAACCACATGAGTGATGAAGCCTCCAGCATGTGAACTCCTTCAAAACTTGCATGCATGATATCTGGAGAGAATGTTGGGGCTGTATAGGGGTTTGTCTCAGTTAAACCCCTGTTTTGGTGTTCCCACCTCCATGGACAACAAGAAGATAGAGAAAGAGAGAGTGGACAAAGCGTGTGGTGAAAGAAAAACCCGCCCAGGAGTAGAACCCGCACCACCAAGTAAGTGTGTGATAAAAGAAAACCCTGCTCAAGGAGGAGAACCCGTATCATGTAGTAAAGATGCAATGGTAAGGGATATGGAATCCCAAGATTCTCACAAGCATGGAGTAAAAGGGATGGAGTTGTGAAGAGTATTGTAAAAAGAGCTTGAGAGAGCTTGAAGCTACTACAAGTTGTTATGAAGTTGTGCAAGCAGAAACTAAAGTGTAAAAGGCTAGAGAGAAACTAGAAGTAGAAGAAAGTCCCCAAATGAAGTGAAAAGAGGACTTTTAAAGAGGGAGAAGAAGCTTCCCGGGTGGTTACAGAGAATCCCAAGCCATTTCCACCGACAAACTTAGCTGACAAGTGGAAAAAATGCTCGAAAATGGTCATCTGAGCGTTGACACGTCACAGGATGCTAGCGCAGTGCGCGGATGTTCACATGACACGCTAGTGTCCGGACACGTCACACTACATAATAACATGAACGGGAAAAGTACAAAGTTCAATAAAAAGTTAACACGTAAGGGTGGCTGCTGAAAAGGGGTGCTGGAGCATCCTGAGAGGGAGAATGGCTGATGCAAGGGTTAAAAGAGTCTACTCAAGATGCTAAGGGAGTGGACACTAAAGCGGACACAAGAATGTAAGTGAAATTGCAAGGGTGCAATTTTACTCTTATACAATTGTAAATCTTATTTTATTTTTGTGAGGTTGGATTTGGATAGTAGCTCCAAACAACTTTCTCATTGTGCTTTTTCCTTTGTAGGTTTTTCCATGTAGATTTAGTGTTGTGGTTGTGTGGTTGTGCCTTGAATGCTTTATCTGATTAAGACAATAATAAGTTTTGATTTTTAAAATTGAATTGGATTAATTTAAGGGATATACTAATTCACCCCCCTCTCAGTATATCTATGTGTTCTAACAATTCATGATTAAGGTTTTAATTAGATCTTAGTTGATACATAGCCTAAAATATATAATTAATTTCTAGTTGGATTAAATTACCCAGTTAACACATCAAGAGCATATTGACAATATATTAAAATATAAAATTCCTAGTAATAAGGGTTATCTTAGCCAATATATAATTATCATTATAAATTCAAAATAAAGTTATTATACTAGGTGTTTCTCTTATATTGAAAATAAAACTTAATTGCACATGGGTGCTAAATCCATGAGCTTAATTCTTATTGATAATATTTAATAATAAGTCTTAATGTTCTTAGCATGTAGACCAATAATGTCAATTTTTATTCAAGAATCTTAAGGTCATCCTCCCCAATCCATTAGGTCAAGTTATTTCTATTATGTTACTTCCTTGATGGGGACACATATAGTCCTTACCTTACTCTCCTTTTTATTTGTAATCAAATAAATCTATATCGAGTGAGAATATCCATCAAGTAATTGATCGTAACCAAAATCAAGTTGGCAACCCATAGTTTTAAAAATTATTGTACATCCTAATCTAAAGTTAATATAAATTATTAAACTCTATGAATATGATTTATCTATTTTATCCTATAGTGTGAATAACCTTGCTAAGGTCAAGCCAACTATCTAGTCTACTATTCAAGTTGGCCTCCCTCATAATAAAGTATATTATTTTATGGGGTGATGGTAAGATGCACAACTTCATTTGTCTAGTCCTCTACTAAATAGTTTCTCACCAAGTCCTTACTTAGGTTGAGGCCTTAGTTCTACATATTGTTCATAGTCAACCAACACACATTTTGACTTAACTAGAATCAACTATGATTATAAAGAGGGATCAAACCATCCTAATGGGCCAAGTTCAAGTGAACAAGGGAAATACCTTAATAAGGTTACACAACATAATGTTAATTGCTGTAGTGGTCACTCCATGCCCACAAAATGACCATCGTTCACAACATGAATGATTATGGAGCTCTGCTGTCCATCATGGGTGGCCATATGACACATTGAAATCTAATATCCAATCAAATTCTTAGTTCTTCCCCTTTCCACTTATAACCTAGGGTACTATTGATAGAAGCATCCTCATAACTAACTCACATGCTTTAGTGCACACATAAACTACATTAATAAATAATGTTTAGTTTGATAGAGTTTCATTATAGGACTTATCCACTTATACATATTGGAGACAACCTTGCTATTCCTTGATTTTGAATTGCTACCCAACATACCTTACTAGGACCTGCACAAGTTTCTTCATTGTTCTTTTCTTTTTACTTGAATTTTCTATGTGATTAATATCCTCCTTTTGGATGAATGTTATATAATCAACAACCTTCAACTCTTAGCCTACACTATCCTTAGGCTGTACTTTTCCATTCTCATATAGTAATTAGAATACTCGTATAGTTCTTGAATCACAACACATGGCCTCCTTAGAGTCACTTTCCTACTATATTGTTCCTTAATTTGGCTACTCATGCACCATTACTAGTCAAAAATTGGTTTCCTAGGAAATTGCACAACCCCATTTACTTGTTTGACTTGGTCTTTGTCATTATTTACATCTATTCAAAATTCTCAAGAACTAAATGTAATATTTGTAGATGATATTTTGTGGGACTCGAAATTCTAAATAATTTAAAAACATTAATTTATGTTTTAGGCTAAATTCAATGATCTTATTATTATTATTATATGAAGATCCTAACTTACACATCAAATAGCCTAAGAATAAATACACCATTCAACTTTAATCTTAGTAATTGCAATATCAAAGCGTTAATCAAGATAAAATTTTAATTATATTTACTCATGATATAAAACATTATTGATCATTCAAGATATATAATTAATTTTAGTTACCATAGTCTATTAACCTTAAGATTAAAATTAATTTAGTTCATGCTATTTAGGTTCACAATTATATCTTCCAGATTTTTACCCCATTACTACTTCATACAAAAATAAAGAAATGTTGGAGTTACATGCATTCCCAAAATGCTACATGTATATAATTATCTTACAAAATAGCATCCTAACCAAAGAGTGGTATCATCCTCTAGGAGGACTTCAACTTTACAAAATGTTAAATATTTTGTGCAAGGTGTACAATACCTTTTGCAACACCACTCCCCTCGTCTAACCCATCACAATCCCTCTTGATAACATCATAAAGGAGTTGAGTGAAGTCAAACTAGCCCTAATAATTTTCTTGCTACCTCCAAGAAGGACCTTTCACAAAAGATACTACACAATTCCTTGGATTATGATGCAATTAATCATCCATTCCTAGTTATATTTATTGTTCCTCAATTTGATTTATAAGAAAAAAGATATCCTAGTACTCACATTCACATTTTCAATGCCACAAGCTTAGATTTTTAACATGTCAGTAGGTTGATAGCCAAATTCTTTCTAATAAAATTTAAAGAATATGCACTTAAGTAGTTCTTTTATTACCACATAGTTTTTTATACACTCTTTTGTAGAATGTGCCAAATTTCTTTTGTGTAATATTTTAGAGTTAATATTGGTTTAAAATTAACCTTTACCACATTATTCGAATGCAAACAAGGTACTAATGAAAGAGATAGTGATAATTTATATTCAAAATTGAAACCTTACAAATATCACTTATCAACCATTAGATAATGAGCTACAAGGTTTGTCTATAAATAGTCTACTTCAAGCTAATAACATGCAAGTAGATGAGGAAGAAGAGTCCCAGTATAACAGGAGTTGAGTGAAGTCAAACTAGCCCCAATAATTTGCTTGCTACCTCCAAGAAGGGCCTTTCACATAAGATACTACTCAATTCCTTGGATTAAGATGTAATTAATCATCCATTTCTAGTTAGATTTAGTGCTCCTCAATTTGATTTATAAAAAAAGATATCCTAGGACTCACATTCACATTTTCAATGCCACAAGCTTAGATTTTTAATATGAAAGTAACTTGCTAGCCAAATTCTTTCTAATAAATTTTAAAGAATATGCACTTAAGTAATTCTTTTATTACCACAGTTTGTTTACACTCTTTTGTGGAATGTGCTAATTTTCTTTTGTGCAATATTTTAGAGTTAGTAATGGTTTAAAATTAACCTTCACCACATTATTCGAATGCAAACAATGCACTAATATGACAGTAAGTTGCTAGCCAAATTCTTTCTAATAAATTTTAAAGAATATGCACTTAATTAGTTCTTTTATTACCACATAGTTTTTATACACTCTTTTGTGGAACATGCTAATTTTATTTTGTGCAATATTTTAGAGTTAATAATAGTTTAAAATTAACCTTCACCACATTATTCAAATGCAAACAATGTACTAATGAGTTACAAGGTTTGTCTATAAACAGTCTATTCAAGCTAATAATGTGCAAGTAGATGAGGAAGAAGAGTCCCAGTATAATAGGAGTTGAGTGAACTCAAACTAGCCCCAATAATTTGCTTGCTACCTCCAAGAAGGACCTTTCACAAAAGATATTACACAATTCCTTGGATTATGATGTAATTACTCATCCATTCATAGTTAGATTTATTGCTCTTAAATTTTATTTATAGAAACAAAGATATCCTAGGACTCACATTCACATTTTCAATGCCACAAGCTTATATTTTTAATATGTCAGTAGGTTGCTAGCCAAATTCTTTCTAATAAGTTTTAAAGAATATGCACTTAAGTAGTTCTTTTATTACCACATAGTTTTTTATACACTCTTTTGTGGAACGTGCTAATTTTATTTTGTGCAATATTTTAGAGTTAATATTGGTTTTTAATTAACCTTTACCACATTATTCGAATGCAAACAAGGTATTAATGAAAGGGATAGTGATAATCTATTCAGATTTGAAACTATAAAAATATCACTTATCAACCATTAGATAATGAGCTACAAGATTTTTCTATAAACAATCTACTTCAAGCTAATAATGTGCAAGTAGATGAGGAAGAAGAGTCCTAGTGTAAAAAGATTTGAGTGAAGTCAAACTATCCCCAATAATTTGCTTCAAGCCTCCAAAAAGGACCTTTCACAAAAGATACTACACAACTTCTTGGATTATGATGTAATTAATCATCCATTCCAAGTTAGATTTATTGCTCCTAAATTTTATTTATAGAAACAAAGATATTCTAGGGCTCACATTCACATTTTCAATGCCACAAGCTTAGATTTTTAACATGACAGTAGATTGCTAGCCAAATTATTTCTAATAAATTTTAAAGAATATGCACTTAAGTAGTTCTTTTATTACCACATAGTTTTTTATACACTCTTTTGTGGAACATGCTAATTTTATTTTATGCAATATTTTGGAGTTAATATTGGTTTAAAATTAACCTTTACCACATTATTTGAATGCAAACAAGGTACTAATGAAAGAGATAGTGATAATGTATTCAAATTTAAAACCTTACAAAATCAATTATCAACCATTAGATAATGAGCTACAAGGTTTTTTATAAATAGTCCATTTCAAGCTAATAATGTGCAAGTGGATGAGGAAGAAAAGTTCCAGTATGACAACTTTAAATCTTTGTTTAGCTAAATATTCAAGAATTGTGGAATTATTGAAGATCAACCTAATTCACCTTCCTTCTTTGTCATTCTCTTCACTTAGAAGATATTAACAATAATGACTATCACATGCTTTGTATATTAAAGGTTCTCTTCATCACAAATCCATCAATGGCATTATAATAGATCTTAGATTTACTCTTTGCATCAAGAAACTCTTATAGAATCTAAGGTATCTTCACTAAAGATATATGTACTCATTTTAAACATTTTCTCAAAAAATTTAATACAAAAATATAAAATACTTTAAAATACATTCTCTTTAAATTATATATACAAATAAAAATGTAATCCACACTTTTTATATCTTACAAATTTAATATAACCATCAATACTCTTGAATAGAATAATAACTTGAGTTACTACCTCTATACTACACCAATATATACTAATTACATCATAAAAGAAAAGAAGTCATCATTCCAAGAGATGGCTATGGACAGTGCATATATTACAATTGATCAAATAACTAGTATATTTATGTTCAAGATAATCTATATAAAATACGTCGAAAGATATCAAACTGTTTATTTGTATGACTTATTGTATGACTGAATAGAATTTTGTGATACTATCCACTTTCTAAATAATTGAAAAAATCAATAAAAAATCATGCACACTTTTCAAATCATTAAAAAAATCAATAAAAAATTATTGCACTTGAAAATATAAAGTAGATTTTTGTTTTCCTTTCATGACTTGCTAACCACCTATATGTTGTGTTGCTATTGTAGAGTTACGTCTATTGACTAACAAACCAAAAGTTGTACCAAAAGATAGAAATCAAGGCACCTTTCTTTTTATCTTATTTATTATATCTGTACTTTTTATATTACAATTCATATGTTAAGGAATAAGTAACATTATAACATTTTATAAAAGCTCAAATTACACAAGTGTATTTGTTTTCTATTATTTTTCTAACTTCACTGTATTTACCAATTGGCTAAGTTTAAGGTTATTTAAATTTTATTCTATTCTAATATATTTATGAAAAGGAAGATGTGGTCACTTGCATGATGAGTCACACCTCCAAACCTTAGTTATAGATAGATAAGAAACCAGTACACATTTAAAAAAAAACATTTAAAAAAAAAAGAAGGTTCTATATATTCCATTCCATTCAATGGCTGCATGGTGACAAAGTTAACCCATAAGATAGACCACTCTTCCCTAACTTAATTTTTTTTCTTCAAATCTCTATAATAGTAAGATGGTATCTTTAATATATTACTCTATTTCTTCCACTAACAGAATTGAAGGTATTGAATGATGGCCATTCACAACAAATCTTTAATCCCTCGACTCAGAAAATGCTGAGAAATGATTGAATATGCTTTCTGGGTAAGATGGATGGAATCAAAGAAGACATAATCTGAAGCATTGGTGCATGCAGCCGTATACGAGTTGCAGGCGAGCCCAAACTCAAATGTTCCCCAACCACAACACGACTTTATGACCTCTGTAAAACCTGCAAATTATTTCTAAATAAATTAGAACAAAATAAGCAGATGGTAAGAATCATTTATAGTGGAATAACTGGAAACTTTTGTCATGCTATACCGTATTGTTTAGGCGATGTTATGAAATCCATAACAAGAGCGTAGTAATCCAGATGAACAATTTGAAGTCCAGGAAGCTTGAGCTTCAACCCATTAACCATGGATGCTACTTTTGAATTGAACCCCATTGCAGCATCGTTCTTATCTTTTGCGGGATTACCAGTTAGAAAATTTGAAAGCGTTTTCCCGAATGGTAGATTGCCCAAGGGAGGCACATTAATTATCGCGATCTTGCGCAAATCCATCCTGTATAGATCCTGCAATACTAGAAAAATTAACTCGCAGCTTAAACAAATTTTAATGGCGGTTTAGAGGGCCTGAATAGAGTTGTACCTCTATGTAGTCTGAGTAGATTTTGACGAGGAAATCTTGAAATTGGGTTACATTATACTTTAATCGGCGATTTATTAGTACATAGTAGTTTGCAATGAAATCGTTTGTTCCAATAGTTTGCAATGAAATCGTTTGTTCCAATGCTGATAAACGAGAGGGCATTGTTCAACAGGATTGTAGCATTTTCTTGGCCAATCATTGCACTTATCTTTGTGCAATAATCGTTCAAGTATATAATTTGTTGCCAAACGGGTATCACAGCCTGCATATTTCATATTCGTAAAGTTAATTACAAATAACAACAAAATTCAGTTTATGCAAAAATATAAACATTTATCATGACTGTTTATTATGCGGAAGGGATGTGAAGAATCTGTGTACATAAACAAAATCTGTGTCCATAAGAATTCTCCCTTAAATCATTATAGATTTTTTAATATTATATATGCTAAGAAATCCTAATTTTAATCCTAAATTTATCTCTAACTCTAATAGTATTCTAAATCTTAATTCTAACCGTAATTCTAATCCTACCTGTGAACCAAATTATATCTTTAATTGTAACCCTAACCCGATTCCTAATGTTAGCTCCAACCTGACCCTAATAATTTTGTCTTTCATGTTGTGCTGCCAATGCTATTAGCATATATAGATGTATTTAATAAGCATATATAGATATATTTAATAATATATATAAACATGAAGAGATATCTTTCTGATCTATTTTTTAATCAATTTGTCACATAAAAATGCATAAGAGTAGATGAAAAAAGTATAATGAACAAACAAGGATCGTAGACTCTAGGATAAGAAGCATGAAATATTGAAAGTTGAGAACTCCAAACCAGTGTGGTTGCCGTGAAATTGTCCAGTCCTGTACCAGCGGAGGAAAAGCTAACACCCGTAAGTAAATCTTGGCGTGTTAAGTTAGGATCCATGTAGGGTGGTAGCAATTCCTTAATTCCTAACCCCGCAACTGTCAATTTACACACAACTACGAAATCAGATTCGATTACAGATAATTCCAAAATGAAGTTCACTGCCGTAATTCTTCAGATCATACTACTTACCAATATAATCAGGCATGATCTTCCCATCAGAAAAACGCCCAGTGGGCTTCTGCCCTGGGAAGTTTATCCCATACGGCGGGAAATTGCTCCTAATTATAGTGGAGATGAAGTCGTTATTGCCGGGATCTCCATACGAATCTCCGAAAAACAGAACCGCTGGTACTGAGCTCGCCTCACAGTCCCACAAACTACACAAAATTGTGCAAACTCCAACTAACCAGATCTTCAAAGCCAATGCATATATACCTGCCATGGGTAACTACTGGAAAGCTTTAAAAAATATATCTTTTAGTATGATTTTAAAGAAGGATAGAGCTCAATTTCTTCACTGTCCAGCAAACAAAACTACTACATACAAGGTGTAAGTCGAGCCGTTTATACGCGTCAGTTTTGGATAACTGTAAGCGGAGACGTGTTTCAGTTAAAATCTCCAAACGGGCATTTTGACCAGCGCTGCACAGTTTAACACTCCATTGACGCTGCATTGTGAACAAGTGTAAAGTGTCTCAAAATATTCTAGTCTATGAGCTGGTGTAGAATCCTTCAAACTGTTGAAAATTAATACATAGCGTTCATACACCAGTTATTTGAATCGAATTAGGATTTCTTTTCTGAACGCGTGTTCTGTAAAATATAGAATTCTTATTTGAATTTCTTTTCTGAACGCGTGTTCTGTAAAATATAGAATTCTTATTTGAGACGGGCTTTATCTCCATTTGTAATCTGTCTAGCATTGGAATAACATCAATCGCCCCATAGAATTCGTAATGAATAACACCATTGTAGGCTAGGATTTGACTTAACATCAATCGCGCCATAGAATTCGGAATCGAATAACATCATTGCCTTGAATTTGAGGGGTGGAATAGCTTATGATTTCCTTCTTTCAGGGCTTGGAAAGTTTAGATGACCTTTTCCTTCTTTTGTGCCATCAATGTATTGTCATAATTTGAGTGTCACTGCTTTGATGATAATGTGTTAGGAATTGATATTGAACTTAAAATATATGGAAAATATATAAACAAATTATGGTATTCATTTGGATTTTACAAGTAGGAAAATGATGCTAAGATTTCTCAAAATGAGAGATTTGTTCAAATAAATATATTAAAATTTGTAAATTAACTTTGTGTTCTACTATGGTTTATGTTGTTCATGTGGAATTGATATTCACAAATGTAGAAATGATCCAATGCTCATAATTGATTTTTGACTAGCAAAATATGATTGACTATTCCAAATTCACTTCAAATCATTCTACCTATGATTGAAGTGGGGTGGTGTCTACAAACATTGTTTGCAAGCTTGCTAAGTGAATGCCACATTATCCTCAGTCAAGCCCCTAAACAAACTAATTTGGTGATGAAAAACTAAAATTGGAGATAGTAAGAAAATGTGCAATATGTCTAAGATGATGTATGCTTTAATAATGCAATTAGAATACTCAATGATGCCACTATAATGATGTGTACATGGATTAAGGCATACAACATGATATCAAATAAAATAGTGAATGTTTGTATATACAATAACATATTACATAAATCCACATAAATCTTTGCTAGGTCGACTTACAATTTCTAATAGGAGGGGGTTGACAAGGTCTAAATATATATATATTTTTTTTAAAATTTAGGGTTCGAATTTATAGTTATGGAAGTGAGTTGGGTCAATTCTACACCTATGGATTTGATCCAAGATGGTAAATGGTAGATCTAGAGAATGGAGACGACTTCTAGGGATGAGTGATGATGGGAACAAGACATGATAATATTATGAGATTAATTTCATGCAAGCATATGACACTTCTAAACTTGTTATTGCATAATAAACAATCTTTGATCGAAGTGGGCCCAAAACATAAAAGAAAATAGCATGGTTATGCCATTGTCGCCATTATTTTTGCCTATACAATGATGTGGATGAAAACTATAAAGGTGCATGTCAAAAGAAAAATTAGTAAATATAGTTCAATTGAATATTTTTTAAACATCAAAGGATATGGATATGGATTATGGATTATGGTTCTTGCAGTCTCTTTACAATAATGCTTTATCAAAAACTTACATACCAAGAAATATGCAATGAGTAGCACTTGTCGCACATTTAGAATAAGAATTAATTAAAATTTGATTGATTCAAAAATAGTGAAAGTAAATAGGAGAAGGATAAGGGATTTTATCTAAGAAAAAAATAGTAGGGTGGAAGTTCAAAATTGTTAGGAAATTAGATGTCTCAACCTTGCAAGATTTTTAAGTATTTTAATTTATTAATTAACATTTTACCATAATTATTTGGTATTGTTTATACTATATGTTATTAAATAATTATGCTCCACCAAAATAGGGTGTGATATTTTTGAGTTGGCATTTGTGCCACATGTCGATGCATTATGAACTAGATGTTTAGTTTTCAAAAGATGTCCACTTATTGGTATATTATGAAAGACTTATTTTTTATGGATGTTATGATAGATTTTATGACAACTATAAGAGAAAAAATAGGGGACGTTACTTTGGAATTGATGATCAACATGTATGAAAAAATATGATAGATTCCTTACAATGTGGAAAATACATGTATTCTTAGAGGTTCCACATGCGTGAGAGACATGATCATTTGTGCCTTCACTTTTATCAACTATTTTTGGTATCTAGTTTTGGCCCTAGTTTAGAACTTGGTTTAAAATATCAATTGTGATATATTGTATTGTATTTACCTACATATTAAGGATTTGAGATAGAAGTTTGTGTGTTAAGAGCTTACTAGTACACAAGTGCTGCCAACAATACTCATTATTGTATATCAATAAAACTATTATGAACCCGCTTACTCTAGAGGTATATTGTAACTTTGAAGATTATTTAATAATATATTGCTCGCTACTTTGGAGTGTGGGGTTTTTCTTCCAAAAAGGGTTTTCCCCACATAAGTCACTATGTAAATTTTTAATACTTATTGTTATTTTTAAATGTGTTTATACATCATTTCTATAATAGTTAAATTAGATTTGAAATTTTTACTTATTCTGCTCTCAAGGTTTAGTGTACGAAGTTGTTTCAAAAACCTTAGCTTCCTTACAAGTGGTATTAGATCTTGATCACCTTTGGTTTTAGTTGTGGGTTGTTGATTTTTTTGAGCTAATTTAGTTTTGAGTGTGAGCTTGTGTAGAAAATGTACAACTAAATTTGACTAACATATTTCTACCAAAACATCATAATTTCCATCATTAGGTATCATCAATCCATCTTCTACATTTAATTAAATTACCCATTTCATCACTTTTCCTCTATATTGATTAAATACTTAACATTATTTAATTGATTTACTAATTATTCCTCTTTTCTAGAATAGTTAAATAATTCATTTACCATTTCCTATTTCTCAAATTAAATAATTATTCTCAACATTATCCTCTTCTAGAATAAATAAAATTATTTATTTTATTTATTTCCCCTTTGCACATATAATTAATTAATTAAATTATTTATTGATTACTCATACATTTCTACCTCATCAGTCAAATCCCACTCACTTTCAGATCACTTATTAATCAAATTAGTCTTCTATCCAATCTATCATATCAGACTCACAATCACTCACACTGCTCTGATCAATCAAATCCTCATAACTGATCCATACACTCAGTTGACTAAAATAATGTAATAAGTTAACTATCCATCAATTCTTCTCATGGATTTTCATTGATTGATCTACTCAGTCTCTCATCAGATCTCAACCGTTGTTCAATATCAAGAAATCTATAAAACAAACTTATCATTCATCAATTATCTCTCTCTCATTCATTGCAAGAAATCTATATGCATGTTATCCTAAGTTCTTTGTGTTACAAAATATGAGTGAAACCCCCATTACACCTTCTCTCTAAGGTGCAACATAGGAGAAAAACAGAGCTAAGCTAAGGCTGTTATATGAGGTTGTGTGTGTAGGTTTGCCACACTTTATTATTGAAATTTTTCTTATGCAATATTGTGTGATTTGTGAATGGATTGTGAGTTTACATTCAATTATTTTTTATTATTCACTTTCACTATTCATCATAGAGGTCATACATTCTAGCAAGCTCAATGGTGCACTCAAATCCTTGAAATTTAATAAATTTTTATGAACTCTTTTTCATGTTTTGAGTAGTTACAAGTTGGATTGGTACATTTGTTCCTAGATTAGCATATTTTTTAGGATTTCAACAGATATTTCTGAAAGTTTGGTGTATTTGTACTCAAGTTTGGTGTATTTTCTTTAAGAAATGATGCATATGTCTTGTAGAAAGCTCACTATGTTTCAAAGATCAAGATTTCATTTACTCATCATTAATTTATTATTATTTATTAATTTTGTTATTTTCTATTGATATCTGACTACTGGCTTGTTGGTGCTAACCCTAGAATAACAAATTTATCCCTCAAATTAGGGTTTTACCTCTATATTTTACAAAAATTCTTATTTTTTGGTAGATTGGTGCAATTGTCAGGGAGTGGCACAACTCTAAGAGATTTTGGCACATTTGTTAGTGGAAACAACACATTTGTTAGATACTTTAGTCTAATTATCTAGTATATTGTGTATGTATAATCTATCATTTTGATAATTTTTGTTTGATTTGGTGTATTTGTCATTGTATATTACGTAATTGTCTCAGGATTCTATGTAATTGAGTCATTTAGTTGTGCATTTTTTAATGTAATTTTTTTATTGTGGTTCTTTAGGTTATTGATATTTTCTTACATAGCTATGGATTTGACAGATAGAAGAAAAAAATTGAAACTACTTACATATTTGTTATAGGATCTTGTGTCTTGATTCTTTCTAGAGTAAATCACACTTCAATTTCATTAAGGTAATTTTTTTTTTTGTCGTGTCCAATGGAATCTTGGGTACGTATGCTCTTCCCTCACACCTATTGTGAACTTCGAGATCAAAAATACCTTAGAATTCACATATGTATTCTTTTACCCAAGGAAGTGATATCTATGTATGCTCTCCCCTTGCACCTAATATGAACATGGGGATAAAAAAAATATCATTTTCCTTCTTTTTAATTTAGTAGGAGGCTTGATTGGGAATTTCATCACCCTAAGGGTGACCTCAACCATGTTTTTAGGTGGGGTAAAGAATGGGGGAGAATAGAACTTGTACCCCAAAGTGTGGCCACTATCATTCATGCCAAGTTGTAAGAACCTCAGTTCATCAAGATACGTTAGGTGAAGAGAGCAAAGGAGATAACTTGAATCTTGGGCACTACAAAAGGGCTCATTGTTCACCTAACCCACTATGAATCTTTGTTTTAGAAGCCTTAAGACCAATGATTGTTATTGCTAGTGAGGTGTAGTATACAATATCATGCATAAAATTACCCAACATATACCATGCTAGGGTGATATAGAGTTCTTTTGAGGGTGTAAAAGCCTTCAAGGGAAGGAGGAAGGTGAACCCTTGTGCCATTGGAGACCTAGTTATCCCCCTTTGAGAGTGGAGCCATGTATATGTGATCTTTTATAGTATTTTATTGATTATGCCTCTACTAGCAAGACACTTAATACTAACTAGGATGTACTTCTTGGAGTCTTTTAATTTTTTTAAACTAGTAACACCATTTAGCCTATTACCTTGGAAATATCAACAACTATCGTGTCTACTATGTGACTATTTTCTTGCCAAACTTTTCTTTAAAAACCCTCAAATCAAACTAAATTATATAGAATCATGTAATTGACCTACAAGAATTTGTATTTGAATATTTTTTCTCACAATTGTTTATCCTTCAATGCAACGGTTTGTCATAAAAAAATTTTTAGTATAAAATGACGCATATGTTTAATCCTATAGTGAAACTATCTTATTGTGGTGCAATTGTCTCACCCTATGACACATCTATTTGACCTTATGGTGTAATTGTTCCATCATGTGGTCCCTTTGTTACATTATGTGGCATATTTGTCTCACCCTGTGGTGCAATTGTGCCTTCCTATAGTAAAACTAATTCTATTTTAAAAACTAGATTATCATCAATTAAACATAGAATCACATATTTGAACTCTTACCTAGTGTAATTGTAATATCTTGTGGCATAATTATTATACCTTTTAGCATAAATTTTTTGTCATCTAGAGTGCTTATTGTCATCAAATCTCATAATCTTGTAAACATACCAGCAACAAACAAAACTAACACCTACTAGCATACATAGAGAAAAACCTAAATTTGACCACTCACTACATCCAATTTTTACCCTTCATATCTTTCAACCACATCTAGATTCAGACTTAGCTTAAATCTATCACTCATCCATAACCATCAATTTTCCATCCAAATTTGATTCACTAATTTTACCTAGATCTTACATTCACCTCACCTCTAGCTTGGTATTTTCTTGGAAAGTTTACAGGTTCCCCAAGTAGAAGAGAAAATAAACTTATCTGTGGGTAGATTAACTTAGGAGTAATGACTAATTTTAAGTTGACCTATTCTACCCTCACCTAATTTGTTGGTTTTAAGATCAAAATTCTAGTTCAAAATTTAACACATCCATCAAAATACCAATCATTAAATTTATCCTAAGATCTCGATACACTTTTTGGTCCATTTTTTTATCTCACCATTCAAAACACCCAAAATTATCATCCAAATCAAAAGGTCCTAAAATTTCTTATATGCTAGTAGAAGCAAGGTCCCAAACCAAGAGAAAAATCACAACATGGTACCCATGAACATAAACACTTTTCAAGAAACACAAGGAGAATTCCCACACATGTTTAGACCAAGAGGTTTTGAAACACCACCCACACTAAGTCCTTGGAATAGTCCTAATATTGGTGGAGTTGTAAGAGATGTAACGCTTGGGGAGTTGGATGAACCCCAATAGGATTCTAAATTTTATATGAAACTAGTAGTTACTTCTTGCATCCAATCATGACCATTAATTCTTATTACTCACAAAATAGGGAGCTAAATTTCCTTCTACATTTGACATCACACTTATACAAGATATGCCCAATAATACGCCATCCAAAACCTATGGGGAAATGAACTCCAACGATACCATATCACATTCTAATTTCTCCCTACCACCTTCCATGCCAACACAAAACAAATCTTTCATACAAACTGATATGTTGGAAAAGTGAAACCCTAGGACTTCACTTAGGATTCATCACGTTTCACTAACATATCATTAGAATTAAGATTGGCAAGGGTATGGGATTGACTTGCAACCTAAAAGGTGATTCAATAAACCATAGATCTAAATTATTTTGAGGGTTTGAAATGTATTTTTGATGAAATACAATGATGCAACTAGCTACAAATGAAAATGCACTATTTGATGTAAAAATAGACAATCAAGAAAGTGACAGATAATTTTGACTATCAAAAATAGACTAAGCTTACTCATGTGCACCTATGATTCTAATTTTGACTTAAGCTGATTGGACAAGGTTGCCCAAGGTTCCTTTGCCTGGATGAATGAAACTGAAATCTATCTTCACAATCCTTAGGTACCTATTCAAAGGCTTCTTCCTTTTGGATATCACTGTCATCAATTGCTGAGATAACTGAGTTTTTGTATCTTATCAAGTTGTAGGGTTTGAATGCAACAATGATTCAAAATAGTCTTCAATCTTCCTTCAATATTCTTTAGATTTGTAACCTACACATTCAAAGAGAGAGGAAGGCTTGTTCCATACAAGATCTTGCCTCTATCAAACCCCATGTTAGTGTTTTCACCTCCATAATGGAAAAATTGATGAAAGAGAGCTTATCCTTTTGAGGGATAGAGGATAAATGATAAATGAATGATGAATCAATAATTGGATGCAACTCACCACTCAAATCTAATTTCCTTAAAGGAATAAAGTCATGCACATCTCCCCAATGCATGATTTCAATTTTTCTTGGCTTGCTTTGAAGACCTACAAGTGTTAGTCCCCACAAACAAAAGGTGCTACCACAATACTGTGTCTCACTTTTGGGATGTGTTGATTTTTTCTTGAAATCACTATTTTTAGAAAAACTAATGATTTAAGTCTTGAAAGGCTCCATCTAAAGGGTTTTAATTGAAGAGGGATAGATAAGACCCCCTTAGATCAAACCCCCTTAGACCCCTATAGTATTAAATCATACCCACAATGGAGTCTCTTTCACAGCTATCAAAATGCTAGCAAAAAACCACTTTTTCTTTACCTTTTGAGGGATTAAATAATATCATTTAAAAATTATATTTTTCAAGATGGTAGCCCTTGAAACTAGCTTTCCAATAAGTATAGGTTTGATATATTTTCATTTTATCATGTATTTAATTTTCAATTTTTACTCAACATAGCTTTTTCTCTGAACATGAAGGTCTTTGTTGTGTAGATGTGGAAAAATAGTAAACCATTGTAATTTTTTTTCAAAAAATACCCATTCCCTAGATATTGATTTCCTTGTTTCACCCAAAAAATAAAAATTGGATTTCATTATATACACAAAAAGTTATGTTATACGACACACACATATGTTCAAATTATAGTTACAGTGACCTCAAAAATTAATTTAAAAAAATATGCAACAAAAAATTATGAAAAAATATCCTTTCCCTAGATATTGATGTTGAGAATCTATATTCCAAAAATTAGAATTTAATCCTTTATAAAAAAAGTTGTGTTGTACGACACAAACGTTACTTTCTGAAAATGTTTTTTCTGTCTAAAACCAGTTATTAAAGGAGATGTTGAAAGATTCATGATTTATTTCAAAAAAATTGAAAAAATATATATTTAGAATCTACAAATAAATTTCCACAAATCACTAGTTCACATCGTCTTCAAATTCTTTATGGTTTAGTTGCTATAGGTCTTAGAAGATGAAGATTCAGTTAAAAATATTGATGTAAATGTCCATCTTGGACAAAAAGTGAGACACATTATTGTGGTTTCACCCCTAAATGTATGCATAAACATGAAAAAACTCACATGATGCTTTGACAATGAAATGATACAATATTTCTACTCTTGAATACTCTTTACTTGATAATGATTGCTTCCAAAAGTGCTTGATCACTAATATTTCCAATAATTGCTAGTTAGTTTTCAAATGGTGAAATGACTAGGCATTTATATGTAGTTAATCTAATTTGCCCAAAAATAAATCTTGAAAGCCAACATTTAACATTTAAAATTCAAATAATAAATTTCCAACCCTAGACACATTAAAATTTGGAGCCAAAATAGGGGGACAAAGCCACCCAGGGCACCTTTGTCTAGGCCCTTTTTTTGGGGTGTTAAGTATTGGGGGAAAAATATTAAATGCCTACTTTGATTTTATACTTTGATTCCTTAATAAATGATTAAATGGTACATGTAATGCATAATTTAGGAAATTAGGAACATGATAAGGTCCATGCATATAGGAGGGAGGAAAATCTAGTGTGAAATTGTCATAGGTGACAATTTGCAATGCTACATTTAGCCCCCACTTTAGTAAGAGTATAAACTTACACTTAGACTCACAATAAAGTATAAATATGTCAAGAGGGGTTTGATTGTCCAAATGTTGATGAGATAGGATGGAAATGAATCTAGGGGGAGTGCACAAGCCCCCAAGATTCAAGATCCCACTACTGAATTTGACACCATTTTTCGATGGCCGTTTGTTGGTCGTTCGACAAATCTTTGTCGGAAGAGCGATGAAATGGCGAAAATATTTGCATCGCTGTTTTTTCATCGAAAGGCCGACGACAAATTAAACGTCTAAATAACGGCGAAGAATCTTCAGTCGATGACATCATGAAATGGCTTGGACTTTTGTCAGAATATCGACGAAAACTTCATGTATCCACCGACGAATTACACTAGAAGTTCGTCGCCAGTTCGATGAAATGGGCAAGTAGTAGCGTCGAAACAACACCAGATGTTCATCGCCATTTCGATGAAATGGGAAAGGAGTAGCGTCAAAACAACAAAAAAAGTTCATTGACTTTGCGATGAAATTAGCAAGGAGTAGCATCGGAAGAACACCAAAAGTTTGTCAAAAGTGCGACGAAATGGGCAAGGAGTAGCGTGGAAACAACGCCAAAAGTTTGTCGAAATTGTGATGAAATGGGAAAGGAGTTACAAAGAAACCTTTGTCATAGCTATAACAACTTCATCGAGCCTTTCTATTGATTCTTCAGTGGTTGTCGTCGAAATTGCGACGAAGCATCAATTTTTTTTTTTTAAAATTCATGGAAATGTACCATTGCGGAGACTAATGATTGATCATACATATAGACTGCATATTGGTTTGATGCTTCAAACGATGCATTTCTTATATTGAAAAGTGCATTACCTTATTGAGCTTCTCTTTGTTTCGAGAATAGTTTAATATTCTCTACTTAACAGGGCCAACCATGTGATGGTGGAAGCTCATTTGGCCCCTCCCCCAAATCACTCTCAATTCCCCATACCCAATCATATAACATTAATCATTCATTCATCCATTAATAACATATAACATTCATTCATTAACATATAACATTCATTAATTAACATATTCACATTCATTCATTAACATATAACATTCATTCTTTTAGTTTTTACATATTATCAAAAATATGGTTGTCATGATATGATTACAATCACTTTTTTTGTTTCTTTTTGAAAGCTACATAAAGCTAAGTGGAGTATCATTTTCTAAATCAATATCTGTCCCCCCTTTAGTTGTTCTGCCCTCTACTCATGATCTTAATGTATGCCTAGTCGTCTGCTCATGACGTGGACGCGCTGCAAGGGGGGATCTGCTGCAATTAGAAAGAAATGTTAAACTGATATGTTTTATTATTATTGTTACAAGTATTTCATTAATTAAAAGAACATTAGAGTGGTTCTCTTTACCTGATGGGTCCACATCATGTTCCTGAACTTTTGTTATAGACTCATGCTCAACATGTTGAACACCCTCTAAATCGATGCAGTTGAAACACGAAGGTTACATTAATTAATGTACACCACTAAATATGTTTAAGAGAACATGAGGGTGGTCCTCTCTTTACGATGGGGCCACATCATGTTCTGATCTTCTCTAGCGATCATGCTCAACACGTTGATCATGCTCTACATGCTCTAAAGTTGAAACACGAAGGTTACATTAATTAATACACCAATTGCAATTAAATATGTTTAAAAGAACTTTAGAGTGGTCCTCTTTACCTGATGGGGCCACATCATATTCCTGATCTTCTCTAGCCTGATCATGCTCAACATGTTGATCACGATCTACATGCTCTAAAGTACGGGATGCACACCATGACCTTCATCTGCACGTTTTGCTCCACCCTCACAGGCTACATTCCAATGTCACATGCAGTATTATCATTGCTTGAATGTTTAAAACAAATAGGCATGTAATTACTTTATGGTGGAAATTAATATTGAATAGATTGCACAAGTATCCAATTTTAAATAAACTTTATTGAGTTTATTTACCTGCGTGTCAAATGCAATGGAACATTGTGTTTTCCTAGTCAAGACTCTTAGGCGTTCAGCCACGACTCCATAGCCTTGCTGGAAGGCAATCTTCAGGTCCTCTTCTGTGGGAACTTTGTTGAATTCAGAGCCCTACATTTTGTAGAAGATCATGAATTTTTGCTTCTATGGTGTGATAAAACCAAAATTGTTTCAATTTATTATAATTTGGATGCAATATTTATTGATACTTACAATTTGTGTGGCTAATTTCATATAACCACGAGAGCCAAGTTTGTGTTGCCCGTGTTTTTCTAGTCTTTCCTTTGTTTCCTTTGATGTGTGAAGAAGCCTATGAAAAAGTTGAAATACATTAGATTATGTAAAAGAAAGAGTAATTAGTATATAATTACAGTGTTGATAGTATCACACATAGCATACTACTTTAAAAAAAAAAAATGGCATTTCCATAGCATACAGACATTGAGAGCAAATAAAATACAGAGTTCAATCCATGAATTATATAAAATATATTTTTGTTGGTTATATTCATATCGCTGATTACATTGCACAAAACATACTACAACTGCATAAATATCAGATGGTGATAGTTGTCTATGCTACCACATTTTTCATACATGTCTACCAAAGCCTTTTATCAAACAGTTCACTACCTTGCTGCTATGGCTAAAAGCCTAAAATCGGTGCTTTCAAACAAGCTATGGATGCTTGGAAAAAATC
>VDFB02281492.1:99164646-99180759 GCA_007258455.2 Sequoia sempervirens | reverse complement strand
CCCAATCAATGAAAGATCAGGAATAAAGAGATAGTAAAAGAAATTACGATAGATAAATAGAGGACATTGGAAGTGTCCTCAAAGAAATATTCTAAATTAAAGTACTTTCATGGAACGTGAAAGGGTTAAATAGCCCCCACAAGCAGTTGGACCTAAAGAATTATGTGCTAGAACACAATATTGATGTTTTTCTTTTACAAGAAACCAAGATGAAGAAAACTAATTTTAAACCCATAGCTAGGTATATTTGGTCGAACACCCTCTTGGCTTGTAGTGATGCAGATGGGGCTTCAGGCGAGCTATCTGTGATGTGGAATCCCATTAGGATATCTGGTTCTAAATTATTCCAATGCAAGAATAGTGTTGGTGTCAAGTTCTTTAATGCTGGGGGTTCTTGGTTTTTTATTAACATTTATGCCCCCAATATTAGGAATACGAGGAAAACCCTCTGGCAGGAATTATCTAACTGGATTTTAGCTAATAGGGGAGTTTGATGGCTAGTGGTTGGTGATTTTAACTCCCTGCTTTACTCCTCAGAGAAGTGTGGAGGTCTGATTGATTACTATGACAACATGTCTGATTTGGCTGACTTCTTGAATTGTACTGGCCTGGTGGATGTTGAATTATAAGCCCAATCTTATACTTGGTCTAATAGATGCCTTGGGGCTAGTTTGATCTAGGTCCGTCTTGATAGATTCCCTTTTTCTCCCAATTGGAATTCCTTACTTAATGCTAATTTTTGGCTCTACCTCAGACTGTTTCAGACCATAATCCTCTGCTATTGATCCTAAATGAACACATTGCTGTGGGTCCATTCCCTTTCTATTTTGAGATTATGTGGAACTCTCATCCAAATTTCAAGAATAAGATTGCTGCTTGGTGGAATGTCCCTATGCATGGTTCCCCTATGTTCAGGATCTTCCATAGGTTCAAACACATCAAAAATATGGTAAAGGGGTGGAACAAGTAGGTGTTTGGGGATGTGTTTCATCAATTTTTTTTTTGGCTGACAAGCTCTGTGAGATACAAAAGAGGATGGAAGAAGGAGATACCAATATTCAGACTTGTCAACTGAAGAAGGTTGAGCACATGGAATGGGAGAAAATTTTGAAGAAAGAAGTATTTTGGAAGCAAAAATCATAACCTCAATGGCTGACTGAGGGGGACCAAAATACATCTTTCTTCCATGTTTCAACCCTTAAGCATAGGAAAAGAAATCAAATAAAAATGTTGAAAAATGAGTCAAGGGATGTTGTTTCTACTCCCATTCAGATTGGTCTTTTAGCTATTGGTCACTTTCAATGGGCTTTTTCGACTCCTATTGAGGCTCCCAATCTAGTGTTGAATGATCTACTATTGGAACCCTTCCTAATACTATATCCCAAGAGGATAATGATTCTATTATGGGGGTTGTTACTCCTGAGGAAGTACAAACTGCTATGTTTAGTATGGGTGCTTATAAAGCCCTTGAACCTGATAGTTTCCCCTCATCTTTCTTCCAAATCTTTTGGGATGTTGTGGGGGAGGACCTTACTCTAGCAGCAAGGGATTTTTTCAATTTTGGAAAAATTCCCAAATAACTAAACCACACCTTCATTGCCCTTGTCCCTAAAATTGATGAACCGCAGACCATGGCTGATTTCTACCCCATCATCCTTTGTAACACTATTTGTAAGATATTTTCCAAAATCCTGGTGAACCGCTTGAAACCCCTCCTAGATAAAATGATAAGTCCAAGTCAGAAAGGATTTGTTTTGGGTTGCCATATCTTGGATGCAACTATTACCACTCATGAAACTTTACATTCTATGGACAGGTGTAATAATTCTAGTATGGCATTTAAGCTTGATATTTCTAAACCTTATGATAAAGTCCTGTGGAACTTTCTTCCCAAAGTCCTTGATAAGTTTGACTTCAATCAAAGAGTGATCAATATCATCTTGGAATGCATAACCATGGTGAAGTATTCTGTTCTAGTCAATGGAGTGCCCCACGGTTTCTTTGCAGCTGTATGGGGTATTAGACAAGGGGACCCCCTCTCCCCATATTTGTTCATAATGGCTCCTAATGTTCTAAGTAGGAATGTTACTCATATGCTGTTGGAGGGCTCCACCAAGGGTGTCAAGCTAGCAACAACTCTTGACCCTACTACCATTCAACAATTTGTGAACGACACTATGTTATTTGGAAAAGTCTTGGTTGTGGAAGTTAGGAAATAGAAAAGTTGCCTCAATCTTTATGCAGCTTGTTCAGGTTAGTGCATTAATTATAATAAAAGTATGATCTATTTCTTTAACTGCACTCCTAGTCTACAGGATTGTGTGATTGCTATTTTGGGTTGTGTGAGTGCCTCACTTCCTTTAGTGTATCTGGGTCTCCCTCTCACTATTAAGGAAGTCACTCCCAATTTCTAGAATACTATCCTTGAAAGGATTCAAAGGAAGCTTGCAGGGTGGAAAGGCTCGATCCTAAGTCATGCTGGTAAACTGCAAATCCTTACTACTACCCTTTAGGGGATTTTGGTTTATTTCCGCTTTATGTTCAAAATGCCCTGTTACATTGCTAAAAAAATTGAAAAGATCCAAAGAGTCTTCCTCTAGTATGGTACTGAGGAAAAGAAGAAGATATCTCTTGTTAGTTGGGATAAGGTGTGTCTTCCTAAGTTTGGGGGAAGGCTGGGCATTAGGAAAGTCTAATCTACCAAAAAAGCCTTGCTGGCCAAGGTGGGGTGGGACTAGTTAAGGAATAAAAAGGACTGGTGCAAGATAATGAATGCCAAATACCTGGGCAACTGTCCACTAATCAGGTGCATTTCGAAAGATCACCCCCATGGGTCCTTAGTTTAGAATAATATTTTCAAAATGAAGAAGCTACTTCAATCAGGATTGAGATGGAAACTTGGTAGTGGCAGTTGTATTCGCTTCTAGGAAGACCCTTGGCTATTTGACTTCTGGGTATGTGTAGGATCATGATGGGCCAAAAAGTGGCGATATGATGGGTATGTGTAGGGTATGTGGCCGAGGACTTTTTTTTACCCAAAATTGATGAAATGAAAAGGGTTTTAAAGGATATTCTTAGCTTTCCACCAATATAAATTATGCTTTACTTTGAATTTAATAAATAATTATTATTCATTTTCTATTTGAATTACAACTAAAGTCCTAATTGATAGGCTGATTGAAAAACATCTATAGCTTTCAAACAATATCACATTTTTGAATCAAAACATGCCACATTCGATGTTTTGCATACTATAGGATTAAAAATGAATTTCATGAAGTTTTGACCAAGTTAAGGTGGTCGACATACGAAGTTTTATATTTTTAAAATTTTAATAAAAAATAATAATTAATTATTTACTTGGAAAAAATACAAAAAATATGCATCACATCTGGACATGAGTCCTCTACTTATATCTAAAATATTATAAAAAAATATTATCATTTTATTGTGGTTAGGGTGGTGAAAGACACCTACTTCTTATTTTTTCCTTGAAATTTAAGTACTCACTGCATTGAAATTTCAAATTTTCACCAAATAGATTTTTTTTAAATAAACCTAGTAGTTTAGAAACTACATTCAATTTTCTACAGATTCTACTCTTACATATTTTTGAAATAACATAGATAACTTATTCAAATTTTTACGTCAAGTTTCCTAACTTTGATTTTTCTAAATTTTTTGCCACTTAAGGGCTTGTTTTTTCCATGATGATCCTGCACATACCCTTCCCATTGGCCATTTCTGAGTTTAAAAACCTAATGGAACTTGTGATTCGATTCTTTGGTAGGAACATTTGTGACTACCTTCATGGTCCGCTGGGTGTTAGGAGATGGAAAGACTTAGGCTTATGCTGCCCTCTTTCCCTTGACCTAAACTTTCTAGATAATTCCTTATAGGACTTATTCTCCTTATCCAGAATCCCCTTATCTAATGTCAAGGATGATTTCTTTTGGTCTTTGGAAAGCAAGGGAAACCTTTCCGTCAGGATGGCTTATAGTTTGCTGTCAAACAAATGCTCTTAGAGTAGGATTTGGAAACAAGTTTGGAATCGACACTTGATTCCAAAAATAAATTTCTTCTAGTGGACGACTTGTCACAATAGAATTCTAACCTAAGATAACCTAAGGAAAAGGGGATTTCTGATCCCGAATAGATGTATGTTATGCAAAAATAATGAAGAGTCAATGGATCCCTTGTTACTGCATTGTCCTTATGCTATTGAAGTTTGGGACTTGGCTTTCCAAAAGCTGGATACTCACTGGACCTTGAATAAGGATTTAAAATCCTTTATTAAAGGTTGGATTGGACCCTTTCAACACCCTCTCCCCATGGAAATCTAGAGGAAAACCCCCCCATCATATGCTGGTGCCTATGGAAAGAAAGGAACAATTAGATCTTTAGAGACACTAAGAGGAGCCCCAAGGAAGTATTTGACATTGGATCTAGACTTATTTTTGAAAGTATCTCCTTGTTCAAGTGGAAACCACCAGACATTGCCCCTGCTGATTGGGAGATCAAAATGGAAAATTATTGGAACATAAAACTTGAGACCAATTCCTTTGATAATTCCAAGTCCCTAGCTAGAAAAAACACTATTTGGAAACCTTTGGGTTTGGGTTGGTTTAAATTGAATTTTGACGGTGCAACCAAGGGGAACCCTGGTATAGCTAGTATTGGTGGTGTTATAAGAGATTGCAAGGGTAACTTGGTTGCTGGGTTTGTTGGAGGAATTAGCACTCATTCTTCTATGACGACTGAGTCATGGGCACTACTCAAGGGCGTCAAGTTCACTGTCACTTTGGGTATAAAAAATTTACATATTGAAGGGGACTCTAAGACTGTGATTGACTCTATTAATCATGGTTGGTTGCTTGGTTGGAACATCATGGATATCTTACTAGACATAAATTTATTGGTCTCAAAATTGGAAAGGAAGTGCTTGACTCACACCTATAGGGAGGGAAACCAGGTGGCTGATGGTCTGGCCAACTTGGGGTCCACTTGGAGTTCGTGCAAGTGTTGGAAAAGGCTTGAGGTGCTATCAAAAAATATACAAAGATTAATCCTTGCATAATAGAGGAATATAACCGCTCAATGATGGTTAACAATGCTATTTATTATGGGTATGTACAGGTAGCACTACATGTCGGTACCTTGGATGATGAGGACTAGGCCGAGTGAGGTGGTGAGTTTAAAACGGGTTGCAGAGTGGTTATTTTATTTCATATCTATGTATGGTGGAGTCCTTGGCCTTTATGGATTGTCTTTTCAAATGTACTACATATCTTATCAAATCTCCTAGAATGTGTGTAATGTGATGTTAATCGCCAATTTATTTAATAATTCCAATTTAAGATATCTTATGATAAGCATAAGATCTTATGAGATGTACATAAAAATTTCAAATCTCCCCCTATAGCTAAAAGGCCTGGGGAAATGTGTAACTTCAATGAGACCTTTGGCACGACGAGTATTATTTATCCAAATTTAATTATCATGGCTTATTGCCTTAACTTATGGTTCTTAAGAGATGATTATGGCCCCGCGGAGATGGCATCATTAAGAATTATTGCCGAAGTGTGTAAATGTCTAATTTCTTTTATTACGCTTTACTATCCTAGATGGCAGAGTAATG
The DNA here is from genome assembly GCA_007258455.2 of Sequoia sempervirens. Taxonomy (NCBI): domain Eukaryota; kingdom Viridiplantae; phylum Streptophyta; class Pinopsida; order Cupressales; family Cupressaceae; genus Sequoia; species Sequoia sempervirens. The sequence goes on along the minus strand of VDFB02281492.1, from coordinate 99,175,121 downwards.
ATGGTTTAAGAAAGAGTAAATTCACTGGAAGCCAGTCCATTTTTTGGCTAACTTTGTTTCTTTGGGCTATTTCTTGTGTGCTGTGGGTTGAGATGGGTGGTGATAGGGTAAGGACCAAGCCAGATAACTATGAGGAGTTTCACAAGTACCCCATAGCTTGGCATATCTGTATGGAGGGAGGTTTGGCATTTCTTTTAGCGAGTCTTGTGGGCCATGATGAGAAATTATCAACCTAGTTTGCTGGTTCGTTGAAGGATAGGTGGGTCACCATGGGTGGAATTTTGTTCAAGGTGGATGCGAAAGTGATTGGTAAGGAAATGAGCCTCTCTTGTGATGGAAAGAAATAGAAAAAACACACCAAAATGCAAGACCTGGAGAGTCTCAACGCCTTCTTCAAGTACAATGAGAAGTCAATTAAAAAGTAGCCGGGTTTCAACCGTGGGACATTGCCAAAACCTTGGGACAAGGTGTGTCTTACTCTTATGAAATATGTTACTTTAGAAGGTAGGTGTACAAGGTGTTTTACCTTTACCATTTTCCGTTATTAAATCACCTACGACACAAAATGATCCTCAACTTTCCTTTCTTTCTACTGACTTCCCTAGAAATTTTGATCAAAGATTCCCATGATGTTGCCGCTCTCAATCCTGATATTTTACCTCCCTTGCCACTGCATTAGGGCTTAATCCTTAGGATCTATCACTTCCATTTGGCCTTGTTCCCTCCTAAACCTATCTTGGCTATATGTGTGGAGGAATTGAAACCTCCTAAAATTTCCCCCAATAATCCTTCCCTTATTGCTTCAATGGGTCCTAAGAGGAAAACCCCCATGCCTGAAAATGAACCCAGTGCTGAGCCTAAGTCTAAACCCCCATTAAAAAAGAAGAAAGGGGAGTTTAGGTTGGCCTAGTCCAAGGCTATGGCTAGGTTATGCGAGCTAAAAAACAAACCCATCAAGAAGGACAATAGACCCACTACTAAGAAGAAGAGGAAAAAAGAATCTTCGTGCCAAGTGGACTTGCTGGTCATTGATAGCGAAGGAAAAAATGCCGAGGAAAAGGACTCTAAGGGTGACACCATGGTGGCTACGAGCTCTGATGTGGGGATGGAACAAACTAGTGTGAGGAGGTCCCATAGACTGGCGAAGAACAAAAAAGGGGCTATGGTGGATGAGATTTCTAGTGATTCAAAGCAGACTGGCGGCAAAAATGAAGGAAAAAAGACACTATTGAGAAGATGGAAGAAGATTTCGTGGAGGGCCCTAGTCATTTCTCAGACATGAACTAAATGCTTAAGGATGACTCCACCCACTCCTTGGATCCTAGGGTTGGTGAGGAAGAGGCGACCTAGAGCAAGAAAGGAAAGGATGAGCACTTCGACATGCTGTAGGAGTGGGTTATTAAACTTGAATGAACATTCAATAGTCTGGCTCGGTTCACTATTAAAATGATTCATAGATCGACCATAAAACTTTTAGATGTCATCAAGGAGGAAGCAGACAAGAATAATGTGGGTGAAGGTCCCAACTAGATTGGGGATGATGTTTTAAACCTCCATGTCCAAAAATGAGAAAGTGTGGACAGTTAGTGTCAGGTTTGCATTGTGCTGGGTTTTCGCTGTCAGTGTGCAGTGTCTACACGTCCTATTTCTATTATTTTTAGTATAGATTTTATGATGTTTTGATGAACTTGGTTCCTTTTTGGCCTTGTGGGCTTTTCGTGTAATGGGTACAACACCCTATAAATGCTGCTTATATTATCAAAAACATTAGTTTTAGTTAATACCTTAAATATTCTTTATTAGGATGAAGGGGTATGTCCCTACATGGTTAAGCCTATGAATAAAGGGGAGATGTTCCTCCCAAATCTCATATCATCAATTATTCAATTCATACCATATTTTCTAATTTTTGGAGGTAACCCCCTCAAAGTGGTTTGCTATATTTTTGGATTTTTACAAATATTTCCAAGAAATATCATAACAAAAACACATAAGGTGGGATAAACAAGATAAGTGGGATCAAAATAATATTGATGTGGCCCTTTATTTCCAAAATAACCATGAAAGTACACTAATTAACCTTGATGTTGTATCCATGAACACACACATAGATAGGGTAAGATTAGTAGTATGGATAAGATCAAATAAGATGAAGCCCAAAAATAGTGTAAAGCACAAAAATATAATATGATTAATGAATAGATAAGATAAATATAGGGTAAATGGCACAAAGGATTGACAATGGGGTAAGTCCTCAAATGTAGTGAGTTTGATCATAATATAAGTGATATAGGTCTAGATTTATAATCAAGTATGTGTAGCATAAAAAATTGTAGCTGTTTATAATTTCACATTAGGTTTAAAATAGCCTTACCTTATGTATGCTTTTATCCATGCTTGTTTAGTTCCTGTTTGGGGGACTTTTAATGAGTTTGGTTATACTCTTGGTCCTAGGCACATGCCTCGGGGAAATTTAGAGGCAAGACACTAGTGCCCTATCCTAGTGTCTAAGTCCATTTTTTCCATTTGAATTTTGAATTAAGGTTGGTCCTTATGTGATTTGGGACACAACCTTCTTGTTGAATTTTCTCAAATGATCGCTTGTTTTTGTGAATGTATGTGTGCATATATATATCTATATATATACGTATATATATGTATATATATACATATATATATGTATATATATATATTATATATATATATACATATATATATATATATACGTATATATAATGTATATATATACGTATATATCATATCATATATATACATATATATGTATATGTATATGTATATATATGTATATATATATACGTATATATATATATATACGTATATATATATATATACGTATACATATATATATATATATATACATATATATATATAGTCCATTCTATCATTTAAAAAAGGGAGAAACTTTTGAAGAAGATTATGTTATGAAAATATGTGATCTTTTGGAAGTATAAAAGTAGTTCAAGCACTGAAAGTGATTCAAGATATAGACCTGCAACTTATGCTACAACCTTTTAATGTTCAAGTAATGTGATTTCCATCTTTATGATCTATATTTGTTATACTTGTACTAACCTTTTGCATATTTTTATCATCCCCTTCATTCTTATGTGTGATTCATGGAGCCTTCAAGGATCCCTAAGGGTTTTCAGACTTATGTGGTACTATTTTATCTTTATTTACAGATTTAGCCCGTTCTCTCCTAGAGCACACTCTCTCTCTTATTTATCTTAACCTATGCTCTCCTAGAGCATTCTCTCTCTCATCTCATCATTGTTGTTGTGGAAGTGGAAACACTTACACGAGGCTTGACAAAGACAAGCCCTTATACAACAAAAACATTTCCCCCTTTTTTGTGTGCATGTTATCGCGTGGTTTTTGTGAAGAGAGATCTAAAGATTTCAAAGCTTATTGGAACCCTAACCCTAACTTTGTGCTTTACTTTTATCACTACATGTGAAGACTATGGTTTGCCATATTTTTAGGATCATGAAGTGAATTTAGATTACAACTGACAAAGGATAGATGTTAAGTGCATGTTGGACTTGATCAAATCCTTAGATCTAAATTTTTACCCTCAAGACACTAGCACAACACACTAGTTTCCCACTCATCTCTACACACCTCATTTTTATGAAAGGTTCCTTTCTGAGTACCTTTTCCCTCTCTATTGTCAAATTTTGAGTTTTTTGTGTTTTTATCAATAGTTTTAGGCTAATTGTTAGTTCATTCACATTAGTCACTTGCATGCTTCATTTATTTAGAAAATTTTAATTAAGAAAGACCCCAATCAGATTCAAACTCTACTTGGCTCTCCCTTGAGGTTAGCAACCAAACATTTTTATTGGTTGTGTGCATCCTTAATGAAACATACCACACACATAACCGAGCAATATCTTTCATTCTAGGTTTTAGCTACATCTTAGCCTAGGATGAAATATTAATATATATTTATTTTTATGTTTCAGTATGGAAATAGAGCTCAATATAATAAAGGGGAAGCATGATGCCCTTGATTTAGGATGAATATGATAAAGCATGTAAATACATATGATCATGGAGGAGTAGTGTATAGAATCAAGATATGTGATATAGTAATGCAAGATCAATAGATATAGTCCTCAAGTTAGTATTAGTCACAAAGTAGGATAGGGTCATATAAGATCATATATGTATAAGATATAGCAATGCAATGTCATATAATCATAAGATAAAGATCTTATAGTCATAAATAACGTAATTATATGATAACTATATGAGTGCTCTAAAATATAGTAAGATGTCACAATGTGAGATCAAAATAGAAATGTTCTATTGTAGCAAGATATGCCAATTGTAGAATATAGAATCTCATAATGGTTAGATGAAATAATGATAAGGCATATATAATAGATAACCTAATAAGATACTATGAAGTATGGATCATAGATTGAGTGTTCATGATAGCTAGATATAGTCAACACATAAGTGCATGAAATAATATAATATCAAGTGATAGAACATATGAAACAAAAGGACAAAGGATAAAAAATTTAACCAAAAGGATCAATAGATTAAAAAAGAGAATAATAAAATAATATGATGAGAACAAGAGATCAATTATGTAAAAAGGAGAGGCTAAAGATCAAAGACAATATAAAATAAGGGAAATTTAGCATGACCCCAAGCAAGGTAAAAGAAAATAAGCAAGGATCAAATACAAAAAAGAAGATAAAAGGAGTATTAGTGACATGGTAACAAGGTCATCAAATAACAAACTCTTCTTCTTCATCCATGAGGACAACATTTTGGTCCAAAATATATCATCAAATTTATCTTCTCGTTTCTTCTTTTTATGCTACTATTTGTTAGCTATTATAGTGACATATGTTTCTTTTTAATATGTATGTCTTTGTGCTTCACACAAACACTTTGAAATCAACTGATAAAATATATTTTAAAGCCATCTTTGTTTCATTTATTATTGTGGTTGTATGTTAATATACTTTGGTTCTAACACAACTTGTTTCTTTTATTTCCATGTATCTTGCTTTGATTTGAATTCAATAACTTTCTTTTGATTTTTTTTTTTTCAATAAATCTTGATTTTGTAGTCTAAGAACAACAAAATTGAGCCAAGCCTAAAGTGAGTCTCAAAACACGATAAAATTCCACCTACAAAAACTATATCCACCCTACCCTACCCAAACATAAATGAAATGGTTGAAGCCCCCACACACTACCTTCTTTACAATCCCCATAGAGAGAAAAGAATAAAAAAAAAAAACAAAAAAACAACTAGACAAAAACCTAGATTTGGAACAGGGCAAATTGCACAAGCCGCATCCCACCAGCCCTACTGAAAATACATATATTCAGATACTATTTTTCGCCACAGGGATCTCCACCTCCAAGCTATCACTATCGAATACCCAACAGTCATAAAACATAGGGATGGCGTCCATTAGAAGCTCAATCTTGAAGTTATTTGTTCTCTTCCATAGCTAATTGTAGGCAAATTTGCCTCATTTTGATAGCATGCAAACGTGTCATTAAACAATCGTGACAAGCATCTACCTGCATGACAACGACACCCACATCATCATGCATCAAGTAGGATCATGCCGCCACAGACATTCTTGAGGCACAAGACAATGCTTGAGCGGCATCCAAAGCCTTCTAATGGCCGCAAGAGGAACCAGGATTCAGTAGATACTTTGTCATTGCAGAGTGCAACCCAACCTCCGACATCCCATCCAACTCCCTTGACACTTCCCAAATTCTCCTCAACCACCTCTGCAAATTGGGGCTCTCAATTTCCTTATCTATGTAATTAATAAAATCTATAGTCTCCTCTACCCCAGAGACCCACTTCTTGTGTTTCTTGGATAAGCCCGCTTCGTTATTCCCCTTCTCCTTTTCTTCCTTGATCATAAGTATACCAATAGAGGCAACCATGGATTCCACGCAACAGAGATAAAACCACCACCTCACAGAAGCCAACCCAAACAGACACAATATCGGAACTTAAACTGCAGGCGCCATACATAGTTACGAACAAACTCACATCCACTGTCACCACTGCCTTAATACTTATTCCTGTCTCCATATCTAGACATTACTACTTCTAGAGTTTTCTGCTACTAACCCCTTATCGAGTGGACTTTCTTTTGATTTTCCTTTGGAATGTTCTTTTTATTTTTTACACTCTTTGCTTCTATACTTGCTTTTTTTAATACTTCTTCCTTTACAATTTGACCCTCTTTCAAGTCTCAAATGAATTCTTACTAGCTCATCTAGATGAATCTTATACAAATTATGAACACCATCATCATTTTTATATGGAACATAATTGGTTGTCCTAATAAATGTATCTAATGCGAAATGACTAGCATTTAATTTTGACTTGTGAGATATTTGTATTTTTATCACTTGTTCTTAATGTATAAATTTAACATGTTGATATAAAAATGAAGGCACAACTTTGTATTGTTTAATTCATGGTCTACCAAACAAAATTACAAATTTATATAAAGGAGTACAATAAAATAACGCTTGAAACTCTTTAGGTCCATTGTGAATCCTTAGAAAAGTAAAACCTAATATACAAATTAACATTCCATTTTTAATTTTCAATGAAAATCCTAAATGTACATGGTCTTTGTCCTTGATATGGTTGTTAAACAATTTATCTCTACTAAAAATATTATGTTGACAAGTAGGATATATTAAGAATTAAGTATGATGCACATCATGAATACTTCCCTCAATATATAATGAACCATAATAATTATCTTTCAAAATTTCTTCACCGAAAAATGTAATCCATGTTCACATAGAAGAAGGTGTAACATCAAAATTGCCAATAAATGTATGATCATCACTATTAATTGTATTATAAATAGCAATAACATCTACATTGTGGAGTGCTTTGGAAATGGATTTGTAAATATTTTGAAATGACTATTAGTAGGTGTAATTGTTTGATTATTATTATCATTTACCCTTCAACTATGATTTTGTTACTTCTAATTAGATCTTAGACCTTATGTTTAAGAAATGTGAATTATTCTATAAGATGTATGCTAACATGATGATGATTATAATGTACATTCATGTTATACCATTTATGAAGTGCTTGAGTAGTACCTATAGGATGAATAGGAGGAAGAGTGATAATATTTTCCCTCAAATTAAATTTGAAGTACATTGTTCTAGGATTATCAAAGTTAAAATTTGTTATATTATAGGAAAATTAAATCTATTAGTCACTTGGTTTTCATTTCCCTTCTTTTCATTACCCTTTAAAAAATTAAATTCATATTTGAAAACTTGGTTAATTTTTTTTTTTTAATGTTGGGTAAGTTTATCAAATTCATCAAAATGAAAAGGAAAATAATATTCCTTGGACTAATTGGGTAAATAAACACAAGTAATAAAAAAATAACCTAATATATAACATGAGTTGTAGATGGAGTAGAATAGAATGGATTACATTAAATAATATTGGGTAATGAGCATGATCATGTTATAAATAATAATTAATGAAGAGAGATTGCTTAGCTCTATAATTAAAGTTTGTATGCAAATCGATGAAGGTAGTAAAATTAACATGCCTTGAAATCTAGAAATATGTTAGATGTTAAATAAAGGGTTCCACTGGACTTGCAATCTAAGTTTTAATTAATTTAATTTAATTATGTAGATGATAAATATATATTATCTCCAAATATGTTCAAGTGGGAAAAATGGGATACTTGTGTGTGGGTAGCCTGAGAATATTTATTTATTACAAGAAGATATTAAGTGGTGATTTTTCTTGAAAAGGTCAAATTAATACTAATTGGGAATCTCTTAAAGATAGGTGCTATGAAAAATTCATTGAATGCAATCATGAAGTGCTTGAGATTTAAAAGTTGGTAAATTTGACTTTACAAAAAAATCTAACCTCTATGGTGCATAATAATGTTGTAAGATATATAAGAGGTGTATGGGGAGTTATTTAATATTTTAGGTCACTTAGCCATGACCACAAGATATTATATTTTTGTTAATGCTTTTGGTTTTGGCTATTAGTTTTGGGAAACCATTTATGGTTTCTAGTTTCCTATTTTCTTATATATTGGAGGCATGGGATAGTGGATTCTTATGGTTATTTATAGACATACTATTATTCTTTTAAAATGCTACCATATTAGAAAGTTAGAGTAGATTGTATTGATGTAACACTTTCATTGTGATTAATACAAGCTTGGTGTCTCTTTGGTGGTGGAGTTTTTCTTAAAATAATTTCTCCATGTATATTTGATTTTATGCATGTTAGTTGATTATAATGTGTTGTTATATGTGTTTCTCTATGTTAAAATTTAGATTTAGCTGCTGATTATCTCATAATTTATTTTGGATAATCTTACTTGAGCACTTTATGGGTATAATTTTACTATCATTTTTCACCAATTTCTTAACATTTGATATCAAAATATTGCATAAGTGATTTAGTAAAATAAAAAATTCAAAAGGAAGATGTTGCTGAGCTAGTTAAGGAAACAAGAAATGAGGTTGAAAACTCAATGGTTGTCCAAACATCATTTCATGCTCAAGGAAAAACAAATATCTAGGTAATAGATAGTGGTTGTTAAAGTGACATGACTGGTGAAAAAAGAAAATTCATCAATCTGGTTTAAAAGTGGAACAGTGGATTAGTAAAGTTTGGAGATAATTCACCAACAAAGATTTGTGAAAAGGGAACCATAAGTATTGATGAAAAATACAAGGAGAAAGATATTCTCTATGTTGAAGATCTCAAGCATAATCTTCTCAATGTAAGCCATATGTGTAGCAAGAGATATAATCTTATATTTCATGACCAGGGGTGTGAAATCAAAAGAGTAAGTTCTAGAAAATTGGTGGTAGAAGGAGCTAGGACAAAAAACAACTTGTACAACCTAAAGAGGTTAATGGAAGAAGCTATCTTATAGGAAAGACAAATGAATTCTGGTTGTGGCACAAGAGGATGGGACACATCAAATTTGATAATCTTGTGAATATTAGCTCCATGCAAGTAGTGAGAGATATGCCAAATATTGTCAAGCCTGCAAGCACCTTGTGTAAAGAATGTCAGATTGGGAAGCAAACAAGGATAATATTCAAGACCAAGGAGTATTCTTCCACAAAACCATTAGAATTGATTCATACTGATTTGTGCAGACCTACCAGGAAAAAGAGTATTCGAGGTGAAAGGTATTTCATGTTACTCATTGACGATTTCTCTATGGTGACATGGGTTACATTCTCAAGAGAAAAATTAGAAGCTTTCAGTAGGTTTACAATTTTCAAGTCAATGGTTAAAAATGAAATGATGCTAGAATCAAGTGTTTAAGGTCGGATAGAGGTGGTGAATTCACATTAAATGAGTTTTATGAATTTTTTGAGGAACATGGGATAAAGAGACATCTATTTTCTACTATAACTCCTTAGAAAAATGGAGCAGTAGAAAGAAAAAATAGAATATTTCAGGAAATGGCTAGGATAATGTTGAATGAAGCCAAGATGCTTGATGTATACTAGAAATAAGCAATCCATATTGTTGTCTATATTATTAACATGAGTCAGCTAAGGGTGGAAAACAACAAGACTCCTTATGAGCCATGGTATCGAAGACCAACAATTGTCATATATTTCAAATTTTTTGGAAGTAGATGTTTTATCAAAAGATATGAGGAAGGTTAGGGAAAATTTGACTCAAGATTTGATGAGGGAATCTTTCTTGGATACTCAACTAGGAGAAAATCCTACAAGTGTTACAATAAAAGGTTGAGGAATATTGTTGAAAGTAAAAATGTTAGAGTTCATAAAGAATCATATCAAAACACACACGACAAGAGGGCTATTGGTCTGATGAACCTATTTGCTCAGGGGTTTAGGAGAAGAAGAAATACAAGAGAAAGTCCCCAAGATTCCTACCAAGTATGTTCAAAATAATCATTCAAAAGATTAGATATTTGGAGACACAAATGAAGGTGTGCATAATAGAAGGAGATTTGCAAGGGTAAATGAGCAGGTAAATATATATTTTTATCAAGAATAGAACCTAAGACTTTTGCCAATGGGTGAAGCCACAATAGTGGTTTAAAATTCCAGTTAGGAAGGAGAACTCACAAAAAATGACCCCATGCCAAAAAATGTGATTTTGGGGGTTCGTGCGAACCTACTAGTTCGAGCGAACCCATTCCCTAGTTTCCCGTCCAAAAACAAAATAAAAATGCATTATGTGAGGTGGTTTGCTCGAACCCCCCTTAACCCTCATTCTCCCCCTCAGACACAAAAAAACCTAAAGTTTTTCACTTTGAAGCTCGGTTTGAACATGAAAATGGCGGAGACTTCACAAACCCAACTAGAATTAGGTAGCCTTCAGAATGAGCTATCCAACGAATATAATTTTGATATGTTTTGGTTTTATAATGTATTTATTTTTTGGT
>VDFB02281492.1:98999304-99150830 GCA_007258455.2 Sequoia sempervirens | reverse complement strand
AATCTAGATGTGGTTGAAAGATATGAAGGGTAAAAATTGGATGTAGTGAGTGGTCAAATTTAGGTTTTTCTCTATGTATGCTAGTAGGTGTTAGTTTTGTTTGTTGCTGGTATGTTTACAAGATTATGAGATTTGATGACAATAAGCACTCTAGATGACAAAAAATTTATGCTAAAAGGTATAATAATTATGCCACAAGATATTACAATTACACTAGGTAAGAGTTCAAATATGTGATTCTATGTTTAATTGATGATAATCTAGTTTTTAAAATAGAATTAGTTTTACTATAGGAAGGCACAATTGCACCACAGGGTGAGACAAATATGCCACATAATGTAACAAAGGGACCACATGATGGAACAATTACACCATAAGGTCAAATAGATGTGTCATAGGGTGAGACAATTGCACCACAATAAGATAGTTTCACTATAGGATTAAACATATGCGTCATTTTATACTAAAAATTTTTTTATGACAAACCGTTGCATTGAAGGATAAACAATTGTGAGAAAAAATATTCAAATACAAATTCTTGTAGGTCAATTACATGATTCTATATAATTTAGTTTGATTTGAGGGTTTTTAAAGAAAAGTTTGGCAAGAAAATAGTCACATAGTAGACACGATAGTTGTTGATATTTCCAAGGTAATAGGCTAAATGGTGTTACTAGTTTAAAAAAATTAAAAGACTCCAAGAAGTACATCCTAGTTAGTATTAAGTGTCTTGCTAGTAGAGGCATAATCAATAAAATACTATAAAAGATCACATATACATGGCTCCACTCTCAAAGGGGGATAACTAGGTCTCCAATGGCACAAGGGTTCACCTTCCTCCTTCCCTTGAAGGCTTTTACACCCTCAAAAGAACTCTATATCACCCTAGCATGGTATATGTTGGGTAATTTTATGCATGATATTGTATACTACACCTCACTAGCAATAACAATCATTGGTCTTAAGGCTTCTAAAACAAAGATTCATAGTGGGTTAGGTGAACAATGAGCCCTTTTGTAGTGCCCAAGATTCAAGTTATCTCCTTTGCTCTCTTCACCTAACGTATCTTGATGAACTGAGGTTCTTACAACTTGGCATGAATGATAGTGGCCACACTTTGGGGTACAAGTTCTATTCTCCCCCATTCTTTACCCCACCTAAAAACATGGTTGAGGTCACCCTTAGGGTGATGAAATTCCCAATCAAGCCTCCTACTAAATTAAAAAGAAGGAAAATGATATTTTTTTTATCCCCATGTTCATATTAGGTGCAAGGGGAGAGCATACATAGATATCACTTCCTTGGGTAAAAGAATACATATGTGAATTCTAAGGTATTTTTGATCTCGAAGTTCACAATAGGTGTGAGGGAAGAGCATACGTACCCAAGATTCCATTGGACACGACAAAAAAAAAAATTACCTTAATGAAATTGAAGTGTGATTTACTCTAGAAAGAATCAAGACACAAGATCCTATAACAAATATGTAAGTAGTTTCAATTTTTTTCTTCTATCTGTCAAATCCATAGCTATGTAAGAAAATATCAATAACCTAAAGAACCACAATAAAAAAATTACATTAAAAAATGCACAACTAAATGACTCAATTACATAGAATCCTGAGACAATTACGTAATATACAATGACAAATACACCAAATCAAACAAAAATTATCAAAATGATAGATTATACATACACAATATACTAGATAATTAGACTAAAGTATCTAACAAATGTGTTGTTTCCACTAACAAATGTGCCAAAATCTCTTAGAGTTGTGCCACTCCCTGACAATTGCACCAATCTACCAAAAAATAAGAATTTTTGTAAAATATAGAGGTAAAACCCTAATTTGAGGGATAAATTTGTTATTCTAGGGTTAGCACCAACAAGCCAGTAGTCAGATATCAATAGAAAATAACAAAATTAATAAATAATAATAAATTAATGATGAGTAAATGAAATCTTGATCTTTGAAACATAGTGAGCTTTCTACAAGACATATGCATCATTTCTTAAAGAAAATACACCAAACTTGAGTACAAATACACCAAACTTTCAGAAATATCTGTTGAAATCCTAAAAAATATGCTAATCTAGGAACAAATGTACCAATCCAACTTGTAACTACTCAAAACATGAAAAAGAGTTCATAAAAATTTATTAAATTTCAAGGATTTGAGTGCACCATTGAGCTTGCTAGAATGTATGACCTCTATGATGAATAGTGAAAGTGAATAATAAAAAATAATTGAATGTAAACTCACAATCCATTCACAAATCACACAATATTGCATAAGAAAAATTTCAATAATAAAGTGTGGCAAACCTACACACACAACCTCATATAACAGCCTTAGCTTAGCTCTGTTTTTCTCCTATGTTGCACCTTAGAGAGAAGGTGTAATGGGGGTTTCACTCATATTTTGTAACACAAAGAACTTAGGATAACATGCATATAGATTTCTTGCAATGAATGAGAGAGAGATAATTGATGAATGATAAGTTTGTTTTATAGATTTCTTGATATTGAACAACGGTTGAGATCTGATGAGAGACTGAGTAGATCAATCAATGAAAATCCATGAGAAGAATTGATGGATAGTTAACTTATTACATTATTTTAGTCAACTGAGTGTATGGATCAGTTATGAGGATTTGATTGATCAGAGCAGTGTGAGTGATTGTGAGTCTGATATGATAGATTGGATAGAAGACTAATTTGATTAATAAGTGATCTGAAAGTGAGTGGGATTTGACTGATGAGGTAGAAATGTATGAGTAATCAATAAATAATTTAATTAATTAATTATATGTGCAAAGGGGAAATAAATAAAATAAATAATTTTATTTATTCTAGAAGAGGATAATGTTGAGAATAATTATTTAATTTGAGAAATAGGAAATGGTAAATGAATTATTTAACTATTCTAGAAAAGAGGAATAATTAGTAAATCAATTAAATAATGTTAAGTATTTAATCAATATAGAGGAAAAGTGATGAAATGGGTAATTTAATTAAATGTAGAAGATGGATTGATGATACCTAATGATGGAAATTATGATGTTTTGGTAGAAATATGTTAGTCAAATTTAGTTGTACATTTTCTACACAAGCTCACACTCAAAACTAAATTAGCTCAAAAAAATCAACAACCCACAACTAAAACCAAAGGTGATCAAGATCTAATACCACTTGTAAGGAAGCTAAGGTTTTTGAAACAACTTCGTACACTAAACCTTGAGAGCAGAATAAGTAAAAATTTCAAATCTAATTTAACTATTATAGAAATGATGTATAAACACATTTAAAAATAACAATAAGTATTAAAAATTTACATAGTGACTTATGTGGGGAAAACCCTTTTTGGAAGAAAAACCCCACACTCCAAAGTAGCGAGCAATATATTATTAAATAATCTTCAAAGTTACAATATACCTCTAGAGTAAGCGGGTTCATAATAGTTTTATTGATATACAATAATGAGTATTGTTGGCAGCACTTGTGTACTAGTAAGCTCTTAACACACAAACTTCTATCTCAAATCCTTAATATGTAGGTAAATACAATACAATATATCACAATTGATATTTTAAACCAAGTTCTAAACTAGGGCCAAAACTAGATACCAAAAATAGTTGATAAAAGTGAAGGCACAAATGATCATGTCTCTCACGCATGTGGAACCTCTAAGAATACATGTATTTTCCACATTGTAAGGAATCTATCATATTTTTTCATACATGTTGATCATCAATTCCAAAGTAACGTCCCCTATTTTTTCTCTTATAGTTGTCATAAAATCTATCATAACATCCATAAAAAATAAGTCTTTCATAATATACCAATAAGTGGACATCTTTTGAAAACTAAACATCTAGTTCATAATGCATCGACATGTGGCACAAATGCCAACTCAAAAATATCACACCCTATTTTGGTGGAGCATAATTATTTAATAACATATAGTATAAACAATACCAAATAATTATGGTAAAATGTTAATTAATAAATTAAAATACTTAAAAATCTTGCAAGGTTGAGACATCTAATTTCCTAACAATTTTGAACTTCCACCCTACTATTTTTTTCTTAGATAAAATCCCTTATCCTTCTCCTATTTACTTTCACTATTTTTGAATCAATCAAATTTTAATTAATTCTTATTCTAAATGTGCGACAAGTGCTACTCATTGCATATTTCTTGGTATGTAAGTTTTTGATAAAGCATTATTGTAAAGAGACTGCAAGAACCATAATCCATAATCCATATCCATATCCTTTGATGTTTAAAAAATATTCAATTGAACTATATTTACTAATTTTTCACCATAATCCATAATCCATATCCATATCCTTTGATGTTTAAAAAATATTCAATTGAACTATATTTACTAATTTTTCTTTTGACATGCACCTTTATAGTTTTCATCCACATCATTGTATAGGCAAAAATAATGGCGACAATGGCATAACCATGCTATTTTCTTTTATGTTTTGGGCCCACTTCGATCAAAGATTGTTTATTATGCAATAACAAGTTTAGAAGTGTCATATGCTTGCATGAAATTAATCTCATAATATTATCATGTCTTGTTCCCATCATCACTCATCCCTAGAAGTCGTCTCCATTCTCTAGATCTACCATTTACCATCTTGGATCAAATCCATAGGTGTAGAATTGACCCAACTCACTTCCATAACTATAAATTCGAACCCTAAATTTTAAAAAAAATATATATATATTTAGACCTTGTCAACCCCCTCCTATTAGAAATTGTAAGTCGACCTAGCAAAGATTTATGTGGATTTATGTAATATGTTATTGTATATACAAACATTCACTATTTTATTTGATATCATGTTGTATGCCTTAATCCATGTACACATCATTATAGTGGCATCATTGAGTATTCTAATTGCATTATTAAAGCATACATCATCTTAGACATATTGCACATTTTCTTACTATCTCCAATTTTAGTTTTTCATCACCAAATTAGTTTGTTTAGGGGCTTGACTGAGGATAATGTGGCATTCACTTAGCAAGCTTGCAAACAATGTTTGTAGACACCACCCCACTTCAATCATAGGTAGAATGATTTGAAGTGAATTTGGAATAGTCAATCATATTTTGCTAGTCAAAAATCAATTATGAGCATTGGATCATTTCTACATTTGTGAATATCAATTCCACATGAACAACATAAACCATAGTAGAACACAAAGTTAATTTACAAATTTTAATATATTTATTTGAACAAATCTCTCATTTTGAGAAATCTTAGCATCATTTTCCTACTTGTAAAATCCAAATGAATACCATAATTTGTTTATATATTTTCCATATATTTTAAGTTCAATATCAATTCCTAACACATTATCATCAAAGCAGTGACACTCAAATTATGACAATACATTGATGGCACAAAAGAAGGAAAAGGTCATCTAAACTTTCCAAGCCCTGAAAGAAGGAAATCATAAGCTATTCCACCCCTCAAATTCAAGGCAATGATGTTATTCGATTCCGAATTCTATGGCGCGATTGATGTTAAGTCAAATCCTAGCCTACAATGGTGTTATTCATTACGAATTCTATGGGGCGATTGATGTTATTCCAATGCTAGACAGATTACAAATGGAGATAAAGCCCGTCTCAAATAAGAATTCTATATTTTACAGAACACGCGTTCAGAAAAGAAATTCAAATAAGAATTCTATATTTTACAGAACACGCGTTCAGAAAAGAAATCCTAATTCGATTCAAATAACTGGTGTATGAACGCTATGTATTAATTTTCAACAGTTTGAAGGATTCTACACCAGCTCATAGACTAGAATATTTTGAGACACTTTACACTTGTTCACAATGCAGCGTCAATGGAGTGTTAAACTGTGCAGCGCTGGTCAAAATGCCCGTTTGGAGATTTTAACTGAAACACGTCTCCGCTTACAGTTATCCAAAACTGACGCGTATAAACGGCTCGACTTACACCTTGTATGTAGTAGTTTTGTTTGCTGGACAGTGAAGAAATTGAGCTCTATCCTTCTTTAAAATCATACTAAAAGATATATTTTTTAAAGCTTTCCAGTAGTTACCCATGGCAGGTATATATGCATTGGCTTTGAAGATCTGGTTAGTTGGAGTTTGCACAATTTTGTGTAGTTTGTGGGACTGTGAGGCGAGCTCAGTACCAGCGGTTCTGTTTTTCGGAGATTCGTATGGAGATCCCGGCAATAACGACTTCATCTCCACTATAATTAGGAGCAATTTCCCGCCGTATGGGATAAACTTCCCAGGGCAGAAGCCCACTGGGCGTTTTTCTGATGGGAAGATCATGCCTGATTATATTGGTAAGTAGTATGATCTGAAGAATTACGGCAGTGAACTTCATTTTGGAATTATCTGTAATCGAATCTGATTTCGTAGTTGTGTGTAAATTGACAGTTGCGGGGTTAGGAATTAAGGAATTGCTACCACCCTACATGGATCCTAACTTAACACGCCAAGATTTACTTACGGGTGTTAGCTTTTCCTCCGCTGGTACAGGACTGGACAATTTCACGGCAACCACACTGGTTTGGAGTTCTCAACTTTCAATATTTCATGCTTCTTATCCTAGAGTCTACGATCCTTGTTTGTTCATTATACTTTTTTCATCTACTCTTATGCATTTTTATGTGACAAATTGATTAAAAAATAGATCAGAAAGATATCTCTTCATGTTTATATATATTATTAAATATATCTATATATGCTTATTAAATACATCTATATATGCTAATAGCATTGGCAGCACAACATGAAAGACAAAATTATTAGGGTCAGGTTGGAGCTAACATTAGGAATCGGGTTAGGGTTACAATTAAAGATATAATTTGGTTCACAGGTAGGATTAGAATTACGGTTAGAATTAAGATTTAGAATACTATTAGAGTTAGAGATAAATTTAGGATTAAAATTAGGATTTCTTAGCATATATAATATTAAAAAATCTATAATGATTTAAGGGAGAATTCTTATGGACACAGATTTTGTTTATGTACACAGATTCTTCACATCCCTTCCGCATAATAAACAGTCATGATAAATGTTTATATTTTTGCATAAACTGAATTTTGTTGTTATTTGTAATTAACTTTACGAATATGAAATATGCAGGCTGTGATACCCGTTTGGCAACAAATTATATACTTGAACGATTATTGCACAAAGATAAGTGCAATGATTGGCCAAGAAAATGCTACAATCCTGTTGAACAATGCCCTCTCGTTTATCAGCATTGGAACAAACGATTTCATTGCAAACTATTGGAACAAACGATTTCATTGCAAACTACTATGTACTAATAAATCGCCGATTAAAGTATAATGTAACCCAATTTCAAGATTTCCTCGTCAAAATCTACTCAGACTACATAGAGGTACAACTCTATTCAGGCCCTCTAAACCGCCATTAAAATTTGTTTAAGCTGCGAGTTAATTTTTCTAGTATTGCAGGATCTATACAGGATGGATTTGCGCAAGATCGCGATAATTAATGTGCCTCCCTTGGGCAATCTACCATTCGGGAAAACGCTTTCAAATTTTCTAACTGGTAATCCCGCAAAAGATAAGAACGATGCTGCAATGGGGTTCAATTCAAAAGTAGCATCCATGGTTAATGGGTTGAAGCTCAAGCTTCCTGGACTTCAAATTGTTCATCTGGATTACTACGCTCTTGTTATGGATTTCATAACATCGCCTAAACAATACGGTATAGCATGACAAAAGTTTCCAGTTATTCCACTATAAATGATTCTTACCATCTGCTTATTTTGTTCTAATTTATTTAGAAATAATTTGCAGGTTTTACAGAGGTCATAAAGTCGTGTTGTGGTTGGGGAACATTTGAGTTTGGGCTCGCCTGCAACTCGTATACGGCTGCATGCACCAATGCTTCAGATTATGTCTTCTTTGATTCCATCCATCTTACCCAGAAAGCATATTCAATCATTTCTCAGCATTTTCTGAGTCGAGGGAATAAAGATTTGTTGTGAATGGCCATCATTCAATACCTTCAATTCTGTTTGTGGAAGAAATAGAGTAATATATTAACGCTACCATTTTGTTATTATAGAGAGATCTGAACCAAAAAAAAAACACTTATTCTGCTACTACCTTTGTACATTTTTTCCTTTACATTAATATATTACAATAAAACAACTACCTGTGCGTGCAATTTGAGCTTTAATAAACTGCCATAATGTTGCTTATTCAGAAATATATAAATTGCAATATAGAAAGTATGGATATACTAAATAAGATAAAGAGAAAGTATGGATATACTAAATAAGATAAAGAGGGGCCTTGGTTTCTATCTTTTGATAGAGCCTTTGGTTTGTTATCTAAATTTAAGATAAAGAGGGGCCTTGGTTTCTATCTTTTGATATAGCCTTTAGTCTCTTATCTAAATTTAAGATAAAAGAGGGGCCTTGGTTTCTATCTTTTGATAGAGCCTTTGGTTTGTTATCTAAATTTTATCAATTGTAATATATGCATTGTCCATAGTCATCTCTTGGAATGGCGACTACTTTTCTTTTATCATGTAATTAGTATACATTGGTGTAGTATAGAGGTAATAGCTCATTGTTACTCTATTCAAACTCTTGACGGTTATATTAAATTTTTAAGATATAAATATAAAAAGTATGGGTTGCATTTTTATTTGTATCTATAATTTTAAGAGAATGTATTTTAAAGTATTTTATATTATTTTATTAAAATTTTGAGAAAATGTTTAAAATGAGTACATATATCTTGTGTGAAGATACTTTAAATTGTATAAGAGTTTCTTGATGCAAAGAGTAAATCTAAGATCTATTATAATGTTATCAATGGGTTTGTGATGAAGAGAATCTTTAATATATAAAGGCATGTGATAGTTATTTTTGTTAATCTCTTCTTAAGTGAAGATAATGAGAGAGAAGTAAGGTGAATTAGGTTGATCTTCAATAATTCCACAATTCTTGAATATTTAGACAAAGACTTTTGATCTTCATTAATTCCACAATTCGTGAATATATGGACAAAGATTTAAAGTTGTTATACTAGGACTCTTCTTCCTCATCTACTTGCACATTATTAGCTTGAAGTAGACTATTTATAAACAAACCTTGTAGCTCATTTATCTAATGGTTGATAAGTGATATTTGTAAGGTTTCAAATTTGAATACATTATCACTATCTCTTTCATTAGTACCTTGTTTGCATTCGAATAATGTGGTAAAGGTTAATTTTAAACCAATATTAACTCTTAAATATTGCATAAAAGAAAATTAGCATGTTCCACACAAAAGAGTGTATAAAACTATGTGGTAATAAAAGAACTACCTAAGTGCATATTCTTTAAAATTTATTAGAAAGAATTTGGCTAGCAATCTACTGTCATATTAAAAATCTAAGCTTGTGGCATTGAAAATGTGAATGTGAGTCCTAGGATATCTTTGTTTCTATAAATCAAATTTAGGAGCAATAAATCTAACTACGAATGGATGAGTAATATCTTTTGTGAAAGGTCCTTCTTGGAGGTAGCAAGCAAATTATTGGGGCTAGTTTGACTTGACTCAACTCCTATTATATTGGGACTCTTCTTCCTCATCTGCTTGCACATTATTAGCTTGAATAGATTGTTTATAGACAAACCTTGTAGCTCATTATCTAATGGTTGATAAGTGATATTTGTAAGGTTTTAAATTTGAATATATTATCACTATCTATTTCATTAATACATTGTTTGCATTCGAATAATGTGGTGAAGTAACATTTTAAACTATTATTAACTCTAAAATATTGCACAAAATAAAATTAGCACGTTCCACAAAAGAGTATAAAAAACTATGTGGTAATAAAAGAACTACTTAAGAGCATATTCTTTAAAATTTATTATAAAGAATTTGGCTAGCAACTTACTGTCATATTAGTACATTGTTTGCATTCGAATAATGTGGTGAAGGTTAATTTTAAACCATTATTAACTCTAAAATATTGCACAAAATAAAATTAGCACGTTCCACAAAAGAGTATATAAAAAAATATGTGGTAATAAAAGAACTACTTAAGTGCATATTCTTTAAAATTTATTAGAAAGAATTTGGCTAGCAACTTACTGTCATATTAAAAATCTAAGCTTGTGGCATTGAAAAGGTGAATGTGAGTCCTAGGATATCTTTTTTTTATAAATAAATTGAGGAGCACTAAATCTAACTAGGAATGGATAAGTAATTACATCATAATCCAAGGAATTGAGTAGTATCTTATGTGAAAGGCCCTTCTTGGAGGTAGAAAGCAAATTATTGGGGCTAGTTTGACTTCACTCAACTCCTATTATACTGGGACTCTTCTTCCTCATCTACTTGCACATTATTAGCTTGAAGTAGACTATTTATAGACAAACCTTGTAGCTCATTATCTAATGATTGATAAGTGATATTTGTAAGGTTTCAAATTTGAATATAAATTATCACTATCTCTTTCATTAGTACCTTGTTTTCATTCAAATACTATGGTAAAGGTTAATTTTAAACCAATATTAACTCTAAAATATTACACAAAAGAAAATTAGCACGTTCTACAAAAGAGTGTATAAAAACTATGTCATAATAAAAGAACTACTTAAGTGCATATTCTTTAAATTTTATTAGAAAGAATTTGGCTAGCAACCTACTGACATGTTGCACCATAGAAAAATGGCCACTTGTCATTTTCATGGGCTGTCCTCTCGATGATTGATCTATTTTGCTTTGATTTATTGATGAAATGTGGCTTGAACTTTCACATTAGGCCTTTAAAATGTAAATTATGGTGTCTTGTGAAGGTGCTGTGAAGTGTTGTAAAACATTTCTACACTTTTCTAGACTCTATTCATTACAATTCACCTGAAAATAGCCTTTTTATCACTTATCAAGTCCTATTTTGAAGTGTTGTAAGGTCTTGTAATAATATTTTGCACTTTTCTAGGCATAATTTCATTATTTACACCTTTCTTATGCTTTATTTGACCCCTTTATGCCCTTATTAGGCTTAATTAAGTGTATTTTTGAATGTAAGCCCAACAAACAACATTAAATGTGACTTAATTCCCGACACCCACATTCAGACCCAAGGTGGGACCCATTCGATATGGGTGGTGAATGAGTCCCCCTTGGCTCCAAATTCAAAATATTTCAAATTTTATTTTGGGTTTTTATTCAAAATTACTTGATGTCGACCTGTGATGAGGTATCATCGGGTTACTAAGGCACAAGATTGTATAAATAAGTGATTTTCACCTCATTTTACATCTCCTACAATCATAAATCACATCCAAGCAATCTTTTCATTCACTCAAGCATTCAAGCATATTACAACATCAAATCAAGCATTCATCAAGTATTTTGAGGCATCCATTGACAAAACTTCAGATCTTCATCCACAAGGGTTTGGTAAGTTGATAGTACTTACATGTTATTTGTTTATCATTCTCTTGCATTTCATTATTTCATTAAGGGTTTGATTACCAAAGTGGGGTTTGACCAAGACAAACCCCTATTTGCTAGCCCTCAACCATTTTTCCCTTCTTGCATGTGTATTTGCAGACTTTTGTGTGCAGGTTTAACAAGCATTTAGGTGTTGAAGAGTGGTCAACAAGTCAACTAGGTGCTTCAAGTCAACTACATCATATTTCAAGCTTGGAGAAGGTATTTTGTCTGTTTCCTATAGAATTCACTTTGGCAACTTGACAAGCAAACATCCAAAGATCTGGTGTTGTAGAGTTGTCTCCTAATTTCTCACAATTTTGGGAGAGGACTGATTCACCACCAGTGGTGAATGAGTCCCACCTTAAGGCTAGAAATCTAGGTTTTGTCAGATTCCAGATCCCAACACTCAGAAACCTATTCCCGATAGATTTTACCAGGAGCAAGATTGATTCGCCATCAGTGGCAAATGAGTCCCACTGGTGATTTTCTATGATTTCAGACATCATTTAGGACATTCCAAATTCTTCATCAGAGTTCCAAGTGCACTCTGATTCAACCCTTCTCTATTTTGCATTCATTCATTCATAGTTCATTGTTTGCATATCACATTGTGTTTTCAAGAATTGCATTAATCTTAGGTTTTGCATTCATAATCTCTCAATTTCATAGTTTAGTTGCATTCATATCATTCCATTTAGTCCTAATTACATCACACATTTCCTAATTTGAGTGAACTAGCTAGATTCTTTGGCCCTTTCTTTCTCCTTTTAGGTGAAAAATCCTAGAAGAGCTAATTCCTACATTTCAGATTGCATTTTTAGACATTTTCTGGCATTTTCCTACATTTTTGTTCTCTATTTCAGTTAGCAGAATTCATGTTATTTGCATTTTGCACTCCTAGATTACATTGCATTTACATTCACCCTGTCCTTTGTGGTACCTACATGAGTGTTTGGTGCCCCATTGATAATACTTTAGTGAGACATAGTTCTAGACTCATGGCTTCCCTTGATAGCACTTTCATTGTGGACCTTGGTATCTCAAGAGCTCCTACTCCTAGTATGGAAAATGGTGCATTAGGCATTGATCATACCACTTCTATGCCTTTACCTTTCCTTCCAATGAATATTCACAAAACAACTCTTTTCCTCAAGACAAAGTCATTAGTATTCATGAAGAATTTTCACATTTCCACCACTTCCATACCTACAATAGAAAACCTTCATCGTTTGATTGAAAGTGATGATGGCTTACAAGTCATGAAACGAATTTCTGAAATATACAATAAACATGCTCCTAATACTTCTCCATCAACAAACATAGTTGCAAGCCAAGGAGGACCTCACATTCCTCCCCCTTCAACCATAGCATCCATACCAACTTATACCACTCCTTAGGTTACAACAACTATGCAACAGGTTAGTCATGTGGCTCCTTCCTTTTCACTTCCAACCAGCATTCCAAGTTCTTTTGTGGCATCCTATATTCCCTCTTCCACCTTCACCCCTCTTAGTGTCCCTTCACCTCTCCTAACATTACATACACCCCATCTCCATTTTCCCTTCCACCTCACACTCCTTACACCGATCCCATCATTACACAACTCTTTAACACCATCTCATCCATGCAACAACAACTCTCAACCATTAGCCAAATCCAAAATGCTCCACCAACATACCATGTTTGTGGTAGTCCATTATCCTTAGAGATTTTATGCACCTAGATGCCACAAGGAATTGAAATGCCTCGGTTTGAGAAATATGGGGTAAAGGAGACCCTACCAACCATGTCAATGCATATATAGCCTTGTGTAGTGACTTTGTCCTTGATGATAAGCTGCTAGCCAAACTTTTTCCTAGGACCTTGAAAGACACTGCATTAGACTGGTTTTCAAACTTACCCAATCATTCCATCCGCTCATTCAATGAACTTGTAGATGCCTTCATTAGTCATTTCCAAGTCCACATGACTCCTAAGAAAATAATGGCAGATTTAATGTGATGTAAACAAAATACCGATGAAAAAGTCACTGACATCATTTCTCATTACCAATTATTATATGCTCAAATTGATGTCAAGATCCCTGGTTCACATCTAGAAAAGATGTTTATTGAAAACTTACACACTCACCTTCAAGATAAGTTAACCATGATGAAATTCCCCTCATTCATGCATTTATGCACAACCCTTTGTGATTATCACAACTCAGTTTCTAATTGTGATTCAAAGTCCACTTCTAACCGAGCTGAGAAATCTGAGCAAAATAACCACAACAATGGATCAAACTTTAGAAAATCAAACTGAAGCTTCTTACAATTCAATTCGCCTTCTCCACACCCAACCCAACATGTTCCAAGCCAAGTAGCCACTCTTAAAATAGTCATGCCCTATACCTATGGGGACCCGAAGAGATAATTTACTCCCCTACCTGATACCCTTCACAATACCATGAACCAATTGCTCCAACAACAAATGCTCACATTGCCTACCATTAAACCACTTGATTCCACCAAGCCTTTACCACCCAATTTTAAACAAAATGCTTATTTCCATTTTCATTGCCAAAATGGCCATGACACTGAACAATGTAAGCGTCTAAAACACTTAGTTCAATACCTTGTTGATTCATGTTGTTTGTCCATTGCGGGTGTAAATGATCAAGGTAATAAGTCTGTTGCACCCCCTAACCATAATTTACAAATCTTTACCAACCCTATGCCTAAACACAATATTTCATTTGTCAAGGCTAGCGATCCTTCAAACCCTCAAGTCATGAACATTAATACAAATAATGAACAACATGATATAAATCCAAATGCTACCCAAGTTAATCCTATGGATGAACTTGTGGGTATGATAGACGTTATCCCTCATAAGGGCCCAACCAACAAAAATCTTGATATCACTTTTTCTTCTAAAGATATACTTAAAAAGCATCCTGATGGTCCTCTTTATATAGCCAACTGAATCTATGATAAACCCACTAATGGGATATTAATAGATCCTACCTGTGGAGAGAATGTGATCACAGAAGAATTTTTGGTATTACATGAGTTATATCAAGATAACTATAATAAACCAACTGCATGGATCAAAACACATACTGGTTTTGTGTCCCCTATGATCAGATCGATCGTACTCCCATTACAAGTGGGACCTAAAACTTTGGAAGTAACATTGTCTATCATTTCATAATTGGATCAATTTCATCTATGGCTAGGTCATTCTTGGCTTCACACGATGAAAGTGGTCACTTTTGTTGTTCATAAGTGTTTGAAGTTTCCACATGGCAATGAAATATTTACCATAAACCATAGTGGCTTTAACCCATTATCTTCCAAAGGTAATTTTTCCCTAGAATCCTTTTGGCCTGAGCCTATGGAACCCATCACCCCTTGTAAGGACTTATTTTTCATAGCCTATCAAAAGTTCAAAGCCAAACACATAGCTGAATTGTCTCTTTCATCCCCGTCCACTTCCACTCCTCCTGTCCTAGATGAATCCATGCTTCAACTTGAGTCTGACATTGAACAAACCACACAACCTCATGAACAACCAACCATAGACACTTCCCCTCCAACATTTAAATCACCAAGAGAAAATGAAATGAATCTCGCCATGCCTCCTCGTATTAAACAAGTGTATAAAGCTAAAGAGAAATTGATTGACCCATCGTCTTTGGTTTCTTCTGTTCTTCTCCCTCTGGAAGAAAAGGAACCTATGATGGAGCAACCCACTCTTACACCTCAACAAGTTCAAAATAAAATTAAACAAAATTGTGGTGCTAGGGAGCGTAGGCATCATCGTCGTCTCCTTGCTCGTCAGTCTCAAATGGAAGTAAACAACAAAACCCAACCTCCACCTGTGACAGAAGCATTAGATGACCAACCTCTTCCCCCTGACCCACTACAATACAACATAGTCCAGCCCTCACAACAAAATGAACCCATCCAACAGCCACAACTATTGATTCATCCTGCCTTGGAAATAACCCTTTTCCCTCCCATTGTAATTAGCCTTGATGATGATGAGGATGAAGAGATCCAAAAAAATAGATGAAGAAGTGTATAACACTCTAAACTCATTATTTTCATCTACCATGAGGTTAAATGATAAATCTTCTTAGCCAAGTGACGAACCTAGCACATCTCCTAGTTCGGCCCTTGCAATTTTTCCTTTGGACAGTCAACCGCCCTCGCAATACATTGATCATGATTGGGAGGCGGATGACCTATTAGATGGTTGAATTTACTTTTCCTTACTATCCTTTTACACTTTCCTTTTTCAATTCATTTTATGTGTGTACTGTGTTTCCCTCATAATGTGTGTTTGATATTCCCTCTCTTTTCACACTTCTTCTATTTGTACCTTTATTCTTCTCTATGTCATGCATTGGTCTTTTTCATTTTTTCTTTTGTGTTTTCCTTTTGAAGATGATGCAAAGTGTTGAGACTGCAATGTCTCTCCCATGTTGACCCAAAAGGTATTTTCCTTTTTTTCTTTTGTTTTGTGTTCTCCTTTTGGGGATGATGCAAAGTGTTGAGACCGCAATGTCTCTCCCATGTCAACCCAAAAGGTCCTTTCCTTTTTTACTTTTGTTTTGTGTTCTTCTTTTGGGGATGACACAAAGCATTGAGGCACCCTATATCTCTTCCATGTTGACCCAATCGGTCCTTTTTCCTTTTCCTCTTTTTCTTGTGTTTTCCTTTTGGGGGTGATGCAAGGCATTGAGACCAAAATGTCTCCTTCATGTTGACCCAAAAGCTTTTCTTTTTCTTTTGTCTTTTCATTTTCTTTTCGCTTATGTTTTCCTCTTGGGTATGATGCAAAGCGTTGAAATCGCAATGTCTCTTCCATGTTGACCCAAACCAGATTTTCATTTTCATTTGTTTTCATTCTCTTTGTGTCATTCTTTCAGTTTTGTGTGCTTTGGAGAATAATGACAGTTCCGAGCTATTTCATAAAAACATTGCAGCAATGAACATACTGACCCCAAATCCATAGATCCCTTATGTGTTTGGTGTATTCTTTTCTAGGGGGAAACTCCCTTTTCTTTTGTTTTCTTTTCGTTTACATGAAGCAGCCTAACTTAGAAACATATGACTTGGCATAGGGGCTTTCCAATTTGGCTCTCATGTCCTGTTTTCTCTTTTCCTTTTCTTTCCTTAGCTACTTTAAAGCAATTTCTCCTAGACTGATGTGTAGCAATTACTTTAAAGTGGGGGGCATACATTGGCATCATTTCATTTGTATTCTTACGTTCTTAGTGCAGCCTTCTCACTTCATACGATGTGTTTATCACTTTGTGGATGACATTGGGTATGATTTCCTTCATAAGTGTGATCTATCTTAGCATATTGTATTCCTCTTGGTGGCCTAATGCGACACATTGCATCCCCTAAGTTGTGAATCTTGTATTCTTTGATTGGTCCTCTCTTGGAGACATTGGACATAATGTTCCCTAAGTGATAGACCTTGCATGAACTTAACAAGACTCCTTTGAATACCTTTTACACTTTACATTTCCTTTTACATTTTTTCCACCTTGCATAACGCAACTTGCATGCTTGTGGTACCTTGCTCTTTGTTCATGATTTCTAAGCATACAAAGCTTTGCTTTTCTCATAAAGCACGAACCATCATTTTCTTTTGTGGTGCCTTGGTAAAGTTATCAGGAGGTATAACTTTAGTATGGTTGAGCGGGAAGCCCATTCAGTGGCACGACTTTCCCCATAGCCACCTATGTGTCTTTGGGTGCATGACAACTAGCGTATGTACTTCACTTTCTTGGGTCTTCTCACTCAACAAACCGCCATGATTTTTGTTGCCCCAGAGTGAGTATGCATTTCATTTTTCAAAAAATCAGCCTAGATCTTATCCACAACTAGTTGGATGAACGATCAAAGCTTTCATTTCTTTCTCATCATCATATGTGTTCCTTTTTTCTTATGTTTAGTTTGCCATGGTATCTTCATCCTGGGGGCTTGATCATTTTCATTCCATCTTGCTAACGTAAGTGCATTGAAACCTCTTTCTCGATATTCATGGCTACTTTAGTGTGAGTTTGAAGCAAGTTCATCCTCTCACTAAAGTGGGGGCTTAATGCACCATAGAAAAATGGCCACTTGTCATTTTCATGGTATTTTAAGCCTATCCTCTCGATGATTGATCTATTTTTCTTTGATTTATTGATGTAATGTGGCTTGAACGTTCACATTAGGCCTTTAAAATGCAAATTATGGCATCTTGTGAAGGTGTTGAAGTACATTGTAAAACATTTATATACTTTTCTAGACTCTATTCATTACAATTCACCTAAAAATCACCCTTTTATCACTTATCAAGTCCTATTTTGAACTGTTGTAAGGTCTTGTAATAAGATTTCACACTTTTCTAGGAATAATTTCATTATTTACACCTTTCTTATGCTTTATCTGACCCCTTTATTCCCTTATAAGGCTTAATTAAGTGTATTTTTGAATGTAAACCCAACAAAAAACATTAAATGTGACTTAATTCCTGACACCCACATTCAAGCCCAAGGTGGGACCCATTCGTGATGGGTGGTGAATGAGTCCCCCTTGGCTCCAAATTCAAAATATTTCAAATTTTATTTCAGGTGTTTATTCAAAATTACTTGATGTCGGCCTATGATGAGGTATCATCAGGTTACTAAGGCACGAGATTGTATAAATAAGTGATTTTCACCTCATTTTACATCTCCTACAATCATACATCACATCCAAGCAATCTTTTCACTCACTCAAGCATTCAAGCATATTACAACATCAAATCAAGCATTCATCAAGCATTTTGAGGCATCCATTGATACAACTTTAGATCTTCATCCACAAGGGTTTGGTAAGTTGATATCACTTACATGTTATTTGTTTATAATTATCTTGCATTTCATTATTTCATTAAGGGTTTGATTACCAAAGTGGGGTTTGACCAAGGCAAACCCCTATTTGCTAACCCTCAACCATTTTTCCCTTCTTGCATGTGTATTTGTAGACTTTTGTATGCAGATTTAACAAGCATTTAGGTGTTGAAGAGTGGTCAACAAGTCAACTATGTGCTTCAAGTCAATTACATCATATTTCAAGCTTGGAGAAGGTATTTTGTCTATTTCCTATAGAATTGACTTCGACAACCAGACAAGCAAACATCCAAAGATCTAGTGTTGTAGAGTTGTCTCCTGATTTCTTATAATTTTGGGAGAGGACTGATTCACCACTAGTTGTGAATTAATCCCACCTTAAGGATGGAAATCTAGGTTTTGTCAGATTTCGGATCACGACACTCAGAAACTTGTTCCTGATAGTTTTTACTAGGAGCAGGATTGATTTTCCATCAGTGGCGAATGAGTCCCACTGGTGACTTTCTGTGATTTTAGACAACATTCAAGACATTCTAGATTCTTCATCAGACTTCCAGGCCCACTTTTATTCAACCCTTTTCTTCTTTGTTTTGCATTCATTCATTCATAGTTCATTGTTTGTATATCACATTGTGTTTTCAAGAATTGCATTAATCTTAGGTTTTGCATTCATAATCTCTCAATTTCATAGTTTAGTTGCATTCATATCATTCCATTTAGTCTTAATTACATCACACATTTCCTAATTTGAGTGAACTAGCTAGATTCTTTGGCCCTTTATTTCTTCTTTTAGGTGAAAAACTCTAGAAGAGCTTGAAAGTCCTAGAGTGCCAAAAATCTCATGTTAAAAATCTAAGCTTGTGGCATTGAAAATGTGAATGTGAGTCCTAGGATATCTTTTTTTATAAATAAAATTGAGGAGAAATAAATATAACTAGGAATGGATGAGTAATTACATCATAATCCAAGGAATTGTGTAGTATCTTTTGTGAAAGGTCCTTCTTAGAGGTAGCAAGAAAATTATTAGGGCTGGTTTGACTGAACACTCAACTCCTTTATGATGTTATCAAGAGGGATTATGATGGGTTAGATGATGGGAGTGGTGTTGGGAAAGGTATTGTACACCTTGCACAAAATATTTAACATTTTGTAAAGTTGAAGTCCTCCTAGAGGATGATACCACTCTTTGGTTAGAATGATATTTTGTAAGATAATTATATACATGTAGCATTTGGGGAATGCATGTAACTCCAAAATTTCTTTATTTTTGTATGAAGTAGTAATGGGATAAAAATCTGGAAGATATAATTTGTGAACCTAAATAGCATGAACTAAATTAATTTTAATCTTAAGGTTGATAGACTATGATAACTAAAATTAATTATATATCTTGAATAATAATGTTTTATATCATGAGTAATTATAATTAAGATTTGATCTTTATTAATGCTTTGATATTGCAATTACTATGATTAAATTTGAATGGTGTGTTTATTCTTAGGCTATTTGATGTGAAAGTTAAGATCTACATATATAATAATAATTTAAGATCATTGAATTTAGCCTAAAACATAAATTAATGTTTTCATTATTTAGAATTTCTAGTCCCACAAAATATCATCTATAGATATTATATTTAGTTCAAGAATTTTGAATAGATGTAACTAATGACAAAGACCAAGTCAAACAAGTAGATGTGGGTGTGCAATTTCATAGGAAACCAATTGTTGACTAGTAATGGTGCATGAGTAGCCAAATCAAGGAACAACATAGTAGGAAAGTGACTCTAAGGAGGCCATGTGTTGTGATTCAAGAATTATACAAGTATTCTAATTACTAGATGAGAATAGAAAAGTACAGCCTAAGGACAGTGTGGGATAAGAGTTGAAGGTTGTTGATTATATAACATTCATCCACAAGGAGGATATTAATCACATAGAAGATTCAAGTGAAAAAAAAAATATCAATGAAGAAACTTGTGCAGGTCCTAGTAAGGTATGTTGGGTAGCAATTCAAAATCAAGGAATAGCAAGGTTGTGTCCAATATGTATAAGTGGATAAGTCCTATAATGTAAATCTATCAAACCAAACATTAGGTAGTAATGTAGTCTATGTGTGCATTAAAGCATGTGAGTTAGTTACAAGGATGCCTCTATAATTAGTACCCTAGGTTATAAGTGGAAAGGGGAAGAACTAAGAATTTGATTGGCTATTAGATTTCAATCTGTCATATGGCCACCCATGATGGAGAATAGAGCTCCATAATCATTCATGTTGTGAATGATGGTCATTTTGTGGGAATGGAGTGACCACTACAACAATTAATGTTATATGTTGTGTAACCTTATTAAGGTATTTCCCTTGTTCACTTGAACTTGGCCCATTAGGATGGTTATATCCCTCTTTATAATCATAGTTGATTCTAGTTACGTCAAAATGTGTGTTGGTTGACTATGAACAATATGTAGAACTAAGGCCTCAACCTAAGTAGGGACTTGGTGAGAAACTATTTAGTAGAGGACTAGACAAATGAAGTTGTGCATCTTACCATCACCCCATAAAATAATATACTTTATTATAAGGGAGGCCAAGTTGAATAGTAGACTAGATAGTTGGTTTGACCTTAGCAAGGTTATTCACACTATAGGATAAAATAGATAAATCATACTCATAGGGTTTAAGAAGTTATATTAACTTTAGATTAGGATGTACAATACTTTTATGACCATGGATCACCAACTTGATTTTGGTTACAACCAATTACTTGATGGATATTCTCACTCGATATAGATTTATTTGATTACAAATAAAAAGGAGAGTAAGGTAAGGACTATATGTGTCCCCATCAAGGAAGTAACGTAATAGAAATAACTTGACCTAATGGCTTGAGGAGGATGACCTTGAGATTCTTGAATAAAAATTGACATTATTGGTCTACATGCTAAGAACATTAAGACTTATTATTAAATAATATCAATAAGAATTAAGCTCATGGCTTTAGCACCCATGTGTAATTAAGTTTTATTTTCAATATAAGAGAAACACCTAGTACCTTATCATAACTTTATTTTGAATTTATAATGATAATTATATATTGGATAAGATAATCCTTATTAATATTAATTTTATATTTTAATATATTGTTAATATGCTCGTGATGTGTTAATTGGGTAATTTAATCCAAGTAGAAATTAATTATATATTTTAGGCTATGTATCAACTAAGATCTAATTAAAACCTTAATCATGAATTGTTAGAACACACATGTATATTGAGAGGGGGATGAATTAGTATATCCCTTAAATTAATCCAATTCAATTTTAAAAATCAAAACTTATTACCGTCTTAATCAGATAAAGCATTCAAGGCACAAGCACACAACCACAACACTAAATTTACATGGAAAAAAATACAAAGGAAAAACCACGATGAGAAAGTTGTTTGGAGCTACTATCCAAATCTAGCCTCACAAAAATAAAATAAGATTTACAACATAATTTTATGGATTCAACCAAAAAAGTTTACAACTTCCTGCTAATTACAGCACTTACAAAAGGATTCTACAACCTCAAGATACAACACTTGATGAATTTAGATGATCAATTGCCACTACAACACCTTTGATGCCTCTGGTTGACTACCTTCACCACTCACTCACTCACTTCCGATTTTGGATCATTACCTTCAGTACACTTCCGCTTTCATCTTACTGCCTCCAGCACTTCACTCACATACTTCTGCTTTCGGCTCACTTCCTTCAGCACTCACTTACACACTTCTTCGCACATTTGCACACATTCTTCTGCCTTCAACTCACTGCATTCAAAACATGCATTGAACACTCAACACATTTTGTTACCACTTTCATCACACACTTGATCTTCCATTTATATCCTCTGCAAGCTTCAAAAAACTTCTCCTTGTCAGCCAAAATGAAACGTATGACATGAAACGTATAATGGCCATAAGGTCAACTCAAAACATCCATGAGAAAAGGAAATTGAATGTGGT
Source organism: Sequoia sempervirens (assembly GCA_007258455.2). Classification (NCBI taxonomy): domain Eukaryota; kingdom Viridiplantae; phylum Streptophyta; class Pinopsida; order Cupressales; family Cupressaceae; genus Sequoia; species Sequoia sempervirens. The sequence goes on along the minus strand of VDFB02281492.1, from coordinate 99,128,440 downwards.
CCAAGCCAGGAGATAAGAAAGACCTATTTTACTTATGCACACAATCCCATGTTAATGCACATAATAAAAACTTGGTGCAAACAACTCAATATACCGAGTTGGCCCAACAAACACTTAACCTTCCAAATATTAACTTTAGACCATAAGATGTATTAGAGAGACTAGATAACATCATGTGGCTCACACTACAAGCATTAAATAATATTCAAAAATATTTCCATGTCCTCCTTTTATAGCTTCACGCAACAATAAGCTAGCATAGGAGAACAAAAATTGAACCAGTATCTCTTGCATACCCAAAAAACATAGTTTTGAGATAGAACATTGAAAACTCCATTTGTGGTACACCTCAACATTGAAAACTTGAAGGGGGGAAATAGATAGGAATTTTTAACTCGTCCTCCAAACCGCAAGACCACAACATCAACTATGGAGAAATGTAAAGCATTTCTCTAAACCTTCATGACTGTGACAGTAAAGTCTTCACATTGCTAGTTTTGGAAACTTCTACAATAACTTCTATGTTCTGAAAATAGGAACTGTGTCGCAAAAAAATGTATCTTTGGACATTTTAATGCTCATTTGAGTCTTTCTTATGGATGTTGGCCTATGTTTGCCTAGATTTAATGTTTCAATGTGGTCAACACATTCACATTAGGTCTTGGACCCTTGTGAATCAATAAGAATTCTATGATGTCTTGTAAAAGTGTTGTGAGGTGTTGTAACACATTTTCACACTTTTCTATGACCTTATTAATATTTAATTCACCTAAATAACCTCTTTTTATCACTTACAAATTCTTATTTCAAAGTGTTGTAAAGAGTTGTAACAAACTTTAATGCTTTTCTAGGCTTGTCATCAATAATTTGACCCTTTCTTATGTTTAAATGACCCCTTAATACACTTTTTGGCCCTACTTAAGTGTGTTTCAAAGAATAATCTCGTTAAACATCATTTAATACACTTTAATTCCTGACACCCATTAAAATTGCCCTGGTGGGACCAAGTCGCCACCTGGGGCGACTTAGTCCCATCGGGCACAAAAATCAAAATTATTTCAAAATTCTGGCGAGATATTATTCTCTTGACCTTGAGGTTGGCTTGTGATGTGTTATTTTTAGGAAATTTTTTATAATCAAGTATAAATAAAGGATTTTCCCCTCATTTTTCATATTCTAATCTCCTAATTTCCTTAGTAGCCTAATTTATCATTCTCAAGCATTCTAGGCATTATTAAGCATACATCCATTGGAACATCTACTTGCATATCTTTTGATTTCTACATCAAGGGTTTGGTGAGTTGTAGCATTGCATTTTTTTCATTCATCATTCTCTTTCTATTTCATTTCATTTTCAATGGTTTGATTACCAAACCAGGGTTTGACCAAGGCAAACCCCTATTCTCTAACCCTTAACCCTTTTTCCCCTCTTTGCATGTGTGTTTTGCAGGTCTTGTATGCAGATTTTTCAAAGAGAGGTGTTAAAAGGTGTCATCATTTCATCAAATTCATTCAAATTCAACAAATCCCTAAAAGAAGCTTGGAGACCATCTACAAACCGAATTCTACATATTCAAATCTGAACACCTGTCAAGAATAGAAGTACAGATTGAAGGCTACAAATTCCTGCCCTGAATTTCCTGAGATTCATAGGTGGACTAAGTCACCATCTGTGGTGAATTAGTCCCACTATCAGTGTTTTCTGCATTTTTGGATACCCTTTTGGCTGAAACCTATTCCGATAGAATCTCCCTGAAATAGGACTAAGTTGCCCAGCTTGGCATAAGTGTCCCAGTTGGCTTCAACAGCAAATTCTTCAAGATTCCAAAGCCTCTCTGCATCACATTCCAGTTTCCAGGTGCACCTCTCCAATCTCTTTCATTTTTTTTATAGTTTTTTTGCAAATTCTTAGGTCATTTTGCATACAACATTGTGTTTTTAAACATCTTGCATTTCATTAGTTTTACATTAATAAGCAACATCTTTTATCAGTTTATTGCATTTAGAATATTACATTTAGGCATATTTCATTCATACTTGCATTAGTTTTGAGTGGGGACATTTCCCATTTTTGCCTACCTCTCTCCTTTTAGGTGAAAACCCCTAGAAGTATTAGGGAGTCTTGTGGTGCCAAAATCATTGTCCACAGGAACATACATGCTTCTCACTTTTATTTGACTAAATTCTGAACTGTAAGTCTATATCATCAAATGCAGAGGAATGCAGAGCATCTTCAGTACAACTTCTTGATCCACTGACTGTAAGAAAATATTTTATATCAATAGACAGTGAATATGAAATTCATAGCATCATTCTCCTATTCATGAGCAACAAGAAATATAGGACAACTATGTATAGAAAGATAATGGCATCCATCATCATACTCAACACTTCTGATCAACATATTGATTGCAACATATGCAACTATCCACACACTATCACTCTGTTGACATTAATGAAAATACCTGCAATAGTCTCCATTCTATTGACATCAATGACAACACCTGCAACAACCTTGCAACAATCTCCCCCTTTGGCGCTGATGACAATGTTGACCTTTAATGGAATTTTCTCCCCCTTTGACATCAAGGGCAAAGGGCTAATGGCCTTCAACTGTATTTATAGCAACACACAAGCTCTCCCTAACTGCATAAACCTTAACATCCTTCTACTTTCTCCCCTTGAGAGGTAGCCTTCATCAATCTAGGGATAAAAATATGTCTTGAATTTCTCCTCTTGGATAGATGCGCCAACTATGCATCTAGTTAGAAGGAGGGACAACAACCCCTAAATTTTGTTTGAGATATTCAAAGGTATCCTTTGAAAGTGACTTTGTAAAGATATCTATAACCTATTCCTTTGTAGGAACATACTCCAATCTTACTTTGTGATATGAAACTTTCTCCCTTAAGAAGTGATACTTGATAGATATATGCTTGGTTCTAGAATGCATTACTAGATTCTTTAAAATATTGATGGCACTTGTATTATCATGCGGAATAGGAATGGGTTCTTTATACATCACCTTAATATCTTTCAATGTTTTCCTCATCCACAACACTTGGGTGCAGTAGGATGTTGCAACTATATGCTTTTCTTCTATTGTTGATAAGGACACTAGGTCTTTCTTCTTACTAAACCAAGAGACCAATCTATCTCCCAAAAAGAAAGCTCCACCATTGGTGCTTCTTCTATCATCAACATTGCTAGCCCAATCAGCATCAATATATGCACTTAGAGAAAAGTTAGCATTTTTTTTATACCATAGTCCATAATCTGAAGTGCTCTTCAAATATCTTAAAATCCTTTTGACAGCCTTTACATGAGTTTCTTTTGGATCAACTTGAAACCTTCCAACCAAGCAGACAACTTGCATAATATCAAGCCTTGATGTTGTTAAGTACGATAGGCCCCCAATCATAGACCTATATATAGATTCTTATTATCCTTAGGTAACTCGTCATCTTTTCTCAAATGACAACCTGTTACCATGGGAGTACTTACTAATTTATAATATTCCATACCAAACTTCTTCAGCATCTCTTTGATATACTTTTCTTGAGAGATAAAGATACCACTATCTGACTATGTAATTTAGATTCCAAGAAAGAATGATAACTCACCCCTCATAGACATTTCAAATTCTATCTGCATCTCTTCATAAAACTTCTTACACACTTCATCATTCCCACCAAAGATTATATCATCCACATACACAACAACAATTAGAATTCTTTCATCCTAATGGAACCCTAATTCTCATGTCCCATCTTAAACCCTTGTTTCATTTTGAATGGTTTTAGGATTTGTTTCCTTGAAATCACTTGAACATTCTATCTTGTTGTTGACTCCCTATTGCCCGTTAGGGGTCACTATTTTAAAAAAAATCTATTAGGCAACTAGTTCCCTCATCACGGGTTCAGAAAGCTTTGTTATAATGATTTTGGGGCTCTTAAGTCTTTTTCTACCTATCGTATCATCCTAGGAAATCCCCTTCATTAAAACAACTTATGAGCACGTGCCTAAAAGTTTTCACTTAAGTTCAGCTAGCCTTATGTCCTTATCGCTTATAATTGATCACTTTTGAAATATATTTTTTAAATCAATGACGAGAGATGAGGTGATATCTCTTTTCTATTGCTCATCATGAATTGTTCCTTGAATTTTTTATTGCAATTAGCGATGAGCGAGGTTCTTAAGGGATCGTGTATTGCTAATGATTTTTGAATTCTGAAAACATAATAGCGATAAGCAATGACCTCTCAATTTATGATCATATTTTCATCGCTCATCTCCAATATGTTATGAAGAGATTGTTTGAAATTACCGATGAGAGAGAAGATGAGTTTCCTTGGAATTACATTGCATCTCATGGATTTGTTTTGAGCACTAAGAGTTGATTTAGCGATGAGCGATATGGTCCCTTTTAAGGATTTTTCTCTCGCTAACTTGATTACATCCTATTTGTGATATCTTTTGTGTCATTGATTGTTATGTAGGTGTACGTGTCAAACTATGGTGCTTACATCTCTTGTCACTGATGGAACTCAATGTGCAAAGTTGATTTAGCGAGGAGCGATGGAGATGGATGAGATCGGGAAACCATCCTTAGATCTAAAGGGCCGAGATTTTATCACAATGAGGCACTTGCATCACTGATAAAGATGGACAAGAACGAAGTGAATTAGTGATTCACGACAACTACTACATGAAAAGGCAACATGGTGAAATCCTAAGGATTTCGTATAAAGCAAAAAGGAAGGTGGCAAGGTGGATCGATAACCATTGATATGGTTTTAAAGTTGAAGGATCAATGATCAAGGTTTAAAACTGAATGGCTAATTGTTAGTTCACTCGTGCGAGCTTACTATCAAATATTAATGGTGACATTCTCCCCTCTCATTCATAACAGAAAGTAGATATCTAGTTTATCGTGCATCCTAATTCACTGGCTAACGAAAAGAATACCAAAGGTCGAAGAATTTGCAAGGAAAGCTCCAAAAATTATCAGTAACCAGAGTGACACTACTTTCATCCGGGTAAGCAAAACTGATACTTCCTTTTAATTGAGGTAGTAAGGTGAATTCCCTTGAAAGTTGATAGGAAAATTGGTGGAATGTGCAATTTGGTCTTTTCTGGTGTTTTCAATTTGATAATTGAGCACTATCTAAATTGCGAAGAAAGGTGTCTTGTTCAACAGTAGTGTTTTATCCTATCATAATTGTGAAGGGTTTTATTTGGCCATAAGAAATTGTAAACCCTAGTTTCCATTTGCATTACAAGCATGAGTGACCTAGAGCCTGGTGAATCCAGTTTTAGATCAGAAAGGAAACCAAAGCAAAAGAGGGTTAAAAGACTTAAAACTCAGCATGCCTCAGCTGAAATTAAGCTTAAGCCAGTGACTGTGTCTAACCCTTTACCTAGTACACCTGCGGCTTCCACGAGGTCCAGAAGTGCAAAGAAGGAAACAAAAAAATTTATGCAAGAAACTTGTGGAGGTTTCAAAGAGGGAGGGTCATGAATTGGTAAAAGGCCCACAAGACAAGTTGTTGTTACCACTAGGTTGATTGATAATGCTGGCGAAATTGGTGAGAAACCCCAACCCTAGAGTGGATGGCAATTGTTTTGGTATGCTTTCAATAGGAAAAATTCTAGTAAGCCTGCATGCTATTTGTGGGGGTTGAACCTAGGAAAGTTAGTGGTTCCAAATGTGTTTGTGGAAGTTGATTTAATGATGGAGCTAGCAAGGCACTATGACCCTACTAACAGGAAAATCAAGAGTGAGAAGGGTGATATAATTCTGGAGGTGACAAAGGATAAAATTTTGGATGTGTTTGGGTTGAATCCCAATTACACTACAAAGTTCAGGCATGCTGACTTATATGATGAATATGAAAGGAGAAAATTTGCATACAGAGAAGCAATACTTGTGCGACATAGGAGCAGGAAAAAATTCAATGTTCAAGATGTTGAGCCTTTTGAGTGTGAAGAATTTGAAGATTATTTCAAAAACACTTACTATAGTTTAAACCAAGTGCTAGCTCAGGATTTTGAGGTTAGAATAGCCCCTAATTTGCTGGTGATGGTGGCAGATATACAAGAATATAATCGAAGCACTGGTTTTGACTATGCTAATTTTGTTGCTCAGCGAATGCATGAGGATTTTCTCAATTTGAAAAAGGAAGTGCTTCCTCTTTCCTTCCCCCATTATTCCTTATTGATGCATATGCTCTTATGGGAATGAGATTATGAGTGGAAAATGAAATTAAATTTGAAGATTAGGGACAGTGAAAATAAGGCTATCCCTATGCAAATGTGGACATACATTTGGGATCAGAATTTCTCTAATTCCAATTACATCTTGTTTGCCAATGTTATAAGACATGGTATCTTAGAGTCATTGGGTGTCACCTAAATTCAAACTTTCTCTAGAGATCAGAAGTGTTATGTGCCCAAAGGATGTACCATGCTCTATAACAACACATAATTGGGCTGACTAGTTTCTACATTTTGAATATACTTTGATCAAGGTTTATGGAGCTAAGGTGGCACCCCATTGTCTACCCTTGTATGTCTCAGAGAGATTGGCCTTCATGGAGCTCATGTAGAAAATTGATGTGATGGATTATGAAATGTTTAGAAAGGACGGAAAGGGTTCTGTGGTAAATCCCCAATGTTCTTTTTCTTATTTTAAAGTCACTGCCCTTGAGGGGTATGAAAAATTGGGTATTATGGTGAATAATCTCATAATTCCTATCAATGAGGTTAAAAATTTTGATCCAGAAAGATTTATGGTAGGAAAAAGAAGACAAAAGGACTTAGGCATCATACATCATGAATTCCTCTATAGAGATGATGTACTAAGGAATCTGACAAGTGATGAGGTTGTCATGGTTAGGAAAAGGGCTTGGACAGCTATGACAAATTTTGAGGAAAATATTATGAAAAGGAATCCCTTCTACATCAATCCATACAATGAAATTGTAGACCCCTTGGAGAGGGCCTTTACCATGATAAGAGACTATCAGTCTGGTGAGTTTAAGATAAAGGTAAAGGAGGCAGTAGACAAATCCCAGATCCTCTTAGAGAAACAATGACAGCAACAAGCTATGGATATCCCTGAATGGCTAGAAGATGTTCAGGAGGTCAAGTAAGAACAAGTGGCAGAACATGTGTCAGGAAATGAGGAAGTTGAGAAGAAATTTCTCCTTCCTCATATTGAAGAGACTCATCTAGTTCAGATGTTCCTCCTGATAGGATTTTCCAGTGGCAGTATGACAGAGAAAATGATGATGATCCCAAAATTAGGGAATGTGATGAGTTTTTGGCTAACGATAAATTTGTGCAGACTAAAGAATTTCAAGAGTTTATGATTCAACAGTGGAGTAAGGACATAAAAGAGAGACTAGAATCAGCCCGAGTCAATGCTTAAGCTTCTCATTAGGAGAAGCTGAGAAAGCAGAGGAAGAGAATATTAGAGATGAAATTGTAGCTATTACTCCCACTAAAGCTCAAAGAATTGTTAAGGATAGTGGAATCATGTTATTACCAGGATGTACTATCATAGCTGTCAAAGCATATGATGCAGTTAGGAGAGATCCTCAAGCTTTGATATCTGAAGATCAATTTGAGAATAAAGTATTTGGTTCTAGATATAGTCCAAAGTTGTATTCCCTTGCAATTTGGTCTATGGCACCTAATACTAGCAAACATGAGGTTGATAGGCCTATTGAAGAAGTCATTGGTTCACTAGTGGTCAAAAGAGCTATTGACATAACTCCAATCCAGGCAGCTGAGTTAACTACACATGATGTAATGCTTAGTGTGGACACTGCACATATTTTTCAAAAGAAGTATGAATCTTTGGTTAAGGAATATAATAAGGCTCTGAATGAACTGAGTCAAATGAGAGCTACCATTCAAGCTACTCAAAGAACAATGACTCAACCTTCTTCTTCTTCTTCATTTGATATATCTACACAAGATAGGGAGACTTTGGCCATCATAATTGATGATTTGAAGGAAAAGTTAGCTGGTGAAAAGGAAAATGCCAGGCAGGCCAAATTGGAGATAGTTAGGGTGGCCAATGAAATCTTTGAGGATGTGCTTAAGTGTAGGGTGACCAAGTTGGTCCACAGGGCTAATGATGTGGGCCATGTATAAAAACATTCATGAGGAAAATAAAAAGTATCTGCAAGTATAGGAGGCCTTTAGGGATAATTGGAATAATTGGATTGCTAGGGTAAGTTCTCTGAAAGAAATGATGCCAAAAATTAATGAGGATCCTGAGGCACCCATAAATATTCCTGACATCTTGAAAACTATTGACTCAATAAATGAGGTAACTACTTTCCATGGAAAGTTGGGAATACAGCGCCAAAGTAAGTTGAAAATATTCAAGGAGATGGAGGATCATGGTATGCCTCAAATATTGAGTTCAAAAGGTGAATTGCATCCGTTTGACACCTGGAAGGAAGATTTGGGAGGATTTCTTGAAGCGGCTATGATGCATTTGTCTGTCACTAATTACATCTTGCTCAATTCAAACATTGATATAATGGTGGAAATTGAATCAAAAATGGATATATTTGTTAAGGAAGCCAGGATTTTAATTGATGCAAGGTACTCCCAATATACTACTAAGGTGGAAGATTTATTGAATGTTAAATGGCCCATTGAAGAAGAATACAACATTTGGTTGGAGAGATACACAGAGTGAATAAGGAAAATAATTGACAGGAGAAGAATAATACATAGCCTGAATATAGTACAAATTAAGCTTTTGATATAACATGGTAGAATATTATTCTCTCCTTAAAACTCAAAGTGATTAGCATGTGATGCTAATGTGGATTAACACATTTTGACCTTTTCTACTTTCTTTGTCTTGCTTCGTAAGTTTTGTTGTTTTGATTTTCTTACAGTTGACATTTTGAGCACATGGAGAATATCTTGTAACTGTTGTAACAAACTAATGATGTCTTTTAAGGTGCCCGACCTATTTTCCACAAAGAGTTGAGGATAATTTTGCCTCATGTTTATTTGCTCCACCTGAAGACTCAAGCATAACTAAGAAGGGAATATTGTTGCAAGCGGTCCTATGGGATCATGACATGTGTGCTATATGGTATGAGGCTTGTTTGCTCCTTCATCTCTATAAGAAGGAATTCAGGACCAGAAGTACAAGAGAGAAAAAAATTGAATTGATATTGTTAGTTTTGTCAAGACAAATACGAAGCAAATTTTAGAGTCTTTGTTTTAAGTTTCTTTTGGAGTTCATACTTATGCATGTAAGACTGATAATGGTATAGCATTTATAATACAGAGTAATATCAGTTTCATGGTTATTCTCTCTCCTTGTATGTGTGTTATGAGTTATGATGGAAAGTAATCAAGAATTTCTTTCATTTGTCTTTGTCATTATTTGATGGGTGTTTAGTTTCATGTTTGCTTATTGATTCAATGAATTGATGTAAATTCTTATATGAGATTGATAACTTATAAGTACTATGTACTAGGATATTTGTAATAAGTGATAATCTTGAACATCACAGAGGAATGTTGTAATGCAATATTTCTTGGGGTTATATGTGTTATTATTTGAATTGTTATCAGGTTATGTCAAAAGGTATTGACTTTGTGCTTGGGACAAAGACACTGGTTCATGCAAGGTATTAGTGTTACACTTACAGTTTTGATTCATTAACTACTCAATCTTTTAACCATAAAATCTCAGAGGAACACTATTTTTTTTGTTTTTTTTTTTGTGTTTATTCTCTCATATCCGATATATATAACATTGACATAATAAGTTGCCAACTTATTCAATGTTACTATTAAATGGTATCATGAGAGATATTTGTTATTAACAATGTATTTGATTGTAATTATGAAAGGTCTTAGGTAAACATTGTGGGATCACCCTCCCAGGTTTCACATAGCCCAAAAAGTAGGAATATAAGTTTAGCAGCCTCCATTCATTCATTGGCCAATCCCTTTATAATTACTGATAATTGGAAATGGAAAAATCCATAGGTATTTATGGAGATCAGTTTGGTTCTTAAAAAATAACCAACACCTCCTCAACTTTAATATACAGATTGCTATTGGTGGTACCTTTCTTGAAGCCCTGCTAGAATAAGTGCATGTCCAACCTAGCATACCAAGCCCTAGGGGCTTGTTTGAGACCATACAAGGCCTTCTTAATTTTTCATACCATCTTTGGATCCTTTAATAGTTGAAATTCATTAGGCTACTCTATATAAACTTATTCTTCTAAGTCGCCATTCAAGAAAGAAAACTTCACATCTATTTGATGTACTTTGAAGTTCTAGTGAACAACAAATGCAAGAAACATTATAATTTCCTCCATTCTTGCCATTGGAGTAAATGTTTACTCAAATTCAATTACTTCCACCTATGAATAACCTTTGCACACCATCCTTGCTTTATCTCACCACCTCCCCACCTTCTATTAGTTTGTTTTTGAACACCCATTTTTTTCCTATCACATTCTTGTTTGTAGGTCTTGGCACTAATTCCCAAGTCTAATTTTTCTCTATCTGATCTAGTTCTTCTTTCATGCATGGATCTATCCTTCATCCTTGCTAGCATCAGCAAAATTCTTAGGTTCTATTCTTGATAAAAAAGATATTTACCTGTTCATTTACTCTTACAAATCTCCTTCTATTTTACACACCTTCATTCTTGTCTCCAAATATCTGATCTTTTGAATGATTCTTTTGAACATACTTGGCAAGAGTCTTGGGGACAGCTTTCTCTTGTGTTTCTTCTTTTTCTATAATTTCTTCTTCTCTTGAACCCATGAGCAGATAGGTTCATCAGACCAATAGCCCTCTTGCTCATGTGTATATTGATATGATTCTTCATGAACTCTAATATTTTTACTTTCAACAATCTTCCTCAGCCTTTTATTGTAACAATTGTAGGATTTTCTCCTAGTTGAGTATCTAAGAAAGATTCCCTCATCAAATCTTGAGTCAAATTTTCCCTAACCTTCCTCATCTCTTTTGATAAAACGTCTGCTTCCAAAAAATTTGAAATACTTGACAATTTTTGGTCTTCAATACCACAGCTCATAAGGAGTCTTGGTGTTTTCCACCCTTAGTTGACTCATGTTAATAATATAGACAGCAGTATGGATTGCTTCTTTCTAGTATACATCAAGCATCTTGGCTTCATTCAACATTATCCTAGCCATTTACTAAACTATTTTGTTCTTTCTTTCTACTACTCCATTTTGCTAAGGAGTTCTAGTAGAAGATAGATGTCTCTTTATCCCATGTCCCTCACAAAATTACTCAAACTCATTTAATGTGAATTCACCACCTCTATCTCACCTTAAACACTTGATTCTAGCATCATTTCATTTTTAACCATTGACTTGAAAATCGTAAACCTACTGAAAGCTTCTGATTTTTCTCTTAAGAATGTAACCCATGTCATCATAGATAAATTGCCAATAAGTAACATGAAATACCTTTCACCTTGAAGACTCTTTGTCCTGGTAGGTCTGCACAAATCAATATGAATCAATTCCAATGGTTTTGTGGAAGAAAACTCCTTGGTCTTGAATCTTATCCTTGTTTGCTTCCCAATCTGACATTCTTTACACAAGGTGCTTGTAGGCTTGACAATCTTTGGCATATCTCTCACTACTTGCATGGAATATTCACAAGATTATCAAATTTGATGTGTCCCATCCTCTTGTGCCATAACCAGCATTCATTTGTCTTTCCTAGAAGATAGCTTCTTCCATTAACCTCTTTAGGTTGTATAAGTTGTTTTATGTCCTAGCTCCTTCTACCACAAATTTTCTAGAACTTACTCTTTTTATTTCACACCCCTGGTCATGAAATATAAGATTATATCTCTTGTTACACATATGGCTTACATTGAGAAGATTATGCTTGAGACCTTCAACATAGAGAATATCTTTTTCCTTGGATTTTTCATCAATACTTGTGGTGCCCTTTTCACAAATCTTTGTTGGTGAATTATCTCCAAACTTTACTGATCCACCATTCCACTTAACCAGATTGATGAATTTTCTTTTTTCACCAAGCATGTGACTTTAACAACCACTGTCTATTACCTAGATATGTGTTTGTCCTTGAGCAGGAAATGGTGTTTGGACAACCATTGAGTTTTCAACCTCATTGCTTGTTTCCTTGACTTGCTCAGCAATATCTTCCTTTTGAATTTTTTATTTTGTTAAATCACTTACGTAATATTTTGATATCAAATGTTAAGAAATTGGTGAAAAATGATAGTAAAAGTATACACATAAAGTGCTCAAATAAGATAATCCAAAATAAATAATGAGATAATCAGCTGCTAAATCTAAAATTTAACATAGAGAAACACATATAACAACACATTAAAATCAACAAACATGCATAAAATCAAATATACATGGAGAAATTATTTTAAGAAAAACTCCACCACCAAAGAGACACCAAGCTTGTATTAATCACAATGAAAGTGTTACATCAATACAATCTACTCTAACTCTCTAATTTGGTAGCATTTTAAAAGAATAATAGAATGTCTATAAATAACCATAAGAATCCACTATCCCATGCCTCCAATATATAAGAAAATAGGAAACTAGAAACCATAAATGGTTTCCCAAAACTAATAACCAAAACCAAAAGCATTAACAAAAATATAATACCTTGTGGTCATGGCTAAATGACCTAAAATATTAAATAACTCCCCATACACCTCTTATACATCTTACAACATTATTATGCACCATAGAGGTTAGAATTTTTCGTAAAGTCAAATTTACCAACTTTCAAATCTCAAGCACTCCATGATTGCATTCAATGAATTTTTCATAGCACCTATCTTAAAGAGATTCCCAATTAATGTTAATTTGACCTTTTCAAGAAAAATCGCCACTTAATATCTTCTTGCACAATATCCCAAGTATCTTAGAGAATCAATAATAAATAAATATTATTAGGCTACCCACACACAGGTATCCCATTTTTCCCACTTGAGCATATTTGGAGATAATATATTTATCATCTACATAATTAAATTAAATTAATTAAAACTTAGATTGCAAGCCTAGTGGAACCCTTTATTTAACATCTAACATATTTCTAGATTTCAAGGCATGTTAATTTTACTACCTTCGTCAATCTGCATACAAACTTTAATTATAGAGCTAAGCATTCTCTCTTCATTAATTATTATTTTTAACATAATAATGTTTATTGCCTAATATTATTTAATGTAATCCATTCTATTCTACTTCATCTATGACTCATATTATATCTTAGGTTAATCTTTTATTACTTGTGTTTATTTACCCAATTAGCCCAAGGAATATTATTTTCCTTTTCATTTTGGTGAATTTGATAAACTTACCCAACATAAAAAAAAAAAAAAAAAAAAAAAAACTAACCAAGCTTTCAAATATGAATTTAATTTTTTAAAGGCTAATGAAAAGAAGGGAAATGAAAACCAAGTGGCTAATAGATTTAATTTTCTTGTAATATAACAAATTTTAACTTTGATAATCCTAGAACAATGCACTTCAAATTTAATTTGAGGGAAAATCTTATCACTCTTCTTCCTCTTCATCCTATAGGTACTACTTAAGCACTTCCTAAATGGTATAACATGAATGCACATTATAATCATCATCATGTTAGCATACATCTTATAGAAAAATTCACATTTCTTAAACACAAGGTCTAAGATCTAATTAGAAGTAACAAAATCATAGTTGAAGGGTAAATGATAATACTAATCAAACAATCACACCTACTAATAGTCATTTCAAAATATTTACAAATCCATTTCCAAAGAACTCCACAATGTAGATGTTATTGTTATTTATAATACAATTAATAATGATGATCATACATTTATTAGCAATGTTGATGCTACACCTCCTTCTATGTGAACATGGATTACATTTTTTTGGTGAAGAAATTTTGAAAGATAGTTATTATGGTTCATTATACATTGAGGGAAGTATTCATGATGCACATCATACTTAATTCTTAGTATATCCTACTTGTCAATATAATATTTTTAGTAGAGATAAATTGTTTAACAACCATATCAAGGACAAAGACCGTGTAAATTTAGGATTTTCATTGAAAATTAAAAATGGAATGTTAATTTGTATATTAGGTTGTACTTTTCTAAGGATTCACAATGGACCTAAAGAGTTTCAAGCTTTATTTTATTGTATTCCTTCATATAAATTTGTATTTTTGTTTGGTAGACCATGAATTAAACAATGCAAAGTTATGCCTTCATTTTTATATCAACATGTTAAATTTATGCATTAAGAACAAGTGATAAAAATACAAATATCTCACTACAAGTCAAAATTAAATGCTAGTCATTTCGCATTAGATACATTTATTAGGACAACAAATTATGTGCCATATAAAAAAGATGATGGTGTTCATAATTTGTATAAGATTCATCTAGATGAGCTGGTAAGAATTCATTTGAGACTTGAAAGAGGGTCAAATTGTAAAGGAAGAAGTATTAAAAAAAGCAAGTATAGAAGCAAAGAGTGTAAAAAATAAAAAGAACATTCCGAAGGAAAATCTAAAGAAAGTCCACTCAATAAGGGGTTGGTAGCAGAAAACTCTAGAAGTAGTAATGTCTAGATATGGAGACAGGAATAAGTATTAAGGTAGTGGTGACAGTGGATGTGAGTTTGTTCGTAACTATGTATGGGGCTTGCAGTTTAAGTTCCGATATTGTGTCTGTTTGGGTTGGCTTCTGTGAGGTGGTGGTTTTATCTCTGTTGCGTGGAATCCATGGTTGCCTCTATTGGTATACTTATGATCAAGGAAGAAAAGGAGAAGGGGAATAACGAAGCGGGCTTATCCAAGAAACACAAGAAGTGGGTCTCTGGGTTAGAGGAGACTATAGATTTTATTAATTACATAGATAAGGAAATTGAGAGCCCCAATTTGCAGAGGTGGTTGAGGAGAATTTGGGAAGTGTCAAGGGAGTTGGATGGGATGTCGGAGGTTGGGTTGCACTCTGCAATGACAAAGTATCTACTGAATCCTGGTTCCTCTTGCGGCCATTAGAAGGCTTTGGATGCCGCTCAAGCATTGTCTTGTGCCTCAAGAATGTCTGTGGCAGCATGATCCTACTTGATGCATGATGATGTGGGTGTCGTTGTCATGCAGGTAGATGCTTGTCACGATTGTTTAATGACACGTTTGCATGCTATCAAAATGAGGCAAATTTGCCTACAATTAGCTATGGAAGAGAACAAATAACTTCAAGATTGAGCTTCTAATGGACGCCATCCCTATGTTTTATGACTGTTGGGTATTCGATAGTGATAGCTTGGAGGTGGAGATCCCTGTGGCGAAAAATAGTATCTGAATATATGTATTTTCAGTAGGGCTGGTGGGATGCGGCTTGTGCAATTTGCCCTGTTCCAAATCTAGGTTTTTGTCTAGTTGTTTTTTTGTTTTTTTTTTTTATTCTTTTCTCTCTATGGGGATTGTAAAGAAGGTAGTGTGTGGGGGCTTCAACCATTTCATTTATGTTTGGGTAGGGTAGGGTGGATATAGTTTTTGTAGGTGGAATTTTATCGTGTTTTGAGACTCACTTTAGGCTTGGCTCAATTTTGTTGTTCTTAGACTACAAAATCAAGATTTATTGAAAAAAAAAAAATCAAAAGAAAGTTATTGAATTCAAATCAAAGCAAGATACATGGAAATAAAAGAAACAAGTTGTGTTAGAACCAAAGTATATTAACATACAACCACAATAATAAATGAAACAAAGATGGCTTTAAAATATATTTTATCAGTTGATTTCAAAGTGTTTGTGTGAAGCACAAAGACATACATATTAAAAAGAAACATATGTCACTATAATAGCTAACAAATAGTAGCATAAAAAGAAGAAACGAGAAGATAAATTTGATGATATATTTTGGACCAAAATGTTGTCCTCATGGATGAAGAAGAAGAGTTTGTTATTTGATGACCTTGTTACCATGTCACTAATACTCCTTTTATCTTCTTTTTTGTATTTGATCCTTGCTTATTTTCTTTTACCTTGCTTGGGGTCATGCTAAATTTCCCTTATTTTATATTGTCTTTGATCTTTAGCCTCTCCTTTTTACATAATTGATCTCTTGTTCTCATCATATTATTTTATTATTCTCTTTTTTAATCTATTGATCCTTTTGGTTAAATTTTTTATCCTTTGTCCTTTTGTTTCATATGTTCTATCACTTGATATTATATTATTTCATGCACTTATGTGTTGACTATATCTAGCTATCATGAACACTCAATCTATGATCCATACTTCATAGTATCTTATTAGGTTATCTATTATATATGCCTTATCATTATTTCATCTAACCATTATGAGATTCTATATTCTACAATTGGCATATCTTGCTACAATAGAACATTTCTATTTTGATCTCACATTGTGACATCTTACTATATTTTAGAGCACTCATATAGTTATCATATAATTACGTTATTTATGACTATAAGATCTTTATCTTATGATTATATGACATTGCATTGCTATATCTTATACATATATGATCTTATATGACCCTATCCTACTTTGTGACTAATACTAACTTGAGGACTATATCTATTGATCTTGCATTACTATATCACATATCTTGATTCTATACACTACTCCTCCATGATCATATGTATTTACATGCTTTATCATATTCATCCTAAATCAAGGGCATCATGCTTCCCCTTTATTATATTGAGCTCTATTTCCATACTGAAACATAAAAATAAATATATATTAATATTTCATCCTAGGCTAAGATGTAGCTAAAACCTAGAATGAAAGATATTGCTCGGTTATGTGTGTGGTATGTTTCATTAAGGATGCACACAACCAATAAAAATGTTTGGTTGCTAACCTCAAGGGAGAGCCAAGTAGAGTTTGAATCTGATTGGGGTCTTTCTTAATTAAAATTTTCTAAATAAATGAAGCATGCAAGTGACTAATGTGAATGAACTAACAATTAGCCTAAAACTATTGATAAAAACACAAAAAACTCAAAATTTGACAATAGAGAGGGAAAAGGTACTCAGAAAGGAACCTTTCATAAAAATGAGGTGTGTAGAGATGAGTGGGAAACTAGTGTGTTGTGCTAGTGTCTTGAGGGTAAAAATTTAGATCTAAGGATTTGATCAAGTCCAACATGCACTTAACATCTATCCTTTGTCAGTTGTAATCTAAATTCACTTCATGATCCTAAAAATATGGCAAACCATAGTCTTCACATGTAGTGATAAAAGTAAAGCACAAAGTTAGGGTTAGGGTTCCAATAAGCTTTGAAATCTTTAGATCTCTCTTCACAAAAACCACGCGATAACATGCACACAAAAAAGGGGGAAATGTTTTTGTTGTATAAGGGCTTGTCTTTGTCAAGCCTCGTGTAAGTGTTTCCACTTCCACAACAACAATGATGAGATGAGAGAGAGAATGCTCTAGGAGAGCATAGGTTAAGATAAATAAGAGAGAGAGTGTGCTCTAGGAGAGAACGGGCTAAATCTGTAAATAAAGATAAAATAGTACCACATAAGTCTGAAAACCCTTAGGGATCCTTGAAGGCTCCATGAATCACACATAAGAATGAAGGGGATGATAAAAATATGCAAAAGGTTAGTACAAGTATAACAAATATAGATCATAAAGATGGAAATCACATTACTTGAACATTAAAAGGTTGTAGCATAAGTTGCAGGTCTATATCTTGAATCACTTTCAGTGCTTGAACTACTTTTATACTTCCAAAAGATCACATATTTTCATAACATAATCTTCTTCAAAAGTTTCTCCCTTTTTTAAATGATAGAATGGACTTATATATATATGTATACGCACATACATATCACTATAAACAAGCGATCATTTGAGAAAATTCAACAAGAAGGTTGTGTCCCAAATCACATAAGGACCAACCTTAATTCAAAATTCAAATGGAAAAAATGGACTTAGACACTAGGATAGGGCACTAGTGTCTTGCCTCTAAATTTCCCCGAGGCATGTGCCTAGGACCAAGAGTATAACCAAACTCATTAAAAGTCCCCCAAACAGGAACTAAACAAGCATGGATAAAAGCATACATAAGGTAAGGCTATTTTAAACCTAATGTGAAATTATAAACAGCTACAATTTTTTATGCTACACATACTTGATTATAAATCTAGACCTATATCACTTATATTATGATCAAACTCACTACATTTGAGGACTTACCCCATTGTCAATCCTTTGTGCCATTTACCCTATATTTATCTTATCTATTCATTAATCATATTATATTTTTGTGCTTTACACTATTTTTGGGCTTCATCTTATTTGATCTTATCCATACTACTAATCTTACCCTATCTATGTGTGTGTTCATGGATACAACATCAAGGTTAATTAGTGTACTTTCATGGTTATTTTGGAAATAAAGGGCCACATCAATATTATTTTGATCCCACTTATCTTGTTTATCCCACCTTATGTGTTTTTGTTATGATATTTCTTGGAAATATTTGTAAAAATCCAAAAATATAGCAAACCACTTTGAGGGGGTTACCTCCAAAAATTAGAAAATATGGTATGAATTGAATAATTGATGATATGAGATTTGGGAGGAACATCTCCCCTTTATTCATAGGCTTAACCATGTAGGGACATACCCCTTCATCCTAATAAAGAATATTTAAGGTATTAACTAAAACTAATGTTTTTGATAATATAAGCAGCATTTATAGGGTGTTGTACCCATTACACGAAAAGCCCACAAGGCCAAAAAGGAACCAAGTTCATCAAAACATCATAAAATCTATACTAAAAATAATAGAAATAGGACGTGTAGACACTGCACACTGACAGCGAAAACCCAGCACAATGCAAACCTGACACTAACTGTCCACACTTTCTCATTTTTGGACATGGAGGTTTAAAACATCATCCCCAATCTAGTTGGGACCTTCACCCACATTATTCTTGTCTGCTTCCTCCTTGATGACATCTAAAAGTTTTATGGTCGATCTATGAATCATTTTAATAGTGAACCGAGCCAGACTATTGAATGTTCATTCAAGTTTAATAACCCACTCCTACAGCATGTCGAAGTGCTCATCCTTTCCTTTCTTGCTCTAGGTCGCCTCTTCCTCACCAACCCTAGGATCCAAGGAGTGGGTGGAGTCATCCTTAAGCATTTAGTTCATGTCTGAGAAATGACTAGGGCCCTCCACGAAATCTTCTTCCATCTTCTCAATAGTGTCTTTTTTCCTTCATTTTTGCCGCCAGTCTGCTTTGAATCACTAGAAATCTCATCCACCATAGCCCCTTTTTTGTTCTTCGCCAGTCTATGGGACCTCCTCACACTAGTTTGTTCCATCCCCACATCAGAGCTCGTAGCCACCATGGTGTCACCCTTAGAGTCCTTTTCCTCGGCATTTTTTCCTTCGCTATCAATGACCAGCAAGTCCACTTGGCACGAAGATTCTTTTTTCCTCTTCTTCTTAGTAGTGGGTCTATTGTCCTTCTTGATGGGTTTGTTTTTTAGCTCGCATAACCTAGCCATAGCCTTGGACTAGGCCAACCTAAACTCCCCTTTCTTCTTTTTTAATGGGGGTTTAGACTTAGGCTCAGCACTGGGTTCATTTTCAGGCATGGGGGTTTTCCTCTTAGGACCCATTGAAGCAATAAGGGAAGGATTATTGGGGGAAATTTTAGGAGGTTTCAATTCCTCCACACATATAGCCAAGATAGGTTTAGGAGGGAACAAGGCCAAATGGAAGTGATAGATCCTAAGGATTAAGCCCTAATGCAGTGGCAAGGGAGGTAAAATATCAGGATTGAGAGCGGCAACATCATGGGAATCTTTGATCAAAATTTCTAGGGAAGTCAGTAGAAAGAAAGGAAAGTTGAGGATCATTTTGTGTCGTAGGTGATTTAATAACGGAAAATGGTAAAGGTAAAACACCTTGTACACCTACCTTCTAAAGTAACATATTTCATAAGAGTAAGACACACCTTGTCCCAAGGTTTTGGCAATGTCCCACGGTTGAAACCCGGCTACTTTTTAATTGACTTCTCATTGTACTTGAAGAAGGCGTTGAGACTCTCCAGGTCTTGCATTTTGGTGTGTTTTTTCTATTTCTTTCCATCACAAGAGAGGCTCATTTCCTTACCAATCACTTTCGCATCCACCTTGAACAAAATTCCACCCATGGTGACCCACCTATCCTTCAACGAACCAGCAAACTAGGTTGATAATTTCTCATCATGGCCCACAAGACTCGCTAAAAGAAATGCCAAACCTCCCTCCATACAGATATGCCAAGCTATGGGGTACTTGTGAAACTCCTCATAGTTATCTGGCTTGGTCCTTACCCTATCACCACCCATCTCAACCCACAGCACACAAGAAATAGCCCAAAGAAACAAAGTTAGCCAAAAAATGGACTGGCTTCCAGTGAATTTACTCTTTCTTAAACCATCATTACTCTGCCATCTAGGATAGTAAAGCGTAATAAAAGAAATTAGACATTTACACACTTCGGCAATAATTCTTAATGATGCCATCTCCGCGGGGCCATAATCATCTCTTAAGAACCATAAGTTAAGGCAATAAGCCATGATAATTAAATTTGGATAAATAATACTCGTCGTGCCAAAGGTCTCATTGAAGTTACACATTTCCCCAGGCCTTTTAGCTATAGGGGGAGATTTGAAATTTTTATGTACATCTCATAAGATCTTATGCTTATCATAAGATATCTTAAATTGGAATTATTAAATAAATTGGCGATTAACATCACATTACACACATTCTAGGAGATTTGATAAGATATGTAGTACATTTGAAAAGACAATCCATAAAGGCCAAGGACTCCACCATACATAGATATGAAATAAAATAACCACTCTGCAACCCGTTTTAAACTCACCACCTCACTCGGCCTAGTCCTCATCATCCAAGGTACCGACATGTAGTGCTACCTGTACATACCCATAATAAATAGCATTGTTAACCATCATTGAGCGGTTATATTCCTCTATTATGCAAGGATTAATCTTTGTATATTTTTTGATAGCACCTCAAGCCTTTTCCAACACTTGCACGAACTCCAAGTGGACCCCAAGTTGGCCAGACCATCAGCCACCTGGTTTCCCTCCCTATAGGTGTGAGTCAAGCACTTCCTTTCCAATTTTGAGACCAATAAATTTATGTCTAGTAAGATATCCATGATGTTCCAACCAAGCAACCAACCATGATTAATAGAGTCAATCACAGTCTTAGAGTCCCCTTCAATATGTAAATTTTTTATACCCAAAGTGACAGTGAACTTGACGCCCTTGAGTAGTGCCCATGACTCAGTCGTCATAGAAGAATGAGTGCTAATTCCTCCAACAAACCCAGCAACCAAGTTACCCTTGCAATCTCTTATAACACCACCAATACTAGCTATACCAGGGTTCCCCTTGGTTGCACCGTCAAAATTCAATTTAAACCAACCCAAACCCAAAGGTTTCCAAATAGTGTTTTTTCTAGCTAGGGACTTGGAATTATCAAAGGAATTGGTCTCAAGTTTTATGTTCCAATAATTTTCCATTTTGATCTCCCAATCAGCAGGGGCAATGTCTGGTGGTTTCCACTTGAACAAGGAGATACTTTCAAAAATAAGTCTAGATCCAATGTCAAATACTTCCTTGGGGCTCCTCTTAGTGTCTCTAAAGATCTAATTGTTCCTTTCTTTCCATAGGCACCAGCATATGATGGGGGGGTTTTCCTCTAGATTTCCATGGGGAGAGGGTGTTGAAAGGGTCCAATCCAACCTTTAATAAAGGATTTTAAATCCTTATTCAAGGTCCAGTGAGTATCCAGCTTTTGGAAAGCCAAGTCCCAAACTTCAATAGCATAAGGACAATGCAGTAACAAGGGATCCATTGACTCTTCATTATTTTTGCATAACATACATCTATTCGGGATCAGAAATCCCCTTTTCCTTAGGTTATCTTAGGTTAGAATTCTATTGTGACAAGTCGTCCACTAGAAGAAATTTATTTTTGGAATCAAGTGTCGATTCCAAACTTGTTTCCAAATCCTACTCTAAGAGCATTTGTTTGACAGCAAACTATAAGCCATCCTGACGGAAAGGTTTCCCTTGCTTTCCAAAGACCAAAAGAAATCATCCTTGACATTAGATAAGGGGATTCTGGATAAGGAGAATAAGTCCTATAAGGAATTATCTAGAAAGTTTAGGTCAAGGGAAAGAGGGCAGCATAAGCCTAAGTCTTTCCATCTCCTAACACCCAGCGGACCATGAAGGTAGTCACAAATGTTCCTACCAAAGAATCGAATCACAAGTTCCATTAGGTTTTTAAACTCAGAAATGGCCAATGGGAAGGGTATGTGCAGGATCATCATGGAAAAAACAAGCCCTTAAGTGGCAAAAAATTTAGAAAAATCAAAGTTAGGAAACTTGACGTAAAAATTTGAATAAGTTATCTATGTTATTTCAAAAATATGTAAGAGTAGAATCTGTAGAAAATTGAATGTAGTTTCTAAACTACTAGGTTTATTTAAAAAAAAAATATTTGGTGAAAATTTGAAATTTCAATGCGGTAGTACTTAAATTTCAAGGAAAAATAAGTAGGTGTCTTTGACCACCTAACCACAATAAAATGATAATATTTTTTTATAATATTTTAGATATAAGTAGAGGACTCATGTCCCTGTGATGCATATTTTTTGTATTTTTTCCAAGTAAATAATTAATTATTATTTTTTTATTAAAATTTTAAAATATAAAAACTGTATGTCGACCACCTTAACTTGGTCAAAACTTCATGAAATTCATTTTTAATCCTATAGTATGCAAAACATCGAATGTGGCATGTTTGATTCAAAAATGTGATATTGTTTGAAAGCTATAGATGTTTTCAATCACCTATCAATTAGGACTTTAGTTGTAATTCAAATAGAAAATGAATAATAATTATTTATTAAATTCAAAGTAAAGCATAATTTATATTGGTGGAAAGCTAAGAATATCCTTTAAAAACCCTTTTCATTTCATCAATTTTGGGTAAAAAAAAGTCCTCGGCCACATACCCTACACATACCCATCATATCGCCACTTTTTGGCCCATCATGATCCTACACATACCCAGAAGTCAAATAGCCAAGGGTCTTCCTAGAAGCGAATACAACTGCCACTACCAAGTTTCCATCTCAATCCTGATTGAAGTAGCTTCTTCATTTTGAAAATATTATTCTAAACTAAGGACCCATGGGGGTGATCTTTCGAAATGCACCTGATTAGTGGACAGTTGCCCAGGTATTTGGCATTCATTATCTTGCACCAGTCCTTTTTATTCCTTAACTAGTCCCACCCCACCTTGGCCAGCAAGGCTTTTTTGGTAGATTAGACTTTCCTAATGCCCAGCCTTCCCCCAAACTTAGGAAGACACACCTTATCCCAACTAACAAGAGATATCTTCTTCTTTTCCTCAGTACCATACTAGAGGAAGACTCTTTGGATCTTTTCAATTTTTTTAGCAATGTAACAGGGCATTTTGAACATAAAGCGGAAATAAACCAAAATCCCCTAAAGGGTAGTAGTAAGGATTTGCAGTTTACCAGCATGACTTAGGATCGAGCCTTTCCACCCTGCAAGCTTCCTTTGAATCCTTTCAAGGATAGTATTCTAGAAATTGGGAGTGACTTCCTTAATAGTGAGAGGGAGACCCAGATACACTAAAGGAAGTGAGGCACTCACACAACCCAAAATAGCAATCACACAATCCTGTAGACTAGGAGTGCAGTTAAAGAAATAGATCATACTTTTATTATAATTAATGCACTAACCTGAACAAGCTGCATAAAGATTGAGGCAACTTTTCTATTTCCTAACTTCCACAACCAAGACTTTTCCAAATAACATAGTGTCGTTCACAAATTGTTGAATGGTAGTAGGGTCAAGAGTTGTTGCTAGCTTGACACCCTTGGTGGAGCCCTCCAACAGCATATGAGTAACATTCCTACTTAGAACATTAGGAGCCATTATGAACAAATATGGGGAGAGGGGGTCCCCTTGTCTAATACCCCATACAGCTGCAAAGAAACCGTGGGGCACTCCATTGACTAGAACAGAATACTTCACCATGGTTATGCATTCCAAGATGATATTGATCACTCTTTGATTGAAGTCAAACTTATCAAGGACTTTGGGAAGAAAGTTCCACAGGACTTTATCATAAGGTTTAGAAATATCAAGCTTAAATGCCATACTAGAATTATTACACCTGTCCATAGAATGTAAAGTTTCATGAGTGGTAATAGTTGCATCCAAGATATGGCAACCCAAAACAAATCCTTTCTGACTTGGACTTATCATTTTATCTAGGAGGGGTTTCAAGCGGTTCACCAGGATTTTGGAAAATATCTTACAAATAGTGTTACAAAGGATGATGGGGTAGAAATCAGCCATGGTCTGCGGTTCATCAATTTTAGGGACAAGGGCAATGAAGGTGTGGTTTAGTTATTTGGGAATTTTTCCAAAATTGAAAAAATCCCTTGCTGCTAGAGTAAGGTCCTCCCCCACAACATCCCAAAAGATTTGGAAGAAAGATGAGGGGAAACTATCAGGTTCAAGGGCTTTATAAGCACCCATACTAAACATAGCAGTTTGTACTTCCTCAGGAGTAACAACCCCCATAATAGAATCATTATCCTCTTGGGATATAGTATTAGGAAGGGTTCCAATAGTAGATCATTCAACACTAGATTGGGAGCCTCAATAGGAGTCGAAAAAGCCCATTGAAAGTGACCAATAGCTAAAAGACCAATCTGAATGGGAGTAGAAACAACATCCCTTGACTCATTTTTCAACATTTTTATTTGATTTCTTTTCCTATGCTTAAGGGTTGAAACATGGAAGAAAGATGTATTTTGGTCCCCCTCAGTCAGCCATTGAGGTTATGATTTTTGCTTCCAAAATACTTCTTTCTTCAAAATTTTCTCCCATTCCATGTGCTCAACCTTCTTCAGTTGACAAGTCTGAATATTGGTATCTCCTTCTTCCATCCTCTTTTGTATCTCACAGAGCTTGTCAGCCAAAAAAAAAATTGATGAAACACATCCCCAAACACCTACTTGTTCCACCCCTTTACCATATTTTTGATGTGTTTGAACCTATGGAAGATCCTGAACATAGGGGAACCATGCATAGGGACATTCCACCAAGCAGCAATCTTATTCTTGAAATTTGGATGAGAGTTCCACATAATCTCAAAATAGAAAGGGAATGGACCCACAGCAATGTGTTCATTTAGGATCAATAGCAGAGGATTATGGTCTGAAACAGTCTGAGGTAGAGCCAAAAATTAGCATTAAGTAAGGAATTCCAATTGGGAGAAAAAGGGAATCTATCAAGACGGACCTAGATCAAACTAGCCCCAAGGCATCTATTAGACCAAGTATAAGATTGGGCTTATAATTCAACATCCACCAGGCCAGTACAATTCAAGAAGTCAGCCAAATCAGACATGTTGTCATAGTAATCAATCAGACCTCCACACTTCTCTGAGGAGTAAAGCAGGGAGTTAAAATCACCAACCACTAGCCATCAAACTCCCCTATTAGCTAAAATCCAGTTAGATAATTCCTGCCAGAGGGTTTTCCTCGTATTCCTAATATTGGGGGCATAAATGTTAATAAAAAACCAAGAACCCCCAGCATTAAAGAACTTGACACCAACACTATTCTTGCATTGGAATAATTTAGAACCAGATATCCTAATGGGATTCCACATCACAGATAGCTCGCCTGAAGCCCCATCTGCATCACTACAAGCCAAGAGGGTGTTCGACCAAATATACCTAGCTATGGGTTTAAAATTAGTTTTCTTCATCTTGGTTTCTTGTAAAAGAAAAACATCAATATTGTGTTCTAGCACATAATTCTTTAGGTCCAACTGCTTGTGGGGGCTATTTAACCCTTTCACGTTCCATGAAAGTACTTTAATTTAGAATATTTCTTTGAGGACACTTCCAATGTCCTCTATTTATCTATCGTAATTTCTTTTACTATCTCTTTATTCCTGATCTTTCATTGATTGGGTCTACCAGGTTTGGATTCACCTCCCACATTTGTTTTCTTTTGTTTACCCTTCTTCTTAGGAGTTGACCAGAACTCTTCTTCCATAGTTTGAGCTTGAGGCACTGCAATCATCTCAATTTTTCCAAGACCAGGTGTTTCCTTCTTCACTCCACGAATCTCGCCTTCCTTGACTTCCATAGTCTTACGGGAAATATGCTTCTCCATAGTAACCCCAATCCCCGGCGACACTCCAAAGCTAAGTAATTTGGACTTACACACCAAAACACTATTAGGAGAGGAACCATTGAGCTCCAAAGCAGAGTCAACCGAGACCAAATCGTTAGGAAAATCCGTCAGCATCACAAGGTTAGCAATCGCAGCCTTAGTTGGTGACTCAATGATCTTAAGGATATCAGATTCAAAGGAGTAGTAGTTAGTGGGGACCTCCTCTGAAGGTTCACTAGAGTTGGGGTTGTGTCTAATCATGGACTTGCATTCTGTAATAAGGTGGCCCAATTTAGCACATTTTTGGCAATAAATCACTGCATTCTCATAGCAGACTTGTTGAGTCCAAGACCATAATATGGAACATAGATTCACATAGTTAGCTAAGGTCTTATTTATATCAATGTTGACACAAAAGTGAGAAAAAACTAACCTAGACATGGATCTAGTGATAGAGTATGAGGTGATGAACTGGCCCAAAGAGTCACCAATGCTTTGAAAAATTGAGTCATCTCAGTATTCCAGAGGAAGTCCTGGAAGATGCACCCACATAGGAGCCGACTTGTTGAGATTGACAACAGGGTTGAACCCTACTTTCTAATGGCACAAAGACAACCCATGCTTTCTGTAGACCTAGGGACCCAAAGAGAGAACATAAATCAAGTCTTCCTCAGTCGTGAACTTGAATAGGAATAGTCCACCATCCATGGTGCAGACACTCACACTACCCTTCAAACGCCATTTCGCAGAAGCCCATCTCCTAATCATATCCATAGAGGGCCAGAAGGAGAAGAACTTGTCAACCACTGCTTTCTCCATGGAAGAAACAATCATGTTGCTAATAGCTTCAAGGATAGAGAATTCAATTTTTGAGACAGAGATCTCTACCCCAGGGCAAGGAAAGGAACACTCAGCAGTCGGGCTCATGTTAGTCAACACGTCTTTCCATCATTTTGATGCTAGAGTTATAGGAGTCACAAGCACTTCGAATAGCAGGTTGACCATTAATCACGGGATCCCCAGCAACGGACAACACATGAGAGACCCTTAAGGATGGCACAAAATGTGTTGTGGCAAGAATCTGGTCAGAAGAGGACAGGGGGGACCATGGGGTACCCCCATCGTAGATTCTACCATGCACACATAAAATTCAAACCAGAGGAGTGAGGTTAAGCATGCCACAAGTTCTTAACTCATTAATGTCAACGCAAATTCTACCATGCGCTCAAACAATTCAAACCAAAGGAGTGGGAGAGAGAAGCGGGGTTAAGAATTCCACAAGTTCTTAACTCATTAACTAAAACTAATGTTAATGTTAAGCATGCCACAAGTTCTTAACTCATTATACTTAGGAATATATATTATATTCTTGAGATATATGATATTAGGGTCATAGCATTAGATAGAATATTAGGGACCTAACATGCCCCTCCCCTTCAAAAAAGTATTGTTGTTAATGCTTATAAATTCTGGATTTTTTAGTATAAATGTAACGTACTCAACCTTTATAACTAGAATTGCTTATGAAATAACAAGAAAGTAAATAAATACATGCTAAAAATCATAAGTTTTTCCTTTCATCTATATAATTTGTTTTACATGATCAATATTAAAATGGAAACTATAATCATTACAAGGTATGTCTTGAAATTTGAAATGTAACATTACAATAAGGAACTTATGATAATCTTTTCTTTCCCATTACATATATGAATTATATTTAAAAAATGACCAAGCATAAAATAAACTTCGAACTATTACCACATACTGCATTTTTCTATTCCTCTGGTTTCTCTAGGGTTTTTTATTGCAAATACTACATTTTTTGAATTCTACCATTATAAAGATTGCTTCTAAGATTTATGTTAATAAACTTTAGCTATTACCATTGTTATCTTGCATCTTTGAGTAAAATTCATTTATCTTCATGCCTGAGTATGTGTTTTAGTTGTTTCATTGATGTACTATGTTGTTCTAAAGCAAGAAGAAACAAAATTATATCTTGTTGTATCACCTCTTTTTCCATTTCATGTTATCTTTATATCCCTTTTCCTTGTGAGTTGTTAGAATAGAGTAGAGATAGGTTTTCATGTGTTGGGTTAGACCAACACATTTGCACTTAGATTAGAAGAGGAATTCAACCTTTTTTGGAGACTCAACCTCATTCGCACAAGGTCCCCACACCTTGAGGTTGTTTCCATTGTGTCATTATCTTAACACTGAACACCTTGTTCAGTAGGGTGCAATTTTATGTTACAATAGTTTCTAGCATGCCTGGTGGGACCAGAAGAAATTTCAAATCATCTTGTTGAGAGAGTGGTGTTGCTCTAAACATTCCAGCCTTGAAGAGGCTCTCAAATAAGTACCTGGTGACTCTGTAATCAAAGGACTCTACATCAAAGTTTGTGACTCATGTTGTTGCCTAGAACTCCTGGTTACAAGGTGGACCTGTGCATTCATGCCTAGAATTCAAACAAGAACATCTTCTAGAGGTAAGTTCAATACATTGAGCTACCATATTTACCATATTTTGTTGAACTAGAAGAAGAGATAGACAATAATATTTGTCACCTATTAGGAGAAATAGAGGTACTAATCTATCTCCTAGAGCTCTATCTACAACACCTATGGATAGGTTATTTCAAGCTAGGACACTTGTTGTCCATACAAATAGGAATTTATTCCACATGGATTTACCTAGAAATCAACCCTTTGTATCTTTTAGTGGTGGCATCCCTTTAATTCTAGCACAAAAGAATAATATACCAGTCAATGCCCTCAAAAGTATTCCCCATTACATTGGTGAAACATCCACAACTCTAGCAAAGCACATCATAGATGTGGCAAACATATGCTCAGTGCATGATGTAACAGAAGATAACATGGTTGTTAGGTTGATTGTCACTTCTCTTAAGGGTAAAGCATTACAATGGTATAGAGGATTACCATCTAACTCCATTCACAATTGGGATGAGTTAGGTGAGAAATTATGCAAGCACTTTGAAGATAAAAGTTACCATTTGTCCCTAGTAGAACAACCAATAACAATCAAGAGGGCACCTCATGAACTCATGAGTGACTTCAACTACAAATTCCAAAAGACTTGGGATAGAATCCCTTGGTGAAACCTTCTCCTAAGCAAGCTTTTATGTATTTCTTAATGGCTCTTAATAGTGACATAAAAGAGTGGCATGAAACGAAAAGTACATTTTAATGACCTTAGTTGTTACTAACCATAAATAAGAATACATGTTTGGTCTTAAATCTTTATGAAAAAATAGATGATCAGTCAAATGAGTCAAATGTGTGATAAACCATACGATGAATGTCATTTTCAAGTAGACTTAGAGGTGTGTGAATACATGACTATATTTCCTATGTAAGTGTTTATTTTTAATAACTTTGGCCAAAGTAATGTAAAAGTACCTACTTGCATTTATTCAGTTCACAATGTTCCAGATTTCACAATCTAGTTAAATTGGTTATACTTAGAGGATTTTCTAAAGTTGTATGGTTATACTTAGTTTGATTGTCAATTGGGTTATGTAGGACACAACACTCGAATTCAGATGTCATGAACTTGTTGGTTTCCTTTCTCTATACTCTTCTTAAAGGGTAGGGCCACTTCCATTGTTATGAAACATCCTATTGTGATTAACTTGGATGATGAAGATGAAATTGCTAAAATTGAATGAACAAGTACATAATGAGCTTAGTGTGTTGCTTTCAAATTTTATGAATTTAGATGGGGGAAACCATGATGATCCACCTAATGAGAGTGACCCACCACATGTTGAATTTGGAAATGCTCCTAGTACAATAGTTGTTGTAGTCCCTTTAGCTAGTTGTCCCCCTTCCCTATATGATGAGCAAGATTGGGATATAGACGACCTGCTTTAGATTGGCTTGCATGTGTGGTACTCTTTATGTTTGTTTCATGTGATTTTTGTTTTCTTACACATGATGTGATCTCTCATGTTGTGTTGTTTGGCATGCCTTTATGTTTGTGAGTTTTCTTTGGATGACCCTTGTTGCTCTGTTGGTGCAAGGATACAAAGGAAACAAATCTATCATGGCATTCTTCTATTTGTATCTCAATTCTTCTATATGTCCTAAACTTTGTATTTTACTTTTATCTTGTGTTTTCCTTTTTGGGATGATGCAAGGCATTAAGATAGTTAGGTCTCTTTCAACCCAAAAGTTGTTTGTTTTCTCTATGTGTGTCATTCCTCCATTGTGTTTGTTGTTCCACGAGTATTTGGAGAATGATGTCAGCTCTGAGCTTTATTATATCACTATAGAAAAGATGCATATCAAACACGGATCCATGGATCCCTTCTGTGTTCATCTTTTATCTTGTCTATGGTATTACATTGGGGGCAACCCCTTATCATGATGTAGCTTTATTTGAAAAAATATCATTGTCATGTAGGGCTTTCCAAATAAGCTCTTGTGACCTTTTGTTGCATGGCACTTATCATTTTCTACCTTAAGAAATTTCCCATAGCATGGTGTCTTGTAATTTCTTTAAGGTGGGGGCATACATTGACATTATTTGCTTTACTGTGTTTACACATGTTGGACTTAGTGGTGTATTGACATTACCATTTTTGCTTCACTTTCTTCACGCATGTTGAACTTAGGGTCGCATTGGAATAACATCTTGATCATTTTTTGGAACCTTATCAGAGTTATTAGGGAGTATAACTCTTGGTATGGTCGTTAAGGGGTGCACACCTAGTGAATAGTGAACTTCACTAGACCTAGTGTGTTTCTCATTTTGCTATTTTTTCATGGGTGCACACCTAGTGAATATCAAACTTCACTAGACCTAATGTGTTTCTCATGGGTAATGTAGACATTGAAAAAGTATTGATTGATACTATACATCCAATTCTGATTAACTAACACCATTTCTTCCTAAATCACTTCAAATTGACTAATTAATTGAATAATCAGCATTATTTAATTAAATTTAGCAAATTTAGCTATTAATCAAATAATTAAATTGATTGATTAATTCACCCTTCTTCTAACTAATTAATCATATTATTTAATTAAATCAAATCATTTAATTAAACCCCCCTAAAACCTCTCATTTGATTAAAAATAATCAAATAAGATGTCACATCTCCTAATTCACTCAAATTAATTAATTTTGGATTAATTAATCCTAAATCAACTTTCTAATCATCATTATCAAATCCTCTAGCTTTTAACTCTTCAAGAGTTAAATCAACTCATGGTCAACTAACCAGGTTGCACATGAAAATAATTTCAATTAATTATTTAATTCAACTATTTTCCCTCACCAGGGCATATTCCAAGGAATATTCCTCTCAACAACCTCTCATTCAATTTCTCTCCAAAGGTTTTAAAAAATCTATCACATCCTCTTACAACCTTTCAAATCCTCTTACATCCTCTCAAATCTCATTCAATTCGGACTCTTACACCAATTTCGAATTCTCAACCAACAACATTTACTTCTCTTCCATCCTCCTCCACTCACACATTTTCCAAAATGTGCTCCACCTTCCTCTAATAGAATTGTGATACTTGGCACATTCTCATTGGATCTCAATTTATCCCACATTCACCAATTTCCTCCATTCTTCAACCCTTGGCTTCTATAAATAGAGGCATCCTTTTCATAATATGGATCCACAACTTAGAGCATTATCATTATAGGCATTTCACTCCATAGTTTTTCATCATTTTCAAGCATTGTAGCTAGATTATAGTCAATTTTACTCTTGGATCATCAATAAATCATCAAGATTATCAAATGGATTGGGAAAGGGATTCTTTCCACATAAAAGGAGCACCACTCCCCCTATGGGATGGAGGTTTAGTTGATTTTACTTAGATTACATGCTTTACTTTGTTAGTTTTCTTGTTATTCATGTTTTCTAGTGATTTTGGTTAAAGAATTTCATAGGGAACACTAGATTGATCTTTCTAACATGTTTGACACTTGATTGACAGTCTCTTGTTAGTTTGTGCAAGTTTGGTGTTCACATTTTGGTGCTAGGAGGGTTGATCAACTTAACATGTTCAATTTCACTTGATTTTTCCATTTTTTGCAAGCACGGGAACATGATGTCGCCTTTCTGCAAATGTGACACCACAAAGCACTGCTTTTGTTTTACAACATCACTTTTGCTACATCATGCTACATATGCACGCCTTTTTCATGCCGCTTCTGATTTACTACTGCATTCACACTCTGTCTTTTGTCTAACATTATAATTGCAGAGCACCGCCTTTGTAATTGTATCGCATTCATGCTCTCTGTTTCTGCAGAGAACCACTTTTGACTTAACCAGAGTGTCGCATTTGTTTTTTCAGCGCCGCATTTGACATTTGCAGAGTGTCGCATTTGCAGGAAGTAGGGGAGGATCAAATTTTGAAGACTTACAAGTATTTTTCAATGCTCTTTGTGATAATCTTGGGTTTCAATTTTTGCATTTCATTTCCTAGGACCAACTAGATTCAATTTGGACTTAAAATTAACCCACAACTCAAGCTTCGTCAAGTTGGTTAAAATTGAACCTTAGATACTTACTAGAATTTGGAGTTTGGATTAAGATTGAACAATCAACTTCCACATTTGGTTTTGGTGCTATAAAAATAACTCATTATTGTCTTTGAGGACTAAAAAACAAATTTGTGTTTGCTTTATTTTGTAATCTTCTTTACAAACTTTTGTCATTCAAATGTGTATGCACTTCTCTCATGTTTCACGGTGATCTTGAGAATCAAAAGAATTTTAGTGATATTAGGTTTTCTAAAAGATTGCCTCCACATTTCAAATTTGGGTTTTTAAAATTGAACAAATCATGTTAGTGTGAGAAAGAGACACTGTGTGTGCTCCCTCCTTGTGCTTTATGTGAACTGGGTCGTCAAACTACAAGTGTACTCCCTCACTTTTGTTACCTTTAGAGGGGCCTACCTAAGACCAATTTGAAGGCAACTCCAACCAGTTTTTCACTCAGGCTGGTTTATAAATGGATAAGACTAAACTGTCAAGTCCTCATGGTATGTAGGTCTTAACTGTACAGTGTCTTTCAGAACGAGGTACTACTATAAAAAGTATAAGAGCCCCTAGTAGGATTAATTAAAGCCTTTGGTGGCTTCATGGATTCTCACAAGGTTCCATGTCCTCGATTAACCTGACTAAGAACCAATTTGTATAGAAGCCAAAATCCTTAATATTTGTTAGTGCAAGAACAGTCATTCTAAAGTCGTCCCACATTCTTTTGATTCTTAGTAAGATGAATATTTTTTCATGGGAGATTCATGAGGAGTCAAAGCTTTGCTGACCCATATAAGTGAGTGTCATGGAGGGGAGCCAGTGTGTTCAAGCTTCTAATCATCTACTCTAAATAAGCGCAGCTAGAGAAATCCAAGTGGGAATTCAACAAATATAGCCATTTCTATCATAGGGTTGTGCAAACTGTGAATTAGTTAAATACTTTTCTTGGATCCAAAATCTTGAAAAAAAACATTCAACAAGGTCATCAAATTTCAAACCCTTTAGAAAGAGAAAATACTTTTGAAAATTCCAAGTATTACTGCTTGTCCCTAAGGATTCTAGATCCTTAGAAGGATTCTAAATATTTGGGCCTATATCTCAATTTTCTCTGTCTAAAGTCAACATTAGGGAACTATTTCCTTGATTCTCTTGATTTCCACATAATGGACCTTGTGGGATGAGAAGAAATTGATACATAGACATTTAGTTTGAAAAGCTAAGCAAGAAAGTGCTTGTGGTAAAAAGAATCCATCAAGCAAAGATAAAAGACAATTGAACCCAACATATGTGCTTGTTCTCATGATTTCCAAAAGGGTCAAAATCCCAAAACAAAAGTCTTTGTGCAAAAACTTCAAGTTTAGGTGTCATACACAAAAGGTTATCAGGAAATACATTAGGAAGTGCAACCAAAAGCAACATCTCAAGATAAGCAAGAAATTCAAAAGGTTTTATAGACTCGTTCCTTTGAACAATCCAAATATGTATGCTCAATTTGAACCACTTCTTGGTTGACAAGCTCTTATAAGTATAGCAAGTTCTTCAATACCTAGGTCTTGTAAGCAAAATTCTCTCTAGGTTCACTTAGGATCAAAATCAACACTTTCATCCATCCCCAAAACATCAATCAAAACCCATCTCACAAACAACTCTGAGAATCTTGGAAAAAAACCTTCATGCTAGACTTTTGGTAATCCTTCAAATCAAAAATCATCTTGTTTGGCTAAGTGTGTGTGGATGAATCCTTCTTCATACACTTAGTTAAATTATCATCCTTATGGACAAGTTTATCCCAAGATAACATCTATTATCTTGGGGTTTATAAGTTCATTATCCAAAATCCAAATCAAATCAAACCAAATCCAAAAGGTCCTAAAGTCTAGTATCCCTCCAAGGTTTCTTAATAGTTCAATCATTCACATCATCCATCTTTCATTTATCTCATCACCACCATTTGATCCTTAACATCCTAGATCTTCTTTTTTGTACCTAAATTTTAGACCAACCTAAGGAGTTAGAAGTTTACCTCCCATATTCCTGAAAGTTGATCCTTATTTTATGGTCCAAACTAGATCTCAACACAAGAAAAACATGGAAGCAAACAAAGAAACATCCACTTCAAGTGACTTGAGTCAAACTACACCTAAAATCAACCCCATTGGATCTAACAATCCCCCACTCAACCTTCCTCAACTACCACAAGATCTTCAAGAGGGAGGTTTCCAAGTGGAGGATGTCACCAACAATGTCCTAGGAATGACTCAAGACGAAATCATGGAGATAGTCCAAAATCCTAATAACCACAAGATTTTCAACACAATGATGAGACTTAATCCTTCACAATACATGATTTCATTAGCAAAGGAAGGGGCTAAAATCCCTTCTATTTTGATGTAAGCACCATTGTGGAAAAACCTCTTGGGATTATGCCACTAGTATCATTTACACCTTCTTTCCAAAATTCCATCCAACCCATCATACAACCAATATCATCTCATGCTCCCAGTCAACCTATGGTTACCAAGGGAAGTTCATTACTTCACGCTCTTCAAACACATCCCCTTGTAAATAACCAAGAATTAGATGCAAACACCATCTTGGGTCTACCAAATACCGTTCCTCAAGATCCAAAGCATCCGTACGTCCCACTCATCTTTCATGACACCAACAATCCTTCCACTTTCGCCGTATCACCGGCATATTCCCTTGATACACAAGTCTCTCTCCCCATGACTTCACAAGGACAAGTGGGACTATTTGGACAAGGGGGAATCTTTGATCCCTCATCATCACTTTGTCAAGGAAAAAAACCACCCATCTTCCCACCATTTCCCCCTCTACCATCAACATCTACACCAATCCTTGGTTTAGGGAAACCCCCTTTACCAATCCTCAATCAACCAGATCAAAACAATCCTCCAATCATGAATCAAATCAAAATACCAAATCCTCCAAGCATGCCACTGATATCACAACACCAGGTGACACCAATCCAAGCAACACAATCAATCACTACACCATCTATAACACCTCAAAATGTGGTCTCCCAAGGACCTAGCATATCAATCACACCATCTACCATGCAACCCCTTATCATCACTCAAATGGCACCTCAACAACCACCTCAACAAAATCTCATCACACCATCTCACACCATTTCAAATCCTCCACCTCCACCACCAAATCCAAACGTGGCAAATCAATATAGCATCACACTACAAGCTACCCAGCAAGCCTATCAAAAAGCATTTCAACAATTTCAAGCTCAACAAGCCACGCAAACTGCATAGCAAGCCGCTCAACAAGCATAGGCACAGCAAGCCACACAACAAGCACAACAAGCTTCCCAAGTGTAAGCACATGCTTTATTGCAATAACAACAAGCCACCCAAGTTGCACATGTTGCGCAAGCTACACAAGCCGCACAGGCCACCCAAGCTGCACAAGCCGCCCAACAAGCTCAAGCTCAGGCACAAGCTCAATATCAAGCACAGCAAGCTCAAGTATAAGCTTTGTTATAGCAACAAGCTTTGCAACAACACCAATCATAACAATAAGCAGCTCAATTACAAGCCCAACAACAAGCATTGTTGGCACAATAGTAGCAAGACCAACAACAAGCATTGTTGGCACAACAGTAGCAAGACCAACAACAAGCATTATTGGCATAGCAACAATTGCAGGCATACCAACAAGTGTTGGTGGCACAACAAAACTTGTAGCAACCTCCCACGAACACACAAAACAATCCACTCATCACTCAAGCAATCAAACCACCCCAAAACACATTCATCCCACCACCTGATCCAAAAAATGATGTGTCTACATAAATCAAATTGCTCTCACAACAAGTGCTACACCTACAATCAGGAAAAACAACAAAAACACAAGGGAATTTGTGCCCTTATCCATTCGAAAGAAGCATTGTGATGGTTACATTCCCACAAGGGTTCAAGATACCTAAATTTGACAAATATTGTGGGACTGGAAACCCTGAAGATCACATCAGGTAATTTCATGTCCATTGTATGGAAGTTGCATATGAAAAATATTATCTGATGCGAATATTCCCTCAGAGTTTGGCTGGTCCAACAATGGAATGGTTCTCCCACCTTCCTCCCAGAATCAAAAAGTTCCAAGAAATTTTGGACTTATTCATACAAAACTATTCATTCAACATAGGCATGGATGTGAGTCTAAAAGAACTATCCACTCTAAAACAAGCCAAGGGGGAAGCATTTGCATCCTTGCAATGATGGTGATCCAAAGCCAATAGGAGAAAGTGGGCTATGCTAGAAGAACAACAAATCGGTACTATCATCACCAATCTTGAAGGGACCTTATCCTTCCATCTAAAAATGTAATGCATCACCACATATGACTAGTTGATCCCCAAGGTGCTCAACATCGAAAGAGCCCTTATTGCACAAGGGGGTACACCTACTTATCAAGACAACCATCCATCAACCAGTTACAATGAAAAACCTCGCACATGGGAAAAGAAAAAAAAAATTACTAATGATGGTGTGGTTAACACCAAAGTTATAGTCAGTTCCCCAAGACAAGACACACAATCATATCAACAAACGCAAGTCAATAACCAAAACAATCAAGCCAACACATCATCACAACAACCCAACAATCAAGCAGTCAACAACCTAAATACTCAAGGGGGACCACCCCCAAGGAACAAATATCCCCTTAAACTAAAATACACACCACTTGGGGTACCGATTGAGTCTGTCATACAACAACTGGTACAAGCATACCTCATCAAGATCCTTGTTTATGAAAATTATCAAGAGCCTTAAGTTAAACCACCATGGTATAGCAAGAAACATCTCTGTGATTTTCACAAAATTAAGGGACACATGACAGCCAGTTGCATGCGACTTAAAAATTGGATTCAAGATCTCGTCAATGACAAAACCATAACCATTGAACAACCCACGGGGAATTAGGATTTCAAAATATACATGAATTTGATGCTAGATCACAATAAAGGAAACAACAATGGTAAGGAAAAATATAATATGTGAACCATGTTTACAACCATGTTGTTGCATCCTTAGATGAGTGGGTCACCATTGTCAATATCAAAGGATCCAGAGTCGACTATGGAGTCACCACATGCAATGGCAAAATTACCATCCCAGGACCATCCCAACCTCCAAAGGCATCTACCACCAATTCAAATTCAATCTCTAGTGGTTATAATATCCTGGAACAACTAAAAAAGACCCCCACCCAGATCTCCATCATGGAGTTACTAAAAATCTCACCCGCACATAGGAAAATCTTAGAAAAGGCATTGGCTACATCCACCATCCCCATGGATCTTGATGCATACTAGTTCCAAGATATGGTCATACATATCACCACACCACATCTCCTAACATTTTCTAAGCATGATCTTCCAACCCAGCCATCTCATAACCGTGCACTCCATCTTGAAGTCCTAGTCCATAAGAATAAATTCAAATGAGTCTTGGTGGATGGAGGTGCAAGGTTGAATATTTGTACTCTCAAGCTAATAAATAATATGGGATTCTTTGAAGATGTCATTGAAAAAAGGTAAGAGTATTACTATCAGGGCATATGATGATCAAGAATGGGTGTCTCAAGGCACCATTCAAATCCCTATTCAAGTAGGGCTAGCGATCATGGAAACT
The DNA here is from genome assembly GCA_007258455.2 of Sequoia sempervirens. Taxonomy (NCBI): domain Eukaryota; kingdom Viridiplantae; phylum Streptophyta; class Pinopsida; order Cupressales; family Cupressaceae; genus Sequoia; species Sequoia sempervirens. The sequence continues at coordinate 99,089,877 of VDFB02281492.1, read as the reverse complement.
ACATGCCAAGTCCTTAACCTTGAATTACCTTACAATATCCTCCTGGGACGCCCATGGATCCATGGGATGAAAGCATGTAGAGGGTATTGCCCAGTGCCTGCAAAATTCATGACAACATCAAAGTAACAAGATGTGCAGTAGAATATCTTTCTATGTTGGAACCACAGTATTTCACAATGATGTCAAACTTGTATTTTATGACCTGTAACATGAAGAGTTATCTTTCACATACCCAAGGAACAAAATCACATGGGGAAAATACCAGGATTCAACTTATGCAGATTTAGTTGCATCACAAGAAATTTGGGCTCCTGAAGGGTTTTCTATGAAAACCAGATATTCAATTTGTCAAACAGTCTATACTTGTAGACACCTGAGTTTTACCACCCCCATATGGTCAAATTCACCCCTTTCTATTCCTTTGTCCTGCATCCCTCATATGCATTAATTAAATAATTTATTATTTGATTAATATTATCCTGCAGCTTAATGTCCCTAAGGTATTTAATAAATCAATTAAATACCTTATCCCCTTTTCCTCTCTAAATTAAATAAATACCCCAATTTATTTAACTTAGTCACTTTTCCTTTGTGAATTAAATTCAAATTTTTCAAATTTATTTAATTCAATTTTTTTCTCTCCTCATGTCACATCCTCCATAATCCCCTCTGTGAATGGTGGATCTAGACCTGTACAAACACGAACAAAAAACACAGTATTAGTCCATTATGCAAATTAAAACCATCATTCCCCATAAGATTCATTTGAAGCATAAAGAACAAGAAATAAAGGAAGAACACAAATAAAAAGAAATCTAATTCCTATCCAAATGCTCAAACTCTTAATCAACCCATGGGGGAATTGGTGCTATTTTGATGTGGAAAATAGCCCTTTCCCAATTCCTTGCAAGCTTGATGATGATCAATGGTGCTCCATGATAAAAAAAATTCCATAACCTAGCTATAAAATTGATGAAAACTATGAAACTTGGATGAGAATGGATGAAAATTCTCAAAACGTGAAGATAATGATTTTGCATAAAGTTGTGGATGATCAAACAAATAGAGAAAGCCTCTATTTATAATGGAGAAGGATGGAGGAATGCAAAATGGGATGAATGTGGGACTAAACTTGACCCAATGGAATTGTGCCACTTGTCAACATGCTATTGAAAAGAGGTGGAGTGCATTTTGATCAATGTGCATGATAAATGAAATTAGGTGGAAATTTGAAATTTGAAAGATGGCTTGTGGAGGAAGAGATGAAAGGGGAGTTAATGCCACTTGGCTCAAGAAAACGGACATGTAAAAGCCATAAATGCCAAGTTGGAGGATAAGACCTTTGGGAGGGAGAATTCAAATTTGAAGAATATTCCAACTTGATGCCCTTTCGAATGAAAATAGATGAATTTATAAATCAATTAAATTGATTTAATTGTGCAAGTTTCAAAATCTAGAGGATTTGATGGATTAGAGTTAGATTTAATCAGGTTTTAATTTATATGGAGATTAGTTTGATTTGACATTTGACTTAGATTTTTGGATTTATTTAAATCAAATGGGAGGAATAATGAATATTAGATTTAATTAAATAAAGTTTCATTTATTTAATTAAAAGGGGTGATGTTATATTTAATCAAATAAATGTTAATTTATTTAATTAAAGGAAGAAATATGATTTAATCAAATAGAGGCATTTATTTAATTAAAAGAGGAACATTAGGACTAATTAAACAAAATGATTTATTTAATTAATAGAAGATGATTTAATCAAAAAAGGTTTATTTATTTAATTAATAGAGGAATTATGATGAATTTAATCAAATAAAGATTATTTGATTAAATGGTTAGTAAGGAAGTGATTCAAGAAGAATTGATGTTAGTGAATCAGGATCAGGTGCACAAGATCAATCAGTATAATTTATGTGTCTACATTTTTCCCCTCTTTGAAGCAATGTACCTGCTGCGTTGGTTCAAAGAATAACCTTTCCGAGATCAAAATTCAAAAAAAATCTAATTTTTTCGAATGCCCCGGTAGAAAGAAGTATACTAGTACACTGCCCCCTCGAGAGATCAAGCGAAAAGTTCGATTTGTGGGTTGATCTTGCGAAAAAGAGGTTCAAGATTAGTTCAGCTCAAATGTTTGATGTAGACATATTTGATGATGTAGACAGTTCATCGACCATAGGTAGCCTCATGTATATTTTGATATATTACACACACTTGATACTTGGATATAAATGTTAGTAAAGATAGAAGAATGAGAAGAATAAGATAGATAGAAGTAGAAGAATAAGATGGATGAACCCTTGAGTCTGAGATGATGTAGGAGTCCAACAAGTCCATGAGTCATTAATACTTTATTAGATATGATGATGACTAATGATGATGTTTTGCTTATCAGGAATTGGGATTTTAAAAGGGCTTACTTTCCTTATGTTTGATAACACACATAGATATGATGCATCAAGGTATAAAGAACCAGGATGGCGTTGTATCTAGTGAGATGGACTTTGACTTGACAAATAGATAGGAGTATTCTTGTTCACACCTAGCATACAGAAACCTTGCTAGGATGCACTTTAGAAGTTTCAAACATCTTGAACCAAAACATGGAAAGGTATAACCTATCAATGCAATAATCAACGAGCTACCCAAAACACCTTCCATACATACCTAACAAAGCAAGTATTCATCAAGTTATATTACAAGAACATCCAACAAGCACAGCAGACAAAAGATAACGATTAATGCCCCATTCCTTTCTCTCTAAATCATTTTGATTAGACATCATCGAGAGGTCATTGGAATGAGTGCAATAAGATAAATCAAAAGAAAAGATCAAGTACACAAACAAGTCAATGTTCTTCATACCTCTAGCCAAAGGGATTTTTTTTGTTTAGGATAAGAATTTGAAGTGATTGCCAATAGATAATGCCCACTATAGGAAGGATACATCCTAGGACATGTTAGTGGATGGTGGCAAGTTGATAGGTTGTTTGAAAGGCTATTGATATAAGGTCAATTGACATGTTTGCGAATGATCAAGAGTTTGATTTTGCATTTACAAGTTTGTTGTTTCGATTTTGATTTTGTGTTTTAAGTTTGCTTTTGCTAATTGTTGTGGTTGTTTCTGTTTATTTTTCCAAAGGATGAAGGTGATGATTGATTTATCATGGGTGGATGTTTATTGCGGGTGAAAGCGAAATGTGACGAATGGATTTTTTCAAATATTTGGAAGTTTTTGATGTTTTGAAATGTTTTGACGTTGTTTTTGGGTTTTTTTGAGATTTTACAAATGTTTTGATTTTCCAATTTTTCAAATATTTTTGGGTTTTGTTTTTGGATTTTGTCTCTCGGGGGTTGATCAAATATTAGCCTTTCCTACGTTTAAGCTCAGAGACGACGTAGTTCGGATACCATGTTTTTTGACTTTTTCTGACTTTTTGACTTGTTTTGGGATTTTGATCAAATATTAGCCTTTCCTACATTTAAGCTCAGGGACGACGTAGTTCGGATACCATGTTTTTTGACTTTTTCTGACTTTTTGACTTGTTTTGGGATTTTGATATGTTTTGAATGTTTTTGGATTTTCGCATGATTTTGATGATTTGGATATGGATAAGTGTGATGATATCAATGATCTATTTTGGGATTTTGTTGAAAACCAAGCTAAGGTTGATTGATCGGATTGATGAATTGATTATGATAACATTGTTAAGGATACACAACAATGTAAGGATAGTGTTAAGCAACACAAGGATTGGGAAGGATATCCCAAGATGATGAGGGATTGATTGGATTGGATTGATGGTTTGATAATGATAACATTGTTGAGGATACACAAAAATGCAAAGATAGTGTTAAGCAACACAAGGATTGGGAAGGATATACCAAGATGATCATGGATTGATTGGATTTGATTGATCAAGATTTTGAAGCTTGATTTTGGAACAAAATTGTTATGAATGATTTGATATGATGTTGATGCACTCGTTAGATGCAACTAATATTGACCTAGACCTGCACAAATATGAACAAACAACACAATATTAGTCCATTATTCAAATTAAAACCATCACTCCCCATAAGATTCATTTGAAGCATAAAGAACAAGAAATAAAGGAAGAAAACAAATAAAAAGCAATCTAATTCCTATCAAAATTATCAAAATATTAATCCCATGGGGGAATTGGTGCTATTTTGATGTGGAAAATAGCCCTTTCCTAATTCCTTGCAAGCTTGATGATGATCAATGGTGCTCCACGATAAAATTTTCCATAACCTAGCTATAAAATTGATGAAAACTAGGAAACTTGGATGAGAATGAATTAAATTGCTCAAAACATGAAGATAATGATTTTGCATAAAGTTGTGGATGATCAAAAAAATAGAGAAGGCCTCTATTCATAATGGAGAAGGATGAAGGAATACAAAATGGGATGAATGTGGGACTAAACTTGACCCAATGGCATTGTGCCACTTGTCAACATGCTATTGAAAAGAGGTGGAGTGCATTTTGATCAATGTGCATGATAAATGCAATTAGGTGGAAATTTGAAATTTGAAATTTGAAAGATGGCTTGTGGAGGAAGAGATGAAAGGGGAGTTAATGCCACTTGGATCAAGAAAAAGGACATGTAAGAGCCATAAATGCCAAGTTGGAGGATAAGACCTTTGGGAGGGAGAATTCAATTTTGAAGAATATTCCAACTTGATGCCCTTTTGAATGAAAATAGATGAATGTATAAATCAATTAAATTGATTTAATTGTGCAAGTTGCAAAATCTAGAGGATTTGATGGATTAGAGTTAGAGTTAATCAGGTTTTAATTAACTTAGATGGAGATTAGTTTGATTTGATATTTGACTTAGATTTTTGGATTTATTTAAATCAAATGGGAGGAATAATGAATATTAGATTTAATTAAATATAGTTTGATTTATTTAATTAAAAGGGGTGATGTTAGATTTAATAGAATAAATGTTAATTTATTTAACTAAAGGAAGAAATATGATTTAATCAAATAGAGGGATTTATTTAATTAAAAGAGGAACATTAGGACTAATTAAACAAAATGATTTATTTAATTAACAAAAGATGATGATTTAATCAAATAAAGTTGATTTATTTAATTAATAGAGGAATTATGATTAATTTAATCAAATAATTATTATTTGATTAAATGGTTAGTAAGGAAGTGATTCAGGAAGAATTGGTGTTAGTGAATCAGGATTAGGTGCACGAGATCAATCAATATAGTTTATTTGTCTACACCCTCTAATCCAGGTTAATTTAATTAATCTATGATTAAGATGTGCACACTCCTAATCATCATTAGGGTCACATCCTCCATAATCCCCCCACTTTCCTCTAATTTGTCATTAATTCATTTAATCATGCATTTGCACAACCTTAATCACTTAATTAGGTCAACCTAATCTCAATGCCACTTATGGCATATGTCCTAAGTCAGCTGCATTAAATGCTTTCTCCTTTTGGAGAAGGCAACCCCTTCCCTGTGTGAATTTTTAATTCACATTTAATCCCCCAATGCATTTCAAAGAATTTTAAATTCTTTCTCTCATCCCCATGTGGATATTTGAGGAATTTTTAATTCCTCACATGTCCTCTCACCCGCATGTGGACAAGGACCTTCTTTATGAGGAGATCTTATCTGAATCCCAAGGTACTATGTAGTACCTCCATGTCATGTCCACATCATCTCCTCTTTCCATTTCACCTGCCACATGTCAAGATGTGAGGGATTGTGAGTTCTCAACTTACCCCAGCCCTTGATCTTGTCCATCTTGGCTTGATCCTGGCCCTCCATTTTTTAGAGGCACTTCCCCTGAAAAATGGTGGAATTTTCCCTCATTTGCAACCAACAAGCAATCAATCCACTCTAGCCTTCAAGCAACTAAGCACTCACTCAAGCATCCAAGCATTCCACCATTGTTGCAGCACCTTTGAGCTCACATATTTCATTCATCACAATACCCACAATTACCATTGCATTCCCCATCATTTCAAGATCATTTAGAGATAGTTTTCAAGCTATTTTTCCTACAAAGGAGCACACAATCAAGCAATCAAAAGGGCCAACAAAAGTCAACAATTCAAATAAGGTAAAAAATTCCATTTTCCTGTGTTTTGTTTGAGTTCATCTTATGCCTAATCTTGAGTGTTTGTTGGTTTTTTTCCTTGGTTGCATTAGTTTAGTTTTTGCATCTTAGGGTAGGAAATTCACTCACACATATTTCTGGCACACCCAGTGGGACCCACGTCATGGGTCATTTTCACTATTTTCTTGTTGTTTCAATTTTTACAGGTTTGAATTTTATACGCAGGGGAGAATCCACCCTCGAGGGGAAAATTTGTTAGTTATAGAGGAAAAAATGCATTGGACATAGATGAACATGACCCCACCCTTCCAAGAAAAGAGGCAGACTTGAAACAACAGGCAAGATCGCTTGACACAAAGATGAATACGTGGAGGGTCTCCAAGAACGAGTGATAATGTTGATTACAGAGGTGAGATTGAGGTAGTTACAAAGGCAACTATGACTTCACCCATCCACTTGAACAAGAGACAACGAATTTTCCCATCCATCCAAACAAGCAATCTTGATCTTCAGACATAGGAGAATTCGTCTAACATAGAGGTGAACCTGAGGTATTCCAGAACCCTTAATTTTTTTATTTGAGCTTCAATTTTATTTTGATTTTAGGTATTGATCCACTAACTTGTCTATCTATGAGTGTGTGATTTAACTAACATTTGCACAGTAAATCATTTGTCCAAGACTAGTGGTAGAAACTACTGACATATCTTCTGTAGGACAATTGGTCGAAGACCCATTAGTTAGCTTTGTTTGTTGTTTTTCATACTAATCTAGGCACACATAGCTTAATTTAAGTGTAAATTAACATTTTTTTATATGCTTGGGAGCAAGTTGTTAATTTATCCACTCCCCTTATACCTTTCAGTGATCTTGGGTGACAAGAAATCGCAACTTGTTCTAGTCCAATCCAGTCTACCCAAGAAGTGCTAGTGCATCAAACCTCTCCCCTTGTGTTATGTGCAAGCCTGGGGACTAGCCGAAGCATCTAGTATTTCCTTCCTTTAGTGAGACCTGCCCAGGATTTCATCACCTGAGGGACAATTCCAACCATGTGTTATCAGCGAGGTATATAAAGAGGGGAGAACTAAAGTTGTACCCCAATCCAGTCACATGTCTAGTGAAGCGTCGAAGCTAAGGTGATACCTAGATAAGACATGCAGGGTTGGTCTGAGTTTCTAGTACCAAGTTGGGGCTCCCGATCCACACTTGTAATGGGCTGGTGTTCACGGTTGTGCCTCACATACCTAGCGTATATCAAGGATGCACAAGATAGCATGTATAGCCTAGATAGAGACCTGTGTTTTAGCCACAGCTTGGTGTAGTGTAGGGGATGTGCACTACACCTTGAAGTTACTCACCATGTACTCCCTTGGGTTGAGATAGAAATCCTCATGATGGACTATGATAGTCTCTGAGAGAGAGTGTGAAGGTCAGCATATGGCGTCTATTGATGACCATGTGCCACTGAATCGCTAACTATTCGCCTTTGTGAGAAAGGGTGATCCCAAGAACCACCTCGGTATCACAGAGTATTAACCTTGGGTTATCTACTCAAGGTGGTGGGCCTACATCAATTTTGTAAACCCTTCATACTAATTTTAGGATTGTGTTGTCTAGCATGTCTTCTTTGTGTGATACTAGTGCTTATTATCAGTTTGAGTCAGTCCATCCTTTCTATCTATTGTTTACCGTGTTTTCTATCCTTTGCCACTTTCTCCCCCTGCCCTCAGTGATGAATTTGCTTCTCATAGAGGTGAATTTACATTGTGGACAGGCGATCCTACCCTATAAAGGGGTGTTTCCATTCCTGAGTCTGGTCTAGGTCATCCCCTTGGGCGAGTCCATCCTTGTTAGGGGAAAATTTTCCTATGGGTCCCTTCCTCGAGCGACCCCGAGTCCGCTTGTTCTCTGAATAGGCGAGTTTTTCTAGCCCATAGGTGGGTCTGCATCTAGTCCATATCCTTCCAGTCCACCTATTTTTTCCCTAAAATAGGTGATCCTATCTATTCCTTGGGTGAATCTATTGTCCACAGGGATGATCTCATGTTTTGTTTAAGTCTTTCTCATCCATACACTCCTTAGAATAGGCAAACCTATTATCTACAAGATTCAATCTGTGTCCACCTGTATCATCCTCATTTGTATAGTTTAGTTCATAGGTGAATTTGATTGTCTGATAGGTGATCTTGTAATAGGCGTTTCCATTTGCGTCCGTATTGTTCAAGACATAGGTGATCTTGATCCTTAGTTGACGTGAACTTGTCCTCCCCGATAGGCAATTTTGACTGTGTCTGTACATCTAAAGAAATAGGCAAATTTGTCATCCTCGTTAGGCATTTTTGTGAATCATGTCCACATGTTCTCCTTTGGTGTTCTGAGGATTTAGGTGATCCTGTCAGATGTACAGGCAATATGGTTCTTAAATATGCAAATTAGCGTCTTGAGTCCATCCATTTCTTTTGGCTCCTAAGAAATAGGTGAATTTGAGTATTGGATATAGTCGAGGTCTCTCAACATAGAGGCGAATTCGTTGACCTTGGATAGGCGAGCTTGTCATCTTGAGAGGAAAATTTACGCTACATAGAGGCATATGCGTTGCCCATACAAAATCTAGAGAGTTAATCCTTTGGGTCACTAAAAGCCTATCATTTTCTGAGTCCTTTGCCGTGATCAAAAAAAATTTATCACCCTCTATCTGCCCATAATCGTCACTTTATTTTGTCTGCATTTTCCAAAATTCATCATTCAGTCAATCAAATCATATAGGTGCATCTTAGAACATCCCTAGATTGCATATCTATCATTGGTTCATCAATTCCATTCCCTTAGACTTTGTTTTAGAGGATGTATCCAAGTTGGCTTAGGTGCTTGATCTTGATCATCATCCACCATGCTTTCTTAGGATTGTTATCTGTCTTGAGTTAGTAATCATCCATGGCCCAATCAATCTACTTCCATCTAGAGGTAGATTCAATGTCATATTCATCTTTTTCATCATCTTATCCGATTGCCAGCATCTTACATCATCTAACTCAACCTTTAGACTTAGTTTAGAGTCAATCTTGTCAGTCCAATCCAATCGATCATACAATCCTATCAATTGTCTCATCTCGTCAATCAATATAATTGAATCCAATCACATCAAATATCCAATCCAATTAATCAATCCATCATCTAATCCAATCAATCCTTTAGTCATCACCTAGATAATTCATTTAAGTGCATCCTAGAGCGTAGTGTCATCTTAGTTCACCTGGTAGTTTTGCATTTTCATGCCCGTTACCACCTGATCACAAGCAAAGAAACTCATGGTAGAATAATAGGCCCAAGGTACTCAGCTACATATTCCTCAAGATCCCACCAACGGTGGCTCATCGCAATCCAATACTAAGATCCACATTACGTTGCCTCCTACTGACGAGAGCATGGTCAACCAACCTAAGGTCACAGTGGATGAATATCTTAACAATCCTATCAATTTCCAAATGATGGATCATCTCCTTAATGACCGTGAGGATAAGATCCTTGCCACATTGCTCTTGAAGGGCGTCAAGCCACTGTTGGGGTTTGAATTATCCAAATATGTCAATATCACACCTCCTGCACCCCCAGTGTCGCAAGACCCTTAGAATTTACAAAGTAATCCGGGTAATTCATACATCCCTGAGGGTCCACCACAAGAGGGTTGGTATCAATCAAGATTTGGTAATGCTATGTTATATCAGGTCATGCCCCCTGTACCACCTCCTTGAGTTCCAATTTCAGTTCTAGGAGCACCTGATCCAAACTTTCCTCAAGGCCCCGATCCTAATAATCCTCTTGATTTTGGTATGCCACAGGGTCTCCCCAATCTGCCAAGCATGAACATCCCACAAAGCTCAAACCCCATACCGTCTTCACCACCTCTTCCACCTAACCAACCGGGTCAACCACTAGTGAATACTGAGGGAAATCCTTTCGTTGCACCACTTCCACCTCCTAGATCTACACTTGTTTCCAATTTACTGCCACCTCCATTCACATCTCAACAACCGACTCAAGGCAATATCATGTCCTTGCATCAGCCTCAGGGTAACCTACAACAGGCAATGCCATCGCAACCACCTCACCAACAAGTATCACGACAACCTCCATCTCAGCCTCTACAACATACCACCATTCCATCTCAACCTTTGCAGCATACCTTAATTCCTTCGCAACCCCCACACCAAGTACAGGTCACTTCATAGCATTAGCAACAACCTCCACACCAACCACAGGGTGTTCCATCACAAGCCCCTCAGTAATCGCAGATGCCCACTCACCAGCCAACATCATCTTATCAGTTGCCTCCACACCAACCACAAGTCCCTCAACAACCTCAAATTCCATCTCAACCTCTTTATCAATAGCCACCATCTTATCAACAACCACCTCAACATAGACAAGTCTCAACACAATCACATCAACCCCTCCAAAAAATGCAGGGAAATCCTACTACTCAATAGTTGTATCACCCACAAAGCACATATATTGTGTACGCTACCCCATCCAATCCTAATCCTACTTATCACTATCACAATCCCCAAATATCCCAGAAATAATCATCTTACACAAATCCTTAGTAGTCACAAAAGAATCCTTATTACCAGCCATCCAATCCACAACAACCTCCATATACTTCCCAACAACCAATAGCTACTTATAATTATCAGTCCAATCTGTATTACTCCCAACAGCAGCCATCGTATCAACAGGGTGCTTCCAACTCATATTACCAAGCACCTCCCTCATATCAGCAAGGTGCCTCTACCTTGTACTATCAAGCCCCGCCATCCTATCAATAATCTTATGCCAATCCACAATCCATATATCCCAATCAATATCATCAAACCTCTTCATATCAGCCTTCGCCATCATACAATCAAACCATCCCAAATCCATCCACATCATATCAACAGTATGCTCCTTGTAATCAATCCAATCAAACTAATCCTTCATCATCCACACCCATCAATAAGGAGTGGGAAGAGATAAAAGCTACATTAAAAGACTTGCAAGCAAGGACCTCCAAAAAGTCTTTCAAATTTGAACAGATTTTCCCATATCTGTTTGATCCCTTGATTTCACTTGTTCCTTTTCCTAAGCATTTTGAAATTCCAAAGTTTGACAAATATAAAGGAACCAAGGACCCAAAGAACTATCTCCAAGAATTCTACACACACTTCCAAGAAGTTTTGCACAATGTCAATTATCTCCTGCGGTTATTCCCAAGGAGTTTAATAGGGGTAGCTCTAGATTGGTTTATGGGTCTTCCAAAGGGGTCAATCTCTTATTTTGTGGATCTTTCAGAGAAATTTGTTACACTTCTCCTTCAATTTAGAGAAGGACATTTATACCTTAGATCTTCTGAAAGAAAAACAACATGAGGGAGAAACTTTTGCAAGCTACCTACAAAGGTGGCATGCCTTGGCTAGTTGGCTGAAATCCTATCTCAGTGAGAAGGACATGGTGACCATTTTCATAGCAAATTCCCATCCAGATATGGCACATAATCTCAACCTTCATTGTGTCACAACCTTATCAAAGGTCATAGAAAAAGGTACTATCATTGAGAGAGCCCTCATTGCTAGGAAAAAAGTCAAAATTTATAATCCAGATAACAATAAGTCATCTAGAGATAATTCTCGCTACTAGAATAAAAACAAGAATGTTGTCAACAATTGTGTCACTAATACCAAGCATGTCCAAGTAGCCAACACCTCTCAAAGGTCACAATATGTCCCCAATCAACCATCAGTCTCTAATGTCATATCTATGCCACATGGGGCACCACATCCTCCCCAATAGTCTAATCAACAGAATCAAGGGAACAATAAACACTCATTTACTCCTTTGGGAGAATCCTTAAGTGTCATTTTTAATAGGCTCCTCCAAGCGAGTTATCCAGTCACTTATAGATCAAGGAGATATAGTAGTGGATGCTAATCAGGTGACCTCATCCAATGCCCAACTACAAATATATCAAAACTCTTTCCCAAAGCAAAATCAGGGTGCCAATACATCCAATGCTAATCCCAGGTTAAGCAATAACAATAACCAAAATAACTACACAAACAATGTCAGCTATAAGAATGTACCCTATAACTATGATGGTATAGTTATGTGCATTAGCCAGGTAGAGCCTCGTGTATCCATGATTTGTTTTAAAGTCAAAGACTCGCAATGTGTTGTTACAATGCATCAAACCTGCATATCCGTTCCTGGACCTTCCACGTCAACCCAGCTAGCTCCTGTGAGCTCTCAATATAATATTCTTAATCACCTTGGAAGGACTCCCACTCAAATATCCATCTTGTATTTTCTCAAGTCTTCCCCCGTCCATCAGGAAATCCTCACCAAAGCTCTTCAAGATACCCACATGCCTAAGGATATAGATCCTACTCAATTCCAAGCCTTGGTAGGACATATGTCATCCACATATCAGTTGGGCTTGAGTCAAAATAATATTCCTTCAATTGATTCAAACCATAATCATCCCCTTCACATCGAGGTCCTCATAGCCTGTCATAAAGTAAAAAGGGTCCTGGTAGATAATGGCTCTACCTTCAACCTTTGTACACTGAAGTTCATAAAGTAGGTACGATATACCCATGCTAACTTAAATAATCAGGTCATCACCATCAAAGCTTATGACAACATAGAATGATATTCTAAAGGAAATATTTGTCTTCTTATTTAGGTTGGCCCTACAGTGCAGTATACCACATGCCATGTCCTTGATCTGGACCTTCCATACAATCTCCTCCTTGGCATCCCATGGATCCATTCCATGCAGGTCATTCCGTCCACCTACCATCAATGCCTGAAATTCCCATTCAATGAGATGGAAGTAACCATACATGTTGATCTGCAACCCTTTGAATATTATCGTGTATTAGAAGCTTCCTTCCCTCACTCTCAATATTGTCCAGGAGTTGAAGTGGGGGCGCCTCAAGCATCATCTTCCAATTAATCTTCCCATCCATAATCCACCACATCATTAATCCCATCCTCCACATCTAAATCCACAATCTCCAATGTCCAGATCATACATAAAGGTTGTGGAGAATACGAGATGCGCATGGCTTTAAATGTGGCAACCATGCCACCATCTCCTCGTACCTATGGCCAACCTTCTCAGCCCACACCAAAGGAAGAAGAGAAGACAATAACGCTCAACTCTAAGAACATGGGTTCGAGCAATTTCCAATCTCCTAGAACATGACAAGATCAACCAGATGATAATATTAGTCGGTGGATATACAGAGAAGAGCCTGAGCCTTCACCCCCTCTTATTGAGTATTTCCAAGAGACTTATCCTCATGCATCCAAGTTAGCTGAAAAATAAAATTATCAAGGGGGAGGCCTTGGCGTAGAAGAACAAGGAATATTACAACCTATTGACACACCTGTGCGACCCAGACATTTGGGCTTAGGCTATGATAAGAAACAAAAGGGTCCTGCCCCATCAACTAGTACCTCTAATAATGTTAATGTGGAAAATGATTTCCTTGAGGAAATACCAAAGGAAGAGGCCATCATACTCACATATGATGACGTTGATCTCCCTTCCCTATTTGACTATCTATCTTTCTTTACCATCAACCTTTCCCTTCACCACCCCGACCTCATTGATTGGGACTTACGAGGTAGTGCACCTATCGATACCTTTCCTTCAATGGAAACTTATGTGCATCTCATGGGATTGGGGGAAGATGAATACCCTAACCACAAAAGTAAGAAGAAACAAAATAAAAAAGGGTCATCTAGTGAAAACCTCTCTAAGGCACATCTTGACTCATCAAAAGTAAAAATAAAGGGTGTATCTAATAGTGAAAACCTCAATGAGGCATTGGAGGATGGGGATGTTCATCTTCCCCTTGTTGGAACTTTGTTTTTTGAACGGTATTCTATCTTGATTGAGGAGACCCAAGAAGTCAATTTGGGAACAAAAGAAGACCCTAAGATCACTTACATAGCCAAATCATTGTCAGAGGAGGAGCATTCCATCATTTTCAACTTGTTAAAAGAAGATATCATCAACTTCGCATGGACCTATTCATACATGCCAAGATTAGATCCCGCCTTAGTGGTACACTATTTGGATGTTCATCTGGATGCCAAACCTATTAAACAAAAGCTAAGAAAAATGCATCCCCAAGTGGCCTTGCTCGTCAAGAAAGAATTGGAGAAACTATTAGAGGTTGAGTTCATAAGACCTATTGACTATTCTGACTGGATATCCAATATAGTGTCTGTCACAAAACCAAATGGAAATATTAGAATTTGTATAGATTTTTGGGATCTCAATAAAGATTTTCCTAAGGATGACTTCCTGCTTCCAAACATTGACATGTTGGTCGACCTCACAGCAGGGCATGAGATGCTATCCCTTATGGATGGTTTCTCCACCTATAATCAAATCAAAATCACACCAGAAGATCAGCATAAAATTTCCTTCACCACCACTTAGGGCACCTTCTGCTATAACTTCATGCCCTTTGGACTCAAAAATGTGGGGGCAACCTATCAGCATGCTATGACTGAAATCTTCCATGATCTCATTCATATCATAATGGAAGATTATGTTGATGACTTATTGGGGAAGTCCAAGACCAAAGAAGAACATCCTATGATCTTGAAGAAAATATTTGAGTGGTTAGAGCACTATAAGCAGCGTCTAAATCCAAAGAAGTGTGTATTCGACATTGCATCTAGAAAGTTGTTGGGATTCATAGTCTCCTGAAGGGGTATTGAGGTAGATCCAGTCAAAGTCAAAGAAATAATGGAAATGCCCCTGCCATGTAATCTCAAGCAATTAAGAAGCCTTCAAGGGAATTTATAGTCCATTAGGCATTTCATAGCCCAGCTCGTTGACAAGTGTCAATCATTCACACATCTCCTGCACAAAGGCACCACCTTCAAGTGGGATCAGAATGTCAGCAAGGTTTTGACAAGATTAAGGAGTACTTGGCTCATTCACCCATCTTAATGACTCCTATTCTAGGTAAGCCACTTCTATTGTACATCTCAACTACATTGGTTGAACTGGGGGCATTATTAGCTCAGCATGATGAGTTCTCTAAAGAGCGTGCAATCTATTATATCAGTCGAACATTTGTGGGCTATGAACTTAACTATTCTCCAATGGAAAAAATATTTTCTGGCAGTGGTCTTCAGTTCACAAAAGCTTCGTCATTACATGCTCAGTCATCTCGTCAAGCTAATATCAAAAGTTGATCCACTAAAATATCTATTGTCCAAGAGTTCTTTGATTGGCCAAATGGACAAGTGGGTCATGTTACTGAGAGAGTTCGACATAGAGTACGTGGATCGTAAGGAAATCAAAGGATAGGTGATAGTAGATCAGTTGGTTGATGCTCCTTTGGTGGATGCATATTCATTGGTAGTTGAATCTCCTGATGAAGAGGTCCTTACTATCATAGAATTAGATACATGGACGCTCTACTTTAATGGGTCATATACGCATAATGGAGCTAGTGCAGGTGTCTTATTTGTCACTCCTCAAGGTGACTACATACCAAAGTCATTCAAATTAGCATTTCCATGCACCAATAATATAGCAGAGTATGAAGCTCTTATCACTGGTCTTAGAATCACCATCCAATGGAACATCACCCACTTACAAGTCTTTGGTGATTCCCAACTGATTATCAAATAGGTCAACGATGAGTTTCAGACAAAGGATGACTAGTTGTTACCCTATAAATGCATGGTGGATGACTTCAAGAAGTATTTCACCTTCATTCAATTTGAGCAGATCCCTAGAGTCCAAAACAAAGCAACAGATGCAATGGCTACAATTAGTTCTATCATTGACATGCCCAAAGATTGAACAAACTGTGAGTTCCTCATTGAACAAATTTTAATCCCAACATATAATGTCCCTGATAGTGAGATGGTGTGCGATATCATAGGTCCTGAATCACCTTGGTACCATGAAATTTACACCTACCTCTATGATAATATCCTACCACCTGACCTTACTCAAAATCAACGCAAATCATTTATCCAACGTACTTCCTGCTATACTATCATAGGAGATACACTTTATCATCAAGGGTATGATGGCACTCTACTTAGGTGTCTAATTAAATTAGAAGCCCACACTGTGTTAAACGAGGTGCATAGTGGTATATGTGGGGCTCATTCTAATGGCATGGCCTTAGAAAAAAGGATTCTAAAAGCTGGTTATTATTGACCTACAATAGAGCATGACTCTTGTGAGTTTGTGAAGAAATGCCTACCTTGTCAGCAACATGCAGATTTAATCCATGCTCGTGCACAAGATTTGCAGCCCATCATAGCATTATGGTCTTTCTCTCAATGGGGTTTTCACTTGATCGGCAAGATTTACCCTCCATCCTCTGATGGCAATACCTTGGGTGGAAGCTGTTAGAGCCTTTTTTGGTTGTCTTTCAGGTTCTGGTTGTGTGCCCTTGTTTTTCATTGCAACTCCTTGGCTTGTGAGTTTTATCTTTCATTTTGGCACGTGGGTTAAGTGGGCTCCCACAAGGGATGAGCTCAGTATTCCATGTCTTCATGTCTCAGGTGGCCAGATTTTCCTTTTCTTCCTTGCCTTGTGTTTTTCCTTGATTGGCGGAGGCAGGATCGGAGTGAAATCAGGATCAAGATTTTTCCTTTTGCTCCTCTTTTAGGTTTCATTCCGCCTCCAGTTTCGCACCCTTTGCTTTTCCTTTTATCTTTTGTTTCCTCTGGCGGAGGCGGGATCGGAATGGAAATCAATTTCGGAACCTTGCTCGTGTTTCACTTTCTGGTTTCATTCCGACCCCAGATCCGCTTGCGTCGGTTTTCCTTTTTGTCTCCGCCCCCGCGGCTTTTTGGTTTTGTTTTGGTTCTGGCTCCGCCTTCGCGGTCTTTTGCGAAGGTGGGAGCGGGATTTTTTTCAGTCCCAGTCTCTTTTGTTCCTTTTTCTTCCCTACTCTGGCTCCGACTCCTTCTCTTTCCTGGTTCCGGCTTCGCCTCAATCTGGTTCCCTTTCTGCGTGTCTTTCTCTTCGGTGTGACTTTTGGTTCTCGAGGTGACATCTTGGTGAACTCCTCTTGGTCACACTGACCGGTTGTGGATGGAAGTGTATCAGCAGGAGTCTGGGTTTTCGATATAACATCTTGCCGAATTTGAGAGGTCTCAGCGAGTGACCTTCGGTCTCGCCGATGGAACATAAAGGGTCTTCGTCAGCATAAGCTTTGAGTTGTCTCAGTGACACACAAGTGAATGAAGACTTTCGAAAAGACGTGGTGTGCTCTACAGGAGGTCTTCCCGATATCTAATTATTATAGTGATGCACAAAAGGAAAAAAGGTTTCAGTCGGCGTGAGATCGTTATTGTCTTGGCGATCTATTGTGAGCTCGGGATGTTTCGGCAAAACACGGGACAGTCTACGAGATGTCTCCCTGACCCTTGCTTGTCTTGCCAATTTTGATGGCCCCTTTGATGCTCAGTATAACTTCCTTTGGCCATGGTGACTTTGCCATGATGTCTAGCCGACTCGGCCATCTCTCCCTGACTCTGTGATGCTTTCGGTGCAATATGCGAACTTCAGCCAGATGTCTCCCCGACTTCCTTATGTCTGGCTGATATGTTCGGTGACTTCAGTGTGACTCTCCCCGACTTGATGGACTTCGCTGGGATGTTTCGCCGACTTGTTAGCCTCTTGCCGACTATGATGAGCGCTCGATGTAGCATGTTCTCTTCGGCCAGATGTCTCCCCGATCGGATGGTGTGTTGCCGATATGATTGGCTTATCAGTGTATCTCTTCACCGACCATTTGTTGTCGCCCTGAGGTCTTCCCGACACCGCTTTCTCTTGCCGATGGTGCTTCTTGCTAGGGTGTCGACATGATCTCCTGCTGATTGTGCCTTCTCTTGCTGATGTGGCATTTTTGTCGCTGTGATGTTTGGCCAAGTGCACCTGATCTTGTCGAATGGTATGTTTGCTCGATGAAACATTGGGTTCTCAGCGTGTTGTCTTCCCGACTCTGTGGTATCACGCTGACTGGTTTGCTGGAAGCCATAGTGGACATGGATCGAGCTAGTAATGCATTCAATGTGGTTGGTCACTTGGCCCGTGGCTTGAGAATGGCGATGAATATTTTTGTGGATCAGCATGATGACCCTAATTTGGTCCTGAACCTTGATTGCTGGTGCAAGGTGGTGCGGTAGAGGATGAAATTAATTGCAGAACTAGGGCAACGGACTGTCTAAGATGGAAAAGTGGTTGGAACGGCTGAGTTCTGCATTTGTGGCCTCTAGATCTATGATGATTGCACCCGTGGATTTCCTAGACGGCACGGTCTATGTACCTTCTTGGTTTGACTGCGATGGCTTGCCATTCCTGTACTTGCTCGATTCGACCTGATTGCGTGATCTTCTCCCTAAACCACCTGACAGAGCATTCAATGATATTCAGATATGCTAGTGGATCATATGACTTGGCTTGCGAATTGTTTAGGGTTTGTCCTAGTCACCTGATGACATGTATAGTCACCCTGGTTGGTTGCTTGTTGCTCTCCCTGTTCCTATAAAGGGAGATTTCATGGCTAGTGTAAAGGGTTCTGCTCCTTGGGTTTGCTCCCTTGGTTCAGTTCCATTTTTCTAAGTTATGGGATTAGCCTGGGATAGATTAGGGTTTGGTCTTAGGTCATTTTTGAGTCTGTAAACTGTAATGTTGAATTCCTCTGTAAATGCAATCAGTTAAGCAGGAATACATGAAGATGCTTATCTTTCATGCATATCATCAGATTGTCTCCACATTTGTAGGCTTTTAATCATTTGAATAAATGCATAAGGTGTTTTTGTTCATCTTCTCATACTTCATGGGACTATGTTATTTGTTGATAGGTCTGCTTCAAGGAAGCAATTAAATCCTTTGAATAGATAGCAGTGATTACTTGTTTGCAGGTTGGATTTGGTAAGAAGAGTCTGGTTGATACAAGAGCCGGATTGTCAGTGTAAGGCACTGATAGTTGATGTAAGGCATTAGAAAAACAAAATCCACTAATTGAGTCTTGTTTGCAAATGAATTCCATCTTTTCTATATGACTCCATGACCCTAGATTAGGCATTGATCTGTCTTGCGGCCTAGTTCCTCTCAAAAACCTTTTAATTTACAAATTATGAAGAATACCTTTTGTTTAGTTTGTGTCCTACCTCCTTGTTGCTTCAAGGTTGAGCTACTAAGAATCTAGCCCCATTTGAGGTCCTCAATGCTTGACATCAGGAGTTATCTTCTATAAAAAGCAATGTCTGGTCTTCTTTGAGGCATTGTGTGGGTATACCCGCCCTGGTTCTGCAGAGCCTAAAGTGCAGAAGATCTCAGTTTGTGACTGGATCTTATCAGTTGGTCCAGGTCCTCTGGGTTGCCCTTGATTAGAATTGGCTACTCCATAGGTAGAATAGGAGACCAACCTGGTTTACTAGAAAAACAACCAACAAGATGGCGACTCCACTGGGGATATAACAAAGAAAATTCTTAATCATATTTTCAGAGTGGCATTTCTCATTTGCCCATCTGAGTCACCAACAAGATGGCAACTCCGCTGGGGAGTAACTAGAATCTTTCCTTATCAAAGAGTCATATTTGTTTTCCATGTTGGTTAGGTTCAAAGTTTGAAGAATCTCAGGCCTGAAGAAAATTTTGTTGTAGTGAACCTAAAAGCTACAAGATCTATGGTGCTCTGTCAGATGGAACTCAGAGAAAGATTTACATGTGTGTGAACTTCATACCATTTGAAGTTTAGTCCTCTGCAAGGAGGTGGCGACTCTGTCAAGGTGAACCTATTGAAAATTCAAAGAATAGTTCCATGGCTGCAACATTTCTAAGTATTCTTCATGCTTTTTGAACATAATAAAAAAAACTTTATTCCCCTTTATTTGGTGAGATCAAGCACTAGCATCAAGGGAGGTTTCAATATTGCAACTGGATAGTTGTAGAGGGATAGGTTTCATTTGCAAGATGCATTGTTGTCCTGATGCTCCCTCTACAAGCTATGATAACGTGCTTAAGGCACACCATGAGGATGAGTCAGAGTCCTTTGATGACTCTCATTGCCAGCATGATGAAGAACAGAGCCAACTGAAAAGAGGAAGTCGGAGTAGTAGTTTAAACCATCATTGCACTAATGATGTGTCTCCTCCAACTGAAAATGATATAGAGCAGTTGCAAGATGTGTTGAATGGTGAGTGTATCCCTTTGTATACACTTGATGAAGTTTTCATAGAATGTGACAGTATGCAGAGCACTAGAGTTAGCTTTTTTCAGCTTTAGGGTAATGTAAATGATAAAAATGCCAGCTTTTTGTCACATAACAATTAGCATTTTGAAAGTATGCCTAACTTTCAAATGCATAAGGATCATGTACATGTTTATAATGATGAATATGATAGCCTGTTGAGAGGTACTAACATGTTTTATTAGGTAGCTATTTGTGATCAGACTATGTTTTCATATGGTCTTGATCAGTATTCACAGGTGTTGCCACATGACACAAAATCAGACAATGAAGAGTGTGGCAATGATAAATTTTATTGGGTCTGGTTGCCAGTTAACGACAAAATTAAACACAGGGCAAGTTTTCACTTGCACAAGGGCAATCAGATGCTTGTGTTTGCAGAGGTGCATTCATTTATATTGTTGCAGTTTGGCAGTGGCAAGCATGAGTTAGGGGAGGCTAGCTCATTTTGCAGAATAGTATTTGACAGGGATAAAAGTTGGCTCTCAATTTTCATTTAGTGGCCTAGTGTCATCAAATGAAATAAAGAATCAACAATGTGACTCTTGAATTGCCTATTCATGGACAATTCTTGAAGTGGTGCTTCATCTGAAGCATTTATTTTTCCATGAACATTAGGTTAGGCATTTGGTTTCCTGGTCTCTTCCTTTTTGTTGCATTTGCTAACCCTGTTCGGTTAGCTCCTGGTCTATTTTTGGCCTTTTAGTTCTGCTCTGCTCTCCCAGTGATCCGAATTCTTGCTATGCCCACCAGGGGCATACATCCCCAACTGGAGCCTATGTTAGAGCCTTTTTTGGTTGTCTTTCAGGTTTTGGTTGTGTGCCCTTGTTTTTCATTGCAAATCCTTGGCTTGTGAGTTTTATCTTTCATTTTGGCACGTGGGTTAAGTAGGCTCCCACAAGGGTTGAGCTCAACATGCCATATCTTCATGTCTCGGGTGGCCAAATTTTCCTTTTCTTCCTTGCCTTGTGTTTTTCCTTGACAAGCGGAGGCGGGATCGAAGTGAAATAGGGATCAGGATTTTGCCTTTCGCTCCTCTTTCGGGTTTCATTCCGCCTCTGGTTCCACGCCCTTTGCTTTTCCTTTTGTCTTTTGTTTCCTCTGGCGGAGGTGTGATCGGAATGGAAACCAGTTTCAGAACCTTGCTTGTGTTTCACTTTCTGATTTTGTTCCGACCTCGGCTCCTCTTGCGCTAGTTTTCCTTTTTGTCTCTGCCCCCGCGGCTTTTTGGTTTTGTTTTGGTTCTGGCTCCGCCTCCGCAGTCTTTTGCGGAGGCGGGAGTGGGATGGTTTTCAGTCCTGATCTCTTTTGTTCCTTTTTGTTCCCCACTCTGACTTTGACTCCTTCTCTTTCCTAGTTCTAGCTCCGCCTCAGTCTGGTTCCCTTTCCGCCTGTCTTTCTCTTCGACGTGACTTTTGGTTCTCGGGGTGACATCTTGGCGAACTCCTCTTGGTCACACCGACCGATTGTGGATGGAAGTGTATCAGCAGGAGTCTAGGTTTTCGATATAACATCTTGCCAAATTTGAGAGGTCTCGGCGAGTGACCTTCAGTCTCGCCGATGGAACATAAAGGCTCTTTGTTGGCATAAGCTTTGAGTTGTCTTAGCGACACACAAGTGAATGAAGACTTTCAGAAAGACGTGGTGTGCTCTGCAGGAGGTCTTCCCGATATCTAATTATTATAGCGATGCACAAAAGGAAAAAAGGTTTTAGTCGGTGTGAGATCATTATTGTCTTGGTGATCTATTATGAGCTCGGGATGTTTCGGCAAAACACGGGACAGTCTACGAGATGTCTCCCCAACCCTTGCTTGTCTTGCCAATTTTGACGGCCCCTTTGATGCTTGGTATAACTCCCTTTGGCTACGGTGACTTCGCCATGATGTCTAGCCGACTCAACCATCTCTCCTCGACTCTGTGATGCTTTCGGTGCAATATGCGAACTTCGGTCGGACATCTCCCCGACTTCCTTATGTTTGGCCGATATGTTCAGTGACTTCGGTGTGACTCTCCCCAACTTGATGGACTTCACTGGGATGTTTCGCTGACTTGTTAGCCTCTTGCCGACTATGATGAGCGCTCGATGTAGCATGTTCTCTTCGGCCAGATGTCTCCCCGATCGGATGGTGTGTTGCCGATATGATTAGATTTTCGGTGTATCTCTTCACTGACCGTTTGTTGTCACCCTGAGGTCTTCTCGACACCGCTTTCTCTTGCCGATGGTGCTTCTTGTTGGGGTGTCGACATGATCTCCTGCCAATTGTGCCTTCTCTCGCCGATGTGGCATTGTTGTCGCTGTGATGTTTGGCTGAGTGCGCCTGGTCTTTCTAAATGGTATGTTTTCTCGATGAAACATTAGGTTCTCGGCGTGTTGTCTTCCTGACTCTGTGGTGTCACGTCAACTGGTTTGCTGGAAGCCATAGTGGACATGGATCGAGCTAGTAACACATTCAATGTGGTTGGTCACTTGGCCCATGGCTCGAGAATGGCGATGAAGATTTTTGTGGATCAGCATGATGACCCCAATTTGGTCCTGAACCTCGATTACTGGTGCGAGTTGGTGTGGTAGAGGTTGAAATTAATTGTAGAACTAGGGCAACAAACTGTCTGAGATGGAAAAGTGGTTGGAACGGCTAAGTTCTGCATTTGTGGCCTCTGGATCTATGATGATCGCACCCACGGATTTCCTGGATGGCACAGTCTGTGTACCTTCTTGGTTTGACCGCCATGGCTTGCCATTCCTGTACTTGCTTGATTCGACATGATTACATGATCTTCTCCCTGAACCAACTAATAGAGCATTCAATGATATTCAGATATGCTAGTGGATCGGATGACTTGGCCTGTGAACTGTTTAGGGTTTGTCCTAGTCACCTAATGACATGTATAGTCACCCTGGCCGGTTTCTTGTTGCTCTCCCTATTCCTATAAAGGGAGATTTCATGGCCAGTGTAAAGGGTTTTGCTCCTTAGGTTTGCTCCCTTGGTTCAGTTCCATTTTTCTAAGTTCTGGGATTAGCCTGGGATAGATTAGGGTTTGGTCTTAGGTCATTTTTGAGTCTGTAAACTATAATGTTGAATTCCTCTGTAAATGCAATCAGTTAAGCAGGAATACATGAAGATGCTTATCTTTCATGCATATCATCAGATTGTCTCCACATTTGTAGGCTTTTAATCATTTGAATAAATGCATAAGGTGTTTTTTTTCATCTTCTCATACTTCATGGGACTGTGTTATTTGTTGATAGGTCTACTTCAAGGAAGCAGTTAAATCCTTTGAATAGATAGCAGTAATTACTTATTTGCAGGTTGGATTTGGTAAGAAGAGTCTAGTTGATACAAGAGCCAGATTGTCAGTGTAAGGCACTGATAGCTGATGTAAGGCATTAGCAAAACAAAATCCACTGATTGAGTCCTATTTGTAGATGAATTCCATCTTTTTTGTATGACTCCATGACCCTAGATTAGGCATTGATCTGTCTTGCGGCCTAGTTCCTCTCAGAAACCTTTTAATTTACAAATTATGAAGAATACCTTTTGTTTAGTTTGTGTCCTGCCTCCTTGTTGCTTCAAGGTTGAGCTACTGAGAATCTAGCCCCATTTAAGGTCCTCAATGCTTGACATCAGGAGTTATCTACTATAAAAAGCAATGTAGGGTCTTCTTTGAGGCATTGTGTGGGTATACCCGCCCTGTTTCTGCAGAGCCTAAAGTGAAGAAGATCTCAGTTTGTGACTGGATCTTGTCAGTTGGTCCAGGTCCTCTGAGCTGACCTTGATTGGAGTTGGCTACTCCATAGGTAGAATAGGAGACAAACCTGGTTTACAAGAAAAACAACCAACAGAAGCCATGCCACTCTCTCAAATCACGGGTATTCAAATCTCTAAATTCATTCTTCTCCATATTCTCTGCAGATATGGAATCCCTTCCACCATCATCACTAACAATGGAAAGCCCTTCAAAAATTAGTTTATGAAACACTTTTGTGAGACATACCATATCCAACATCGTTGGTCTACATCCTATTACCCACAAGGTAATGGTCAAGCAGAGGAAACTAACAAGACCCTCATCAAAATCCTTAAAAAGATGGTTAATAACACTAGTTGAGATTGGCACCTCCATCTCCATCCTGCCCTTTGGGCATATCGTACATCCATCCACACTCCCACTAGTGCCACTCCATACTCTCTTGTATATGGTTCTAACACAATCTTGCCGATCGAAGTTGAGATCCCCTCACTCCAAATATCTCTGAAGAATCTCATTAGTGAGGAAGACACCTGGGTTGCACACTTAAGTCAGCTTGAACTCCTAGATGAAAAGCGCATCAAGGCCTACAATCACCTTCAAGCATATCAGCATTGTCTTAGAAGGAGCTACAACAAGAAATTTTTCCCACACTAGTTTAATGTTGGTGATCTAGTCCTCGAGGAGAATCGGCGCACCCAGCAAGATCGAGATAGGAAAGGTAAGTTTGAGGCAAATTGGTTGGGTCCTTATGTCGTCACAGCTAAATATGGTTTTGGGGCATATAGGCTTGCTACACCTGAAGGAGAGCCCTTAGAGGAGCCTATCAACATCATGCACCTGAAGAGGTTTTACACCTAAGTCAGCTAGGTTATCCTATCCTGAAATATACTAAAAAAAAAAGTAAAAAACCATCAAAAATACCAAAAAATCAAAAAAGTTCAAAAATCCAAAAAAAAAATAGTAAAGAGAAATAATTTGTCCTATGGTGAAAACCACCCATGGTGGCGCCTTTGATAAGTACATTTGGTGAAAACATGGCAATAGGCGCCATTTGTAGAGGGCTTAATCATTATCTACCTTGCATCCTGGTTACTTTATTCTTTCATCCATCCTATCCTCGCATCCTATCCTCATATCATACCAATCCAATCCTTCCATCCACATCTGCTTATCTATCGCTTGGTATATTTTGCTTGAGCATTGGATCATTCAAATCGGTTATCCATAATCCTAAGCTTTTATCCTAAATCTGAGCTTTTTTCATTTGTGTGTCGATGTCATTTTTTTGTCTCGTATCCTCATCTAGGATCCTTCATCGTGTCGGTCATCATTAGGTCTCATCCTATCCTTGGTCCATTTTGTCAAACTATGTTGCCCTTGCGCTTTCACGTAGGCAAGGTTGATCATTTGATATGCCCCTAGGCATTTGGCTATCCTGTCTTTGTCTTCCATTGAGGTCTCCATTGTCCTCTTTCTACTTTTATCCATGGTCAATCATCAGTCTTTTATCGAACTATGAGGGCTCTGCACTTTCATGTAGGCAAGGGTAATCTTTGATTATCCCCTAAGCCCCTAGGCCTTTAGGGTATGTCTTTTCATCGTGTCGTGTTGTCAAGTATGTCCCTACCTAGCTAGTTCTTAACAAACAAAATATGTTAGTATCAAGAGGTCCAATCAGTTTCACTATCATGCGTCATGCCGATCATCTAATCTATCCTCCATCTTTGATCTTAACAGGATGCATCCTTCCTAATTAGACCACATCAATCCCATCCACCATTTTTATCCTATGGTAAAGGACATTTGAAATTGATTGTGATATTTTTATTCTTTTGGCTTTTTTATCATTTGAGCTTCCTATTATACCTTGTCAAGGTTGCCATGATCCATCATATCATGGTGTGCTTTGACTGGTAAACATAGGGGCATATCTTGATCTTTTTTCTATTTCCATCTTCTTGGTTATCCCACGTAGTACCCACCAAGATCCCTGTGGTCTTGTGTTATGCTGGGGCATCCTTTGTGCTTGTGGTTATCCTAATACCTAACCTGATTGAAGCTCTTATGGCTTTGGGGTGTTGGGATAGCCTTCTTGTCTGATGTGTTTGTTTTATGCATTTGACACTCATTTTCCTTGGTTCCTCATACTCTGGTGTATTTTGTATTATGCTATAGCAAAAATCAGTGCTCTCAAAATGGAAAAATAGCATTAGCATTGCATTTCATTATCATCCTGTTGCATTGCATTTACCCCCATCCATCCTTTCCCTAGCCTATAGTTAGTGATTTCAGTTGTGCAAATGCTCATCTCTCATTCTCTCTTCTCCTCAAGTTTCGTATGATTTTGACAGGTGCAGTATCACACCCATCACCATTCATCTTGATATAGGATGCATTGCCACACATATCATTATTCACTTAGGTTCATTTTATTTTGCATTATCATTTTCATATTCCCCTTAAGTTGTTTAGATTAACTTAGATTGGTTATTCTGAGCATCTTAAGTTTATTTCATCATCTCATTTTATTTTGCATTATTGTTTGTGTATTCATCTTAAGTTGTTAGATCAACTTAGATTGGTTATTCTGAGCATCTTAAGTTTATTTCATCATCTCATTTTATTTTGCATTATCATTTGTGTATTCCTTTAAAGTTGTTTAGATTAATATAGATTTGTTATTCTCATCATCTTAAGTTCATTTCATATCATTTCATCTCATTTTCATTTATCATTATCATGTTCATTTTAAGTTGTTTAGATTAATTTGGATTGGTTATTCTAAGCATCTTAAGTTCATTCCAATCCATTATCATCTCATTGCATTATCATTTTAGGCTGTTTAGAGTTATTATTCTAAACATCTTAGTCCATCTGACTGCATATATTGAATTTCATTACATTCATCATATCATATACATTGTATTACATTTCATTTCATTGCATTTCATCTCATTCATCTATAACATTATCACGTATGCATACATCACATGTTTCATTCATTGCATTTCCATATCATAATCACATCATAATAAATCATCCATCACATAAAAGCAAATTGCTTGTACAATGTACACACATTCATCAACACCTACATCACAAATCATTAGTATCATATCCATAGCATATAAAATCATAACCCATTCATCACATCTTGCATCACAACGTGTTAGACATAATACATTTAATCCATATCATCCACATAAAAATAAGCATAAATCATCATAGACACATACATATATCATAATCATCATCATAACCATCTACATATCTCATAATCATTCATATACACATGAGCATAAATAAACATCCATCACATAATAACCACATTGTTTTGGCAATGCCCATTGCATATCATATAAATATTAAAATATATCATGTCCATCATGTTCATTATAATCCATAATAACACCATAAGAGTCCATAATAAGTCCATCATAACATAACAACATGTCCATCATGTCCATCGAAATCCATCAAATAACATACAGGTACAGAGCTTTGATCAAATACAAAGACTACATCTCCCAAATGAATAAATAATAAAGAATAAACAAATCAATGAATGAAATAATCCATATCTAATATATACTAAGGAGTTTGTAGTCTTTGTCTCTGTATGCTACCCATCCACTCTGCACCTGTCAAAAACTAGGATCTTGCCCCCTCATGTTCTCTCTACCCTAAGCTACTTGCATCTGACCTCTGGGGGGATTCTGCCCCTGAACCTCTGCCTCTAGGAGGAGTCTCACAGAAGCTACTATATCCATGTGTGTGTGTCGCTCCTAAGTGGGACGGTTCTAGCATCTAGGTTACACTCTGACATATGGAGAAACTCTCCATGTGGGATTCGAGACGACCTGATGATAAGCAAACATATAGTAGCTTGCCTCTATCCTCACATATGCTACCTCTGTTGCCTGATCCCTCGCTAGGTTTCTCTCAATCTGATACATGTCCCGTAATCCAGTGATAGATCTCCTCTCTTTCTCCCATGCATCCTAGGCCAGCCTCATCTAGTCCACCTGTTCCTACAGCCGCGACATCTCTTATACTGTTGCATCCCTCTCACCCTGCAGGGCCTGTACCTGTGCCTCTACTGCCTCTACTCTCTTTAGCACTGCCCTTGTATCTCCCAACGTCACCTTGGCACACTCCACCCTATCTCACAGCTCATCCCTCTCCCTCCTTAGCTCCTCCAGTCCCCACTACATCTATGCTATCTACCTCCTAAGGTCATCCCTCTCTATGTGGGCCTCTTGTACCCTCAATGAGGCCTCATCTACTAGGGTGTTGTAATCCCTGTCTCCCTTCCTCCATAGTTTGTCTAGCTCTGTTTGCAACCTATCTTTGTTCACCTTAGACTCTTGAATTCAATACTCTATAATCCTTAGGCATGCCAGGGCTCCTATCAATAGTACCACAGGATCCTCGGGTGGTGGTGGTACATATGGCACTATCGCCAGGGGATGTATGTTTAGAGCATCCACCTCCATCACCTCTCCCTCTCCTCTTGCCTCCCCCTCTCCTCTCGCCTTCACCATCTCTGCATCTCCATCCCCTCTCTCCTCTATCGACCTCCTCTCCTCCTCCTCTGCTATGTGGCTAGCCTCCTCTCATCATCTGAACCATATCCCAATGCTCCCACAATCGGTTGTACTGTGGTAATCTGTCTTGGCTGCCCCTCTACCTACCATGTTGAGTAGTGCACTGTCGTCCCCACATCTATTGGCCCTCCCCTCCATGGGTACTGTGTCCCACATCTCCCATGCATAATCCACTATGATCGGCTCCCCCATAGTGTTGTCGACTCCCTCGTGATCCTCTAAAACCTTTGTGGTC
The DNA here is from genome assembly GCA_007258455.2 of Sequoia sempervirens. Classification (NCBI taxonomy): domain Eukaryota; kingdom Viridiplantae; phylum Streptophyta; class Pinopsida; order Cupressales; family Cupressaceae; genus Sequoia; species Sequoia sempervirens. The sequence goes on along the minus strand of VDFB02281492.1, from coordinate 99,060,866 downwards.
CTGCAAAAATATCATGTTGAATCCTGAACTGTTTGGTGACCCTGTCTAGTCTGTGCAGCTCTACTATGAATGGATCCCATCCAATCATATAACACACTAAAAATAAATAACCCCTGTGTCTCTGATCATAATCCCTCCACCCATGGAAGCGTCGTGCCATGTACGGTCTCCATGTAATATCCTCTAATCTCAAACTATCCAATCTTCACCGCCATCCCTCTGAATCCCCCACTAACTGGTAGTGCAGCCTGAATTCGTACTTTGTCCCTCACCAGTACGCTACTAGTAGTGTCTCATCCCTGACTCCAACAACCAATATGTCTAGCCTGGCCATGTTGATGTGCTCCCATGCCCACACCTGAAGCAGTGTCACATGGGTGACGCTTAGTGCTCGTCTATAATAGATGGTGTGCATATCTCGATAAAGTTGTGCTAGTACGCATGCTCCCCATGCAAACTCCCCCTCTCTCCTCTCTATAATTTTTCTGAAAACCTCAATAATCTTGAGGCTACAAAAGCGTCCACTCCTATCTGGCAATAGGATCTCGCTGATCAAGCTACAGAGGTATAGTGGCAAGGTTGGTACATGCAACCCCAGGCAAGCATCCAGGTCTAGCTCCCTCCCCTAAATCGGTAGCTCCACTCGTCCAAACACTGCCTACAGGATCTCCTCCATTGGTTGGGTATGAGCCCAGCTAACCAAGTGCCCTCGGACGGGCAACTACAAAATCCTCTATACATCCTCTAATGTCACTGTCATCTCCCCTATCGAGAGATGGAAGGTCAACGTCTCTAAGCTCCATCTCTCCATCAGTGTTGTCAGAAGTCCTCGGTGCGCTTGGATGTTGGGATACCCCAACTTGTACAAGAGATCCATGGTTGTGGGCATTCATCGCCCCGCGTGTCACCTCTAGAACAGTTGAATGCCTCTCTCGCGTTCTCAATGACTCAAAGTTTTGCATCCATACAGAACATTTTTTAGCTTTTCTCATATTTTAGGTCTTTCTTGTCATTTTCATCCCTGCCTTGAATTTGACGAATTCGCCTCTGTGTAAGGAAAATTCACCCTTTTCCCTTTCCCAACACATTCACCTATCCATCCAGCGGACTCGCCCCTTTGTCATCCTTCGGCGAATTCGCCCATTTTCTGAGCAAATTTGCCCCTTCCTTGTCTCAGCACAAATCCGCTTGTTTTGTCCTCAGAGGGGAAGTCATATTCACCCTTTTTCCCTAAGGGGTGATTTCATATCCACCCCTACATCTTTTCCTTGTCAAGTGGTGAAGTTTCACTCACCCTTTTCCCCCGAAAGGCAGATTTGAATTCACCTGTTTCCCCTTTTGATGAAATTTCTTTCGCCTTTTTCCAGTTTTGATGAATTTGCATTCGTCTATCTCTAGTGCATCCACCCCTGCATTGCACGATCCTGCCCCTTTCCTCAGAGAGGTGATTTCAAAATCACCCCTCCCCCAATGTATCCACCCCTGTCCCCTTTCTTCACCCATCCTTATGGACGAGCAAATTTTCCTTTTGGATGGGCGAATCTTCCCACCCATGGCGAACCCACATACCTAATCTACCCAATCCCAAATTAAATTATGCTTAAAAATTCAAATCAAATCACAAAGTGGGATTTTGAATCCTACTTGGTGCGGTACTGCTCTAATAAAACTGGCAAAGCTCCTCACCTCAGTGGATGAGCTCATCATCCATGAATCTCTCGTCACCACTCCCGTCAGCCATCCTCGTCACTCTTTCTCTCTCTCTTATCTAGTCAGCTGTCAAGTATGCAAAAGGTAAATAGTAATTTTTCAAATTTACTATTTATAATTTTTTCTTTTGCACCTATTTAGCCTTTTAAATTTTGGTAATTTTTACCCTTTATTTAATCTTTTATTAATTCATTTACCCCTTTTCTTTTGTAGGCTGCCATTTGCACCCCGTTTCTCCGTTTTCCTCTGTTCAAAATTCATTCTTCATGGTTTTTCGTGCTCTATCGTGTGGTACCCTCTATTTCTCCATATTGAAAAGTTGCTTTGGGCCCCTTTTCTTCCCCATCTACCCTCTCGAGGGGGGCATACCCTGCCATTTTCCTCCATTCTTCTGTCCTATCCACTTCCTTGCGACACCAGGGCATTCTCCTTTATTTCTTATGATTAGAAAGCCTACACAACTTTTCCTGCACTAGATTTTCCTTGCGACACCGAGGCATCATCTAACATCCTTTTCTTCTATTGATTCGTTTGTATTTTATTTATCTTTGAAACACTATTATTCTAACAGTATTTCAAAGAGGGGCAAAATGTAGACACCTAAATTTGACCACCCCCATATGGTCAAATTCACCCCTTTCTATTCCTCTGTCCCACATCCCTCATCCGCATTAATTAAATAATTTATTATTTGATTAATATTATCTTGCAACTTAATGTCCCTAAGGTATTTAATAAATCAATTAAATACCTTATCCCCTTTTCCTCTCTAAATTAAATAAATACCCCAATTTATTTAATTTAGTCACTTTTCCTTTATGAATTAAATCAATTTTTAATTCAAAATTTTCTCTCTCCTCATGTCACATCCTCCATAATCCCCTCTAATCCAGGTTAATTTAATTAATCTATGATTAGGATGTGCACACTCCTAATCATCATTAGGGTCACATCCTCCATAATCCCCCCACTTGCCTCTAATTTGTCATTAATTCATCTAATCATGCATTTGCAAAACCTTAATCACTTAATTAGGTCAACCTAATCTCCATGCCATTTATGGCATATGTCCTAAGTCAACTGCATTAAATGCTTTCTCCTTTTGAAGAAGGAAACCCCTTACCTATGTGAATTTTTAATTCACATTTAATCCCCCAATGTATTTCAAAGAATTTTAAATTCTTTCTCTCATCCCCATATGGATATTTGAGGAATTTTTAATTCCTCACATGTCCTCTCACCCACATGTGGACAAGGACCTCCTTTATGAGGAGATCTTATCCAAATCCCAAGGTATTATGTAGTACCTCCATGTCATGTTCACATCATCTCCTCTTTCCATCTCACCTGCCACATGTCAAGATGTGAGGGATTGTGAGTTCTCAACTCACCCTGGCCCTCCATTGTTTAGAGGAACTTCCCCTAAAAATGGTGGAATTTTCCCTCATTTAAAACCAACAAGCAATCAATCCACTTGAGCCTTCAAGCAACTAAGCACTCACTCAAGCATCCAAGAATTCCACCATTGTTGCAGCACCTTTGAGCTCACATATTGCATTCATCACAATACCCACAATTACCATTGCATTCCCCGTCATTTAAAGATCATTTAGAGCTAGGTTTCAAGCTATTTTTCCTACAAAGGAGCACACATTCAAGCAATCTAAAGGGCCAACCAAAGCTATCAATTCAAACAAGGTAAAAAGTTCCATTTCCTTGTGTTTTGTTTGAGTTCATCTTAGGCCTAATCTTGAGTGTTTGTTGGTGTTTTTCCTTGGTTACATTAGTTTAGTTTTTGCATCTTAGGGTAGGAAAATTCACTTGCACACAGTTCCTTTTGTTGTTGATGAAACCAAATTTCATGAAAATGTCTAGTAATACAATTTGTATGCCTTGTTGATGCTTCAACATTTTGGAAAACTATAATATCTAACAAGAGCTACCTCCATTATGCTTTCATGGGTGTTAACATCCCAATCCAAAGTTATGAGATCCATTTTGATAGTATCCTCCAATCGTGGCAGCCATGAGAGCCATAGCTCATCATTATGTCATCACTAGAGACTCTAAATAAAGACTATGAAACCACCCACGTAGTTTCCTTGGCTTCTCTCACCTCCAAACATCATCAATAGACATTAGTGCTTACCATGCATCTATGAACTATTGAAAGAGATGCAATGACTAAGGATAAAGAAGGAGATACCAGTAAAAAATCCAAAGCAAATGACCCAGACATTTCCCGCATTACCACAAGAAGACCCAAGAATCATTGTCCAGTAATACGGTGGAGTATACAAGTTTACCACATCACCGCAAGAGGACCCTAGAGTCAGCGCAGTATGGCGGTGGAGCCATCAAGCAAAGTGAAATTTTATAAACTACCATAAATGTTTTTGGAAAATAATTATGAATTTATTTTGGGGAACAGATAATTTCTACGACAGGCATAATTTGAGGAGTGTGTGGGAGAGCTAGTTCAAATTGAAAATCAAGAAGCAATAGAATACCATGCCTGGTTGTGCACCTAGCTCAATCACGTGTAACTTTGAAGTGAGCTACCCTCTAGTGATTGTTTTTTAAGCAAATGAAATAAGGATGGAATGATTTTCATTGCCTGCAATGTACAGAAAAACAAAATCAATGTTAGGAAACACTCCACAAATTTTAGAGACAAGATGAAAATGGAAGCACAAAAAGAAAGAAGCATCTGATATGGTAGAGAAAATAATCTCAAAGAGTGGAAGAGAGTTTTACCTTAAATGATGCAAATGTGACTACATAGGATTCTAGAGCTTGACTTCGTTGTTGCTCTATAGAAAACAACTACATGTTCTCCTTAACAAGTTGTGGCCTCTATCTATAGAATTTTGTTACTGTCAATAACAACCGTAAACCCCATCAATTAAGGAATATAATAATATCACATCCATTAGATATTACACACCTCAAGTGCTCCTGGAGAAATTCCAATCAAAACAAGCCAACTTTCAATAGGATCACATCGATAATTTATTATTTGGTTGCATGTTAAATTGGTTGTTTGCTCAAACATTCAGACAAGATCAAAATCCCCTGTATGCCCTAATAATTTGACATGTTAAAAATAAATAAAAACATAATAAAGCACATCGGCAACAAAAAAAAAACTTTGCATGACTACACAAAAATAGAATTTTAGTCAAATTCAATATTGCACCTTTCTTTGCTTTAGGAATATTACTAGCACCTTCGTGTGCAATGGGTATGCCGAAGACATGTGAAAGGTTTTAGCTTAAACAAAACTACAATTTATTTATAAATAAAATAGTTTTTTATGCTAGAAATGACTACCAATTATTTTGACCTCTTTAACATGTTCCATTGCCATCCAAACAAAACAGATTTAAGATAGGTCCCCAATTCAACTTCCCTACTCACATCATGGGAAAATATTGATTATATATGTATATCCAATAATAAAATTTGTAGATTATTACTAAGAATTCCACCTTTAAGTGTGTCTCATTTTAAATGAATAACAACTATAGAAACATATTAACCCTCTCAATTACATCATTCAAAGATCTAATATGAAAGGAGAGAAAGTTCCAAATATTTTTGACAATTAGTTAAATAGTTTCCCAAAAAATGAGCTTTGATCAAAAATATATAAATTAGAATCTTATGATCTTTGATCAAAGATAAATATATTATATGCATTAAAGATAAAAACATGTTGCCCCATGAAACCTTACAAGGCTAAAAATATGCAAACACATGTTCAAGATGAATACCTGAATAAATGTTTGTTCTAGAATTATTGTGAAGTTGCCACACATATCTAGGCAACTTCACATGCAATAAGTCAAAAAAAAATCCTTGCACCAAAATTTTAAGAGTATCCTTAAAACAAAGTAGCATATTCAAATATTAAAGGGCTTGTTGAAACATGCACATCCATGGTAAATTACAAGTCATCAACAGTCAAACCTGCAAAGAATGAGAAAGAGGGGTTAGAACTACTTGCACACATTCTTTCCAAGAGCGAGCACATATAAAATTGGATATAAAGCAACCAGCATTACTATTAAAACACTTTATAAACCTCAAGTGCCATGGTACATTACAATATCAAACAATATCCATTAAAAGATTGAAAAGAGACAAAAAAAATCATCCTTGAATGTCTGCAACTATGTTCTTAAAAATATACAAACTTATCCTTCAATCCCTACAATCATGTTCTAAAATTACATGGAAAACAGGTACATTTCTTCATTAAAATGACAAAAACACAAATCTTATCTAATATATTTAGTAGATCAAACATAGACCACCAAGAAAAACTAATCGAGGGTAAACTTTAATTGTACTACTTGAATAAAATCATAAACAGATAAAGGTTGTTTCAGACCCAATCAGTTTGTATTTGAATGTATTGGAGGATGTGGAAATATGGAGCATGAAAAGAAAAATGTCTAGAATTTTATGTAAATCTGTAAATAGAATATGTATATTGAAGGAAATGTAAACTCCTAAATCCTTGATAATCTAAGCAAGGAATTTTTCTACAATGATATTGAGTTGGCTGCTTGGTCACCTAGCAGATTGTTTTTTTAGGGATATACACACCATTATATAAAGGATGTCTTATGTGGTAGAGATAGACTCTGCATATTCATAATTGATATGTTTCAATATGTATTCATTACAGACATTTTCATGCATATTCATATCCACTTACATACATGCATATATACACTCTATCAAATATCTTTTCTTTTAGGATTAACCACTTGGAATATTTAATACTCAAGTGATTCTTTCAATGAGCTATCATTGTTACACTCATCTCTTTATATATAGAAATATATGTGTATATACATACAAACACACAAGTACATGTATATGTGTATACACATAAACACAGATATATTAATGTATGTATATATGTATATAGTAAATTATATATGTAGATTTCTCTCAATCACCATTATATGGGCATTTGCATCAAGTTAAAAATTGTTGAATTAGGTATTTACTTGTATGTACCCCATATGTTGTTGGTGCAGGGTTGGGACATGCCTTGATTACAAAGCATGCTCCCTAGATTTGGGGACATTTAAAATATATTTTTTCCTAAACATAAAGCAAATAAAAAAACACTAAGCAAACTTGGATATATATGAACAATTTACAGCCATTGAAGAGACATTTTGCATTATTTTATCTTTATATTTTCAAGTACCAATACATTGAATTGGGAAGTAGCTACACATTCAGACACATTTATGCATCTCTCTATGGTTCAATGTTTCATTGAGCCCTCCAATTCTATTTTCTAGGGATGCAGGGAAGAGGGAGTAGGTGGAAATCTGAAAAGTGAATGCCTGGAAGCTCCCCTAAAATGCAAGGAATATAATTTGAATAGGAAATTACCACGGGAATAGGGCGTACGTGATTGGGCCAGGAGGATGAGAAAAAAGGAAATGCAAAACAAAGTGATGATTGACAAGTTTTGCACAAGGAATAGCTATATTAGTATATATGAACAATAAAATGCTCTTTTATAGCTATATAAAAATTAAACTTCTAATTAGCAAGCAGTGCAACTATTTTTCTTTCATGAATTCACTATAAATTCTAGTTGACCAATAAGCACACCAGAAGATTTTAACTTAGTATGGTGATCCTCAAATCATAAAACCATAAACATGTCAAACAAGACCCGATTTATATCACAAGCATTGAAAATGACCATGTGAGAGGAAGACTCATCTTGAAGGAAGATAAAACTGATCGAAACCATGGTTGGAGGTAGAAGCAGGCCCTAAGTCCATATCAAATGTAGGCATTGAAGAATTAACATCATCATTATCACTAAATGAGGCAAAGAAAATTTGATAATGCCCATAGAAATTAAGCTTAGATTGGAGGGCCTAGTGTGGTAATCTTGTGGGAGTGCAATTAAATTTTCTTGGGAGCTTTTATCACAACTACCAAAAATTAGAGAGGAAGTCAGCAATGAGCATCTGTTTTGATCTCTTGGATTATGGATGAGGAGTGAGGAGAAGTTGTATTTTTGTGAAGAACATCATATGTACTGCACCCAATGTGATAGAAGGAGGTGAATGAAATTAATTTGATGGCTAATTGTGGAGCAGAACGTGGTCTCTTTAATTTGTCACCAGTCCTTACTCTCCAATGCTTATACTTAGCCCCACTCACCTCATACCTCCACTCATAGACATATTTTGAGTTATTTCTCTATTCTATATCCCACTCTTTCTGATCCTTCAAGCTCATGTAGGGTTGGCAATCCTCATCTACAGTCCCTTATTTTGTGTGATACATTGGACCATTGGCCTGCACCAATGAGATATAGTGATTCTTAGATGAGCATTGTACACAAAATCAAGACTAAAATGAGAATAAACATATACTATTTGAGAGAACCCTTGATAGCAAGCACCATTCTATCCTCCTACCAAAAACCAAGATTTAGAAAGTTTTAAGTAAGGCTTATATACATATATAGACTTGTGTAACTTTTCTACTTTTCACTGGATCACTACCAAAGTTTTATTTATGTTATATCCCTCTGCCTAGATAAATCTCCTCCTCAATATAGGTAAACGTAAAGATAATTTATTAGGCCACTTCCAAGAGAGACATCAAATTCCACAAGGAGATTATTTTCCATTTACCTTATTTATTGTTGGAGATTTTTTTTTCATTTACCTTATATACTATTCCAGATTCAAACATGCAACCTATGGCGTATGTATGCCTTCCAATATGTGAGCATTAACTCATGTCCTTAATACAAAGAAAATAATTACAAAGGTTAATCCATGCCATGGATGATGCTGAAAAAAGAATTCAGTCATAAAAGGATTGAAATAATTTCCCACCACATGCAAGTTTCCAGCCTAACATCATGGATTATGGTATACCTATAGACATGTAAAATTGACTTAACACTTATCACAAAATAGAATGTCTTGAAACGACTTGGAACAACTCTGAATCAACTTAGAACGTCTTGGAACAACCCAGAACGTCTCAGAATGACCCCAAAATGACTTGGAACAACTCTGAATCAACTCAGAACATCTCAAAACAACCCCGAAATGACTCAGAACAACTCTGAATCAACCTAAAACGTCTTAGAATGACCCCGAAACGACTCAGAACAACTCTAAATCAACCCAGAACATCTTGGAACAACCCCAAAATGACTCAAAACAACTATGAATCAACCCGAGACGTCTCAAAACTATTTTGAATCATCTCAGAACATCTCGGAACATCTCGAAATCATCCCATGACATCTCGCAATGCATTGAATGGCATCGAACGACATTCAAAACCCTATTTCCTCTATTAATTGAATAATACAACATTATTTAATTAATTCACTTCTTCATCATTCTCGACAAATCGAATAAATACCGTTTATTTAATAAAGTCTTGAAAACCCTAATTTTACTATTAATCGAATAATACAATGTTATTTGATTAATTCACATTTCATCATTTTCGACTAATTAAATAAATTACTTTTATTTAATAAAGTCCTAACCTTATCTCATTTTGTCCTTATTAGTCAAATGACACAAACTATTTGATTATGTCACTAATTCACCTTATTCCTCAAAATTAATTGAATTATTAAAATCATAATAATTTAATTATCACACTTCCCTCCAAAATTTGAATAAACTAAATCAAACTATTCAAATTAGCAAAAATCAAAATCAAAATCAAAATGGAATTTAATTAATTAATTAATTAAATAAATTAAGTAATTTATTTCTCACCCACTTTTTGATTGAGAAAATCATGGATTGCTAACTAAGCAATCTATTTTAGTAACTAAGCAATTTAATTTTGCTAACTCAACCATCTAATTCCTAACTCAACCCTAACTGGTCAATCAATTGCTAACTAAACAATCAAAATCCTAACTAGCCAATCTATTCTTCAATAACCCTAATTGTGCAATCAACTTTGCACAATCTCCTCATGTCTAAATCCTCTCAACTCATTTTGACCATTGATCTGGATATTCTCCAACGTGATCTTGACCGTCGATTCAAAATTGTTTTTTCTATATAACAAGCCTTTATCTTCACAAATGAGGATCAGAATTTCAACTTACCTTTTGCAACAAAGTGTTATTGCAATCACCATTGATAGAGCTTCAACCTTTTCAGTCAACCAAGCATCAATCATCAAGCTTTTGTATGTAAGCAATGGAGGCTTTGCAATGATATGAACAAACCAACATCATGCAAATACACTCCAACATGGGATGGTAATCTCTTCTTGTGTTATTTGAATTGTTTTTGTTAATCTTAGGATCTCATTTCATTCAAATAGCTTAGATTTGCATATTTCATGAGTGATGGAATAGGATAGATTAAGTGTTTTTGAATTAGATTAGTTTCTTATTTCAATCTTGCATTTAATCTTGTTTTTCGCATATTTCCTGATGGATTCCTTCCCCCTCACACATTCTAGCACACCTGGTGGGACCTAGGTCCTCCTCACTAACATTTTTATGAGCTAAGTTGCAAGTTATAGGGTTCTGGGAGCTTTCAGAGACATTTCACGGACTACCCAGCAAAAGCTCGCTTTTGACTAGAAAAATTTATGAGCTTTTTCCACAAAGATCAGTGCCTTTGCCATGGGAATGGCGCCTTTTCTCTAAAACCAACTCTTTTTTTCTCTAAAAGCACCTTTTTTTTAGGTTTGCGCCTGTACGAAAAATCTAAGCTTTTGCCAGAATTCTGAGCTTTTGCAAAAAAAATTCTGAGCTTTTGATTTTTCTTCTGAGCATTTTCTCTGGAAGACAAGTGCATGGATCCTGCACTATTGTAATGACCCTTCTTACTAACTTATTGGTTGTTTTGTAGGAATTAATGGATTTCTATGCAGGATTGTGAAAAATACTAACTTGTTTCGTACAGAGAAGACGATCGGTCCAAGATTTTTTGAGATACCATTTAATTTTGCTTATTAACTTAGGAATATCCATTTGTGCTTAAAAATGAACAAAAAAAACTCTCAAATTTCCAATTTGGTGCTTTTAAAATAAACATTTTCAAAGCTTTCTAAGGTAGGAATCTCCATTTGGTGCTTAAAAATGAACAAAAAAAAATTCTCACATTTCCAATTTGGTGCTTTTAAAATAAAAAATTTCAAAGCTTTATAAGGTAGGAATCTCCATTCAGTGCTTAAAAATGAACAAAACAAACTCACATTTCCCATTTGGTGTTGATAAAATAAACAATTCAAAGCTTTCTAAAGTAGGAATTCTCTTTCGGTGCTCATAAGAAGAACATAAAACACTTCAATTTGGGGCTCTAAAAATGAACACATTTCATGTTTCCATAGTTAGGAACCTTTAAATTTGGTGCATAAAAATAATGCAAAACATTTTTCACTTTGTTGACACACGAACGATTTATATTTGTTGACCATTTAAAGACCAACCCTGATTTTCTTAGAAACATTTCAACTTTGGGGCTTAAAATGAACAAAATGTTTTTGTTATTTTCACTCCATTCTTATCTTAATTGTTTGATGTCCTAAACATTTCAATTGGTGCAAAGATAAAAAGAACATTTCATTTTTTCTCACATATTCTTGGGGATAACACCGCTTGAGGTGTTTAAAATAAATCAATTTGCAATGAATTGTCTTTTGTGCATGCATTGATTGGAAAGTTAAAGTGTTTTTTCTTCTCCCCTCACACCATTTTGGCGATCTTGGGTGAGCGAAGAACATTTTTGAGCTTCACATTTATTTTAAAAGTTTTACCTTTTTAGAGGGCCTACCTATTGAGACACATCCCACACTAGAGAACTCATAGGCAACCCAAGCAGTACTTTCGTTCTGGACCGATATATAAATCTTTTGTGAGTGTGAGGAAAGTTCATCACTTATCGGGTGCAAATTTCCTATACAGATGTATTCTTCCTCAGTATCCTTGTGATGCGTAAAAACCCGAAAGAGCTGGAAGGTTCTTAATTGAACAAAACACCACATGTGTAAGTGCCCAAAAATAATATCCGCAGAACATGACTAAGAGCCAATTGTTTTAGAATCCACCCTATTATCCAAAACATTCTCTGAAAGTGGTGCATCGAAATTTACTTCTGAGAATTTACTTTCCAAGTCTGACTATAGGCCTATGCCATAAGTCGCATGTAAAATCATCTCTTCAGAGCATGAGGCAGGCCCACCTAAGAGGATGGTTTCTCTCCACTAGGGTTGTAATTGTTTCAACTTGCCCAATTACATTCAAAAAAAAATTGTGACATAAAATTTTGTGTTTGATTTAAAAGAAAAAGAACACATCAAAACAAACATTGAACAAATATGGTCAAACCACAAACCCTTTGAATTAGTGTATACTTGCGAAAGAAGCCTTATGTTTGCACTCCTTGAAAGGATTTATCCTTAAAAGGTTTCCGAACATTTTGGTTTTATTTTTAGGTTGCATTGATCAAAGTAAACACTTTGGTAACTATGGCTTGGGTTTCGTGATTTCACAACCTAAGCTATAGACATTCAGGTCACATAAAGTCCATGCTTGTGAGTTAGTCCAGTGCTATTATATCATTTTCCATACTCAAGAACACAATGGAAACAAACACAAAGAGGTTACAAATTGCCATTCCAACTCACAATATTTTTTGCTAAAACACTTAGATTGCTTATAAGGTCATTACTTGAACAAGATACTTGGAAAACAAAATTTGTCACAAAGTCTATCACTCATTATTCCCATACTACTTATTTGAAATCAAAATCCAACAAAACATTAGGATCATTCCTCCACTCAAAAAATCTATGATATCAACAATTACTTGGAACTCATAGATAGTTCAAGTATCTTTCCCACAACATATCCTCTAGATCAAGAAGTGGAATATCAACCCTAGCTCTTCAGCATTTTGTTTTCCAAAAAGTAGCTACATTCCAAAACAACACTCAAACTTTAGGGTTTTTGAGTTTCATAACAAATCACCCCATACCACCACACCTTATGACCATTTGGCGACCCACAACTCTTGTTCAACAACCAGGCCTTGTAGCACCTATTATTCAACCTAGCCTTACGCACATTGAAAGTGCCCAAACTGACATCATCAACAATTTGAGAACGTTCATTTTTGAGAAAAATGAAACACCCCATCAATTTCTCACTACATCCATCATCTTAAACAAAGAGGAATAAAAGGAAAACATAGCAGTTGGATGACCCATATTACTACCTCCCACCTGGAAATAGGTATTGATTGACCTTACGAAAGGGTATTAAACGCCATAAACCACCTCACAACACCACCATACCTTATGACCATTTGGAGACCCACAACTCTCGTTCAACAACCAAGGCTAGCCGCACTAATCTTTCATCCAGGTAATGCACATATTGAAGGTGCACAAACTAACATCATAAGCAATTTGAGAACATTCATTTTTGAGAAAAATGAAACACCCTGCCAATTTCTCACTGTATCCATCATCTTAGATGAAGAAGAAGAGAACATAGACATAGCAGCTGAGAGACCCGTATTACCACCCCCCACTTGGCAATAAACATCCTTATTCACCCATGATCTCACATAGAGTTAGGATCCCCAAAGTAAAGACTATAGGTCGTTATTCTCGACTTAGACATCTTAAACCAAAAGCTCTCAGGAAACACCTTGCAACACTACAAAAAAATAGAAACAAACTGATGGAAAACTTTTATAGATGTGCTTCCAAGAACGATCCAGATTTGTACATGTTATTTTTTGGTCAAAACCCAGGTCTTTTTCATGATACTAAACTTCTCTAAAGAGGAAAACCAGATTCACATACCTAAATATACCCTCTTATTTAGGTCAACATTGGATTTAAAAAAAACTTTAGGGGTCTAGCACCATTTTTCCTACGTTGAGATCCAAATTGTTTATGACAACCACGAGGTCACAACACAAAAAGAAAATGGAAGCAAACAAAACCAACACTAGTATCCCACCAACTAAAACCATAGGTGATGAAAGTAGCCCTTGGGGCTATAGGCCAACTGATCTTGAAACACCACAGAAGAGGCCTATGTATAGAAATACCTTCAATGAAGAGGAATTAAATCATAAATAGGAGGTAATTGAACAAAATGACCAAGACCCAAATAGAGTGGTCATAGAAGAAGTAGACATAGAGGAAGAAATAAATGAGGATGAACTGTTCAAACATTCTAACAACCCCAAGGTTCTTAAACTAATGGATAGGCTATTGAGAAAGGATCCAAACTCCTATTTCTTCAAGTTAGCACAAAGTGGTGCTAAATTACCAGTGGATTTCAATGTAGAAGCTCTCAAAGATGCCAACCTTATTCCCTTAGGAGATAACTCAGTTGTAAGATAGATAACTGAACCTCTAGAGATGCCAAACATGCCACCTATGTTCTCACAACATGATGGTCAACCCAAAGAGAACCCCTTATTTAGAAAACCAACTCAGGTTGAATAGGTAGTAGTAGCACAACTGTATCAAGGAGGACCATCACGATATGAACCACCAAACAACAATCCTCCTCCCAAACAATATATACCTCAAAATACCTCAAACATTGACCCATCCCAAAACATTCAATACCTTCAACAAGGTGGAACACAGGGTCCCCCTTCTAACGATCAATACCTTCAATAGGGTGGGACACAAGGTTCCCCTCTGAACAATCGGTACCACCAACAAAGTGGACCATATGGTCCCCTTTTGAACCAACAATACCAACTGCAAGGTGTGCCATAGAGCACCCTTCCTCAGTCGTCCTGCTCGCAAGCTATCCTGATAATGCATCAATAGGGTAACCTTCAATTTAGTCCTGCCTTGCAGCAAGGTGTGCCCCAGAGCGCCCTTCCTCATTCTTCCTACCAAAAAGGTGTCCCAATAATGCATCAACAGGGCAACCTTCAGTTTAATGTTTCCCAGCTACAAGGTGTGCCATAGAGCGCCCTTCCTCATTCTTCCTACCAACAAGGTATCCCAATAACGCATCAACAGGGTAACCTTCATTTTAGTACTGCCCAGCAGGAAGGTGTGCCTCAGAGCGCCCTTCCTCAATTTTCCTACCAACAAGGTGTCTCGATAATGCATCAACAAGGTAACCTTCTATACACTTCATCTCAGCAAAAAGGAGTTAACCCTCCTTACACCCATCAAGGATCTAACCCAGTATATGACCAAAATGGTTACCAAGGTCTCATACCTTCACAATATCTGATATATGACCCAAACATGGTGAGACAGTAAGGCTATTATACATAGAACTTGCAAAAAAACATGCCAAAAATGGACATGGAAACAAAGCTAGAAGTAGTCACCTAACAGGTAGCGGGCATGCAAGTTGGAAAACAAAAGAAAACATATACTATCTAAGAGATATTCCCATTCTCATTCGATCAATCTATCACTGCAATACCCTTTCCAAAGAATTTTGAAATAACTAGGTTTGACAAAAAAATATAAAGGAATAGGGGATCTAGTATAGCATATACGAGATTTCTCGATATCATGCATGGAAGTACAACACAATGACTCATACGTCATGAGACTATTTTGATGCAGCTTTGCGGGGCATGCTATGGAATGGTTCACCCGTTTGACACCAACAGTCAAAAACTTTGATGAATTGTCTAACAAATTCATAAGTCACTTCTTCAA
The DNA here is from genome assembly GCA_007258455.2 of Sequoia sempervirens. Lineage (NCBI taxonomy): Eukaryota > Viridiplantae > Streptophyta > Pinopsida > Cupressales > Cupressaceae > Sequoia > Sequoia sempervirens. The sequence continues at coordinate 99,045,443 of VDFB02281492.1, read as the reverse complement.
CATTGAACAAGATGTCACTATTACAAGCTTGTCCACAATCAAACAAAATCAAGGAGAATCTTTTATCTCCTACCTATAGCAATGGAGACACAAGGCTAGTAGATGTAAATGGCCCATTCCTGATAAGGAATTGGTAGACATATTCATTACCAACGTCTTAACTAAGATCAATTATCGGCTCACAATGTTATGTCTAGTAGACTTTGAAGAAACCATTGAGAAGGGATTGAATATTGAAAGAGCCCTCATTGCAAGAGGTGCCCTTAAAATAAATAGCTCAAAAGATAGTCCATTTACTTCAAATGAGAAACCTAAAGTCTGGGCTAAAAACAAAAACGTCACAAACAATGGAGTGGTTGATGCTAGAACACTATGGTCGTCATAGAACATAGTTCCAAACAAACCATAGGTAGCATAGACAAGCTAGGTTCTAAACAATGCACAAACAACCAAAATACCTATTCCAAGAACAATCAAATTGTGAACCCATAAATGAATCAGGGGGGACAACAGAGGTAGTACAATCAACCAAGAAGGAAATTCACAATTCTAGGCGAGTCATTAGAAATAGTCATGTGCAAACTAGTGCAACAAACCTCCTCAAAACTAATGATCATCCAAACTATGAGGAACCTAGTTTCAAAACACCGTGGTATAACGATAAGGACTTGTGTGACTTCCATATGATCAAAGGACACACCACAAACAACTGCATGAGACTCAAGCATCTTATCCAAGATTTAATAGACAAAGGGGAGGTAGATGTCAAACATCATCCTGGGAATAAGGACCTGCAAATATACACAAACCCAATCCCAAACCATGCCAAAGGAATGACAAAGGAAAGAAACAAGAGTACCATAACGCCAATTACACTTATGGGGACACAGTTTTAGGAACCCTCTCACAAGTTGATGATAATAGGGAAAACGTGGTAACTCTACGAGGAGACAATAACTATAATGTAACCACCCACCGAGGAAGAGTTACAATTCAAGGAGCACCACCCAAACCTACAATCAAGTCACCCAATGACTATAGTATTGTAGAACAATTAAAGAAAACATCTTCCTTAATCTCAATTTTAGAGTTGTTAAAACTATCACCTGACCATAGGGAAATACTTGAAAAGGAATTGAAAACAATAGTCCCTAATGACCTCAATCCTAGTCAGTTTCAAGCTATGGTTGGTAAAATCACACAAAGTAATCACCTAATATTTTATGAGAAAGATCTACCCCAAAGAACATTCCATAACCAAGCCCTCTACATAGAGGTGGGTGTTCATAAAACCATGGTCAAATGGGTACTGATAGATAATGGTGTAGGTTTAAACATTTGTACCTTAAAATTTGTCAAACAACTGGGGTATTCTGACTATGTGATTGAAAAAGGAAAAAGTATCACAATAAGGGCTTACGATGATCTAGAAAGAAATTTTGAAGGAACAATCAGGTTACCAGTGCAGATAGGGTCAGCCCTAACATAAACCAATTGTCAAGTACTGGATCTTAAGCTACCATACAACCTCCTACTGGAATGACCTTGGATCCATGCCTTACAAGAAGTCCCTTCCACTTGTCATCAATACCTAAAATTCCCCCATGAAGGAAAATAGATAACACTATATGCCGATCTTGAGCCTTTTCATTTATGTGCCAAGTTAGAGGAGAAATACAATAAAATCCAACGTGTGCCTAGCAATGACATAGCATTCCACTCCTTTTCTTATATTGACCCTTCAACACTTCCATCCACCTCAACCAAGAACACCTCAAGTGACCAACCAAAAATGGAAGTCAAGATTCAGGTACTTGACAAGGGTAATGGGAATTACTTTTTCAACCAAGCATTTTGTATCGGCATGCTTCCACCAACACCCAGAGTATATGGAGTTCCAAAAGAGATCAAGATAGTACAAATGATTGTCAAGCCCACTATTTTCACTAGGTGGGGAGACATGCAAGATAAAATATTTGAGGACTTTTTATCTATGATCTACAAGGAGAACAAAGAAGAACCAGAAAAGCCACAACCTAATTTTGACCCTACTATTAGAGTTTATCAATTAGTTAAATAGATGGGGATATAATGGAAAATGTGGCCTTGGGCTACACAAACAAGGTCGGTCAGAGCCTATTATAGTAGAACAAAGGAAGAAGAATATGGGGCTAGGTTATGAACCAAAGGATGTGGTTATTCCAAAAACTAGACGAACCTCTTGGAAGAAGCAAGAAACTTTTGCTAGCATCAAGGAAATGGATACCTATCATACCTTAGACAATGATTACCAGTTGAAGACTTATTTGATAACTTTAGCATTGATAGGTTCCCTCTCCAACATATTCAAACCATTCCCAAAATTTACTACAATTCTGGTACAAACTCAAATGAATATGAGTGGGATTCCCCTTCCTTCGTCACCAGATATGATTCTCCCACTTCTAGCAATGATGACCTAGAAACTCAGTGGGAAAAAGATACCCGAGCCATACTGACCCTTTCATCCACTTCCATAGGCTTTATGGATCAAGATGATAACCTCCCACTCCAATACCCGCAACTCATAGATTGGGATCAACAACAACAGGCACATGTTCTGGATCAATTCTAGAACAATGAGGCAATTGCAAAGTTCATGGGACTTCGAACAGACATACCAATAGGAGACCACAAGATAGGGTTCATCATGGAACTGGAACTGGAGGCATACTTTGGTGGAGATATTGAATCTTTCATTCACAAAAATGAAAGAAAGAACATAAAATTACGGTCCCCTAGAGAAAACCACCTAGTGGCTCTATTGGATCCTGAAAAGAGAAAAATAAAGGACTCATCCGAAGGTGAAAACCTCTTAGAGGCACCTGGGGATGGAAGATTCAATCTCCCCATATCAAAATATTAGGAAAGATCAACATTGCTACTGGAAGAAGTAGAACCATAAATGTTGGCACAGTAGAAGACCCCAAGATAACCTACCATGTTGCATCACTAGACCCAGAAGAAAAGGACAATTTTATACCTTTCATCAATGCTTGGAAGATAAATTTTGCATGGACCTATGCTTACATTCCTGGACTAGATCTAGCATTTGTGGTACATCATCTAGCTGTAAAGCCTGAAGCAAATCCTATCAAGCAAAAACTCGAAAAAATCCATCCACAAATAGCATTACTGGTAAAAGTAGAGCTAAAGAAACTACTAGATGTTGGTTTCATCAGACCCATCGACTATCCATAATGGATATTAAATCTAGTACCAATGTCCAAACCTACTGGGGGCATACAGATGTGCACAAACTTCAGAGACTTGAACAAATCCTGTCTGAAGGATGACTTTCCATTGTCGAGTATCGACATGATTATAGATTTAATAGCAGGGCATGAGATGCTATCCTTAATGGATGGTTTCTCCATATACAACTAGATAAAGATCTCTCCAGATGACCAACACAAAACAACATTTACTTGTGCTTGGGGAACATTTTGTTGAAATGCAATGCCCTTTGGTCTAAAGAATGCAGGAGCGACATATCAAAGAGCAATGACGACAATATTTCATGATATGCTACACACAATCATGGATGACTATGTGGATGACATTCTAGAAAAATTATTCAAAAGGATAGACCACTTGACAAACTTGGCCAAGGTATTTGATCATCTTGAATAGTACAATCTAAGACTCAATCCTAAGAAATGTGTATTTGGGGTTGTTGTGCAGTTTTGCACACACGCCCCACTTGGAGTAGGACCCTCTTTTCAGATGTCTTTCGACCTTTGGTTTTATTGGATTTACTTTTTTAAGGTCTTGACTTGTTGGTCTTGCTGGCTTTGATCCCTCCCTGAGACTTGAATTGGCTAAAATTGAGTTTCAGTCAAAATCCGGGATTTTCCAGCTCTGGCGGGTTTTCCCGGGCTCTGGTTCATTGTCTGGTCATCGCTGAATTTTTTGAATCCAGGTTCTTGCCTGAATCCGAGATTTTCTGGTTCTGGCGGATTTCCCCAGACTGTGCTAAAATCCTGAAGTTTGTTAAAATCCTGGTTTTTGTTGTTTCCACATAATTCATGTTCATACTAATTTTCTGCGTATCTGGGGATTTTCCGAAATTCTGTCCTAGGCTCGGGTTTCCGAATTTTTCAGACACATCTTGTCGCTCATTAATGCTTGCAGTACCTTTGCTCAGGTGCGTATGGGGATGGATTTAAAGTCTTTTAGGCATCATTTTAACTTCATCATTCACTTGTTTGTTGCCTTGGCGTCTGAGTGCTTTCTCCATTCGAGCTTTGAGTATTGATCTTGAGCCGCTTGCGTGTGGATTGTCTGGAGTGCCGATTAAGGTTTTAATTGCTTGGGTGTGCTTGCTTCGTGGCTGCTTCTTCAAGTTCGAGTTTCGTCTGGGTTAATCCATAGTAGTTTATCGATGGCCCTTCTATTTGTTTATGCAATGATTGAGTTTTTTCTGTGTTGAATGATGATCATTTCAGGTCGGCTTATCCTTGGTCACGATTTCCTTCTTATCGAGTTAGGGTTTGACCCACCTCTTCGTGAAAACCTTATCGCCCATGCCATGTGTGCTTGTATGTATTCATTAGATGATGGGTGCATCCATTTGGGAGGGTTCTAGGTCAGATTGTTTGCCCTCTTAGTGCGTAATCTGCCATATTGTGCAAGGTTAGGGTTTTTTCGGTGTTCGGCCCAGAATGACGAATTCGTTATGATTTGTCAATCTTGCACCTGTATTAAACTAACCCCTGCCTTATGAGGATTCGGAGTGCTTTGGATCGATTTTCGTAGATGGTATTTTAAACCTTGAGCTTACCCTGGTTTTCATGGCGGGAGGTTGTTCATCGAAATTAGGGCATCATTGTTTTGCCATGAGGACTCGTCATTTGAGGGCTTTGAGAACTTGAAATCATTTGCATCCTGAATTTTGTTGGTTGGCATCGACTTTGAAATCATTAGAACCCAAGTGAGGGATCTTACATAATCGTTCAGTCGCTGGTTCGCGAGTTGTCTTTTATCGGGTTTCCGGGGTGTCCGCGGAATTCCTGCGCACCCAGATTTTCCCGGTTTCGGCCAATTCCGCGGAGTGTAGTGATTTTCGGAGTTCTTCAAGCTTTCAGAGAAATTTGTCCCATCCGGATTTTTCCGGTTTTCCTGTCTGGTTTTATTTCTTTCAATTCTCCGAAGAAAGGATTTATGCAGTCAATACTAAATGCCAATTTCTTGTTGCCAATAAATGAATTTCATGATTATCTCATAATCTTTGGTCCATACTAACGATTTATTTGGCCTGTGATGTCTTGGCAACAGGAATCCGTCTGGGTCAAATTTCTCTGAAATTCCACCCCAACTGGATTTTCCCGGTTTACAGTGTTTTCCCGGACTGCTTTATTTTTTTGGATTTTCAAAGATTTGCATTTGTGATAGTTTATAATTGCTTTATATGATTTATGCTAATATTTTGGTTGGAATATGAATGATAATTGATACTTATGACGATTTCTTGTAAGTGTAGGTTGAATCAAGCAAGGCTGCAGCAGGAAAGTCCAAAGGTGACACAGAGGGGTCATCCATCTCAGAGGCAGAAAGATTAAGGTTAGATACTAAGAGTCAGCTTCCTGAAAGCAAGATATCTTTCATATGGTACGAAGTTTCTGATACTAATGTTGGAGCTTGGAGATACGAAGAGTTTAAACAAAGGACAGTTGAGAAGAATCTGTCGGTCCTAAGGAATGGAATGATGAAGTCCGGACTAGTGCATGTGGCAGGGTTTCCTCCTGCAATCTAGTGCTATGAGTTGATTTTAGAGTGTGCCCGGCAATATGATTTTGATACACAAAGGGTTGTCAGTACTGAAGGGAGAGTCTTGGCTAATTTCAGTCCTATCTCTATTGCCCAAGCCTTTGACATGCTGGATCTGCCTTCTGTGTGTGCTTTAAACATGGACATGGCCAGGACATATTATGAGAATGAGCCAACCAAGGCTCAACAGATGATCAATGCTTGGTTGGAAAAGCCAAAATCACATCACTCCAAACTGCCCAAGCAGTTGCACAGGGTTAAGTTCAGGTCAGACATTTATGATGCCATAACATTTTTGAGCAGGGTGGCAGGTTTGAAGACTGCTGGAGTGTTAGAGAGTTGGATGGTCCATGTGATCACCAAAGTTGAACAAGGAACCAACTACCACTGGGCGGGACTTATCAGCACCATGATTGACAAGCAGCTGAGGGGCGTCCTAGAGACCAAGAGATTCACCATGTCCTCCTATGTCATGTATGTGCTTGCCAGATTCTACCCATACAAGGGTTTGAATCCACGAGGAATATTCTGATAGGACATAGTCTACGAGGTATACTCGGAGTTGCACCTAGGACACAAGGACTATAGAAGGGCTAATGATGCATTCACAATGCATATTACTAGGATGCTTCAGAATGTCGAGCATGTGAGACTGTCAGATGGAGCAAAAGGGTTGATAAAGAATTATGGGGTCTGGTTCATTCAATTTCCCACCTTCACCTACATTAGAATTGATGGATGCCCGGCCGCTCCATATAGGTTACCTCAGTATCCTACTGATCACATTGTGTTATTGGAGATTGTAAGGCAAATATGTGAATTTGATGCCATAGTCAAAAAGGAGAAGCATAAAACAGGCTTTGGTGGGGATTTCCCTCTGGGAATTGGCGTGGCAGAAGTGTGCCCTTCCATCCAATCAGCGCACACCGCAGGAGATGAATTGGCGGCACATGGTTTCTCCTTCCACTCCAAGAGAACAAACTTTGATATCACTGGGGAAGTGCAAAAGAAGGCTACCAAGGAGTACCGTCATAAGGACAACCTAGAGGACTATTGGGCCAACATCAAGGATGATTTTGAAGCAAGAAAGAAGAGGTACTCTAGGCTTCCTATTGATGCAATCAGACAATACAATGTCAAGTTGATCCCTGACCAACTGGAGGATGATGGAAACCTGGTGCAAGATCATGCCTATGAAGCTGTTAAGGATAGGTCAATCGGAGAAATCAACTGGAATGAGGATGAGGTTACAGAGTTGGAGGACCTAATGGCCCCAGTTATGAAATTCACTTCTTGGTTGAAGCATAAGGTTTGGGAGCTGGAGAGCGAGAAGGTACCTTGTACCTTTAATTTGATGGGAAACCTTAATCCCATGTCTACTTCAGAAGAATCCAGGGAAGAAGACCCCAAAGGGAAAACTAAGAAGAGCTCACCTTTTAAAATAAAGATCAGGGGCCCTAAAGAAAGCAAGCCAGAACCCAAGAGAAATCCAAAAGGAAAGAAAAGAAGTAGAGCTTTGAAGATTGGCAAGTCCTCTGATGAGGAAGAGTTAGAAAAGCCAGCTGGAGAGGATGTTCCTCCACCACCAAAGAGGACAAGAACAACACGGGTCTCAAAGAAGAAAAGTCAGGGTACTTCACAAGATGAGCCTCTGATTGTTGATGTGGAGAGTTTTGGAGAGAAGACCAAGGTTTATATGAGGAGGTCTAGGACTCCTTCTCCTAAGGACACTGTGCAAAAGATGGATTCTCCTCTAAAGTCACCAGTTGTGGAGCCATCTAAGGCTGCTTCTCCTCCACCAAGCGTACATGAGCAAGAGACTCTTGGGGAACATGAGACTAGTCCGGAGGCAGAACCTTTCGAGGGAGCGCTCTTTGATGAGGCGGCTGAGCTCGAAGTTGAAGAGGTGGGAAAGCATCCTTCTCCACTAGTCCAATATGCAGATTCTCCGAAGAATAGCAAAGGAGATGGATCACCTGGGAAGGAGGAGGACATCCCTGTTAGGGCCCCATCACCTGTAAAAGAGGATGAACCTGAGGTAGGTGACCAAGGTGGGCGGTCTCCTGAGAAAGGAAAGGATGAAACGCCAGAAAAACAATAGGAAGAGGCAACAACAGAGGAAATCCGGGTAGAACCTGTTGTCCCGGATTGGCTTGAAAAGGAGATCACAAGAAAGAAGCAAGTAGTTGTTGAGGATACTCCTTTGGATTGGGATGAGATGTTGTCCAAGATTGGCAAAGGAAAGAAAAAGAAGGCAGCTAAAGTGGTTTCAAAGATGGAGAGAGATGAACTAAACAACAGGGTCATTCACATTGCTACTCCTACCGTAGACAAGACCAGAGAAGAGGTCACTGGTGAAGATTATAATGTACAAACTATCAACCTTGGACCAGCCTCCATGGAACAGGACATTGATGAATATGAAGGCTCTAGTGCAGTAATCATTGGGAGGTTAAGAAAGGAAGCTCAGACCAAGCATGAGCTTAGAAAAGAAAATGAAAGGCTTAGGAAGTGCTTGGAGGATGTAATGAAGCCTCTGCAGTCTCTCCACCCCTCTTCCTCTGCCACTCCCGGTTTCTTGCCCAAGGAAACTATCTCTGAAATTGAAAAGATGAAGGCCTCTGCTCAAACTACAACGGATTGGTTGAAGGATGTGCAGGCAAGAGGAGATAGTGCAATCAAGGATATCCTTTCAGTTGGGAAGGATGCAGTCCGAGCCAAGGAGTTATTGGAGCATGTGCTATCCCAGGATAAGGAAGACATTGATCTTCTATTACAGAAATCCAAGGTCATCATGGGATATGGTAAGGATCAATTGGCTATGAATGGAATCCTTCCTTCCTCCAGATTAAATGAACCTTGGGAATGGTTTGAGGCTCTGCAAATTCAACAGAAGGACATGAAGAAGATACAGAAGTGAAAGAAACATATGGATGGTGATCTTACTGGAATCTATGAGGGTTGCATTGCATTCTTTGAAGTTATGACTGGCAGGAGAAAGATAGCTCCTAAATACCTGAGTCTGGAACAACTGAAGGAATGGTGGCATGATGTTTATGCTCCAGACTCCGAGAATGTCATAACAGGCCACCAGTTGGATGATGCAGCAACCTATCTGGCGGTAATGGATAAATATCAGGCGCATAAGGATGATTGGAATAAGATTGTTGAGCAGTCAAAGGAGGAGATTGACTCCATTAAATGTAGACTTAAGGTTTTGCCTTCGCCACCTGTTGCTAAGCTGGATAGGGTGTTTTTGAGGGTTCGAGGATCATTGGACCAGAACAAGGATAAGGGAGGTGGTATTTAATGCCATTTTGAGATTTGTGCTTCCCTCTTATTATGGGGCATGTGTTGATCCGGACTACATTGGGGACTGTGTCCAGACTGACCTTGATGATGTATCGACATTTAATGTATGCCTTATTTTGAATTCCTAAGGCCGACTTGTTTTGGTAGTTGTTTTATTTTGTAAATGTTTGGCTGGGCCGACATATCTTGAGAATTGGCTATAAAGGGGCATTCCTATCTCATTGTAAGACATTAGAAAAAAGAGAAGAGATAATAGAGTTAAGTTAGAGAAAGGAGTTAGAGCATTTTGTGAATTTCTTGAAGCAAGTATTGTAAACAGAACAGTGGAATTGTTGCAGCATTTTGGTGGTCTAATACAATTGAAGACATTGTGGTTTTCCTGGTGCAATCTATTGTGTTATTTCATCTTGCATGGTTCCTGTTGTTTTATTTTTAGATTGCTTAAAGATTTAGGGTTTAGTGTTCAGAATTAGATTAGTTTTAGTTTGGTGAATGATGTTTATGATTTTATATTTGGAATGTTTGTAGCAATCTCTGGTCTATACTCCTAGTAACTATCTGATTGTAGTAGGCTGGTGAAGTCAACCTGGACCATATATTTACATGTGCTTGAGTTTGATTGTGGATGAATGTCTATGATTTGAAAATCTATACACCTTAGAAGATTGCACCGTTCTTGTGAGATTGCATTGTGGGTTGATCAAGGATTGATTATTTGAGATTGGTCCATTCCAGATATCTGTCATTTGCATTGTTCATTCTAGGAATAGTTTGGATCTTATCATACCCTTGCACCCTTATCTTTTGCCATTTCTTTATCATCTGGTTAGATTTAGGATTAAAGATCATCATATTGCAAAATCTGATAAATTGAAAGATACAGTTTGCTTGTAGTAAGGTCCCTTTGTGATTACCAGCATTTTCACATATTATCTGAGTTGTTTATGCATTGTCATGACCTGACACCCGAGAGACCTTGGGGTGATTTTTAATAACTTATTGTTGAAAATTACCTTTCAAGAGAGATAGGATATTGTATTCGGTCTGAGTTGTTGCTGTGCAGAAAACACCATCAATAGCCTAGGTAACATCTGGAAATTTGTTGGGGTACATAGTATCAAGAAGAGGGATTGAAGTCGATCTGGCCAAAGTAAAATCAATAATGGAAATGCCTCTGCCAAAGATACTAAAACAGTTAAGGAGCCTACAAGGGAAACTACAATCCATCATGCGATTTATCACACAATTGGCAAACAAGTGTCACCCTTTCACTCATCTCCTACATAAGAACATCACCTTCAAGTGGGATGGGAGATGTGACCAAGCATTCCAACAAGTCAAGGAGTACCTACTTACTCCTCCTATACTCATGCCACCTATCCCAGAAAAGGAAATGATACTTTATGTGTCTACCACACAGGCAGTACTGGGAGCTCTCTTGGCCTAGCTGGATGATAACAATAAAGAAAGGGTAGTCTATTAAATCAGCAGAACACTAGTGGGCTATGAACTAAACTACTCACCCATTGAAAGAGTGTCTCTCTCAGTTGTGTTTTTAACACAAAAGTTGAGACACTACATCCTGAACAAAAAGGTCAAGCTGATTTCTAAGATAGACCCACTCAAATACTTACTAGCAAAGGCAGCCCTAATAGGCTGAATAGCCAAATGGGTAATGATCCTAAGTGAGTTTGATATAGAATATGTAGATAGGAGAGCTACCGAAGGACAAATTATAGCAGACCAATTGGCCGAAGCACCCTTAGAGGATCATAAACCTCTCATAATGGATTTTCCATATGAGAGTATTTTGATGACAGAACAGATAGACCAATGGACTCTATACTTTGATGAGTCCCATAATTAACATGGATTTGGAGCTAGTATTCTATTTCTCACACCACAAGGAGATAGTATACCCAAGGCCTATAGGATTGCATTACCATGCACGAACAACATCTCAGAATATGAATCTCTTATCATAGGGTTAAAAATGGCTATTGAATGGAGAATAAAAGAGCTACAGGTCTTTGGAGACTCTCAGCTAGTGATTAGACAAGTGAATAATGAGTACCAGAGAAAAGATGAAAAATGGCTGCCATATAAAAGGATGGTGGATAGCTTCAAGGAATACTTCATTAGAATAACCTTTCAGCAAATCCCTTGAATCAATAGAAGAGTCGTCGATGCAATAGCAACAATAGGCTTGCTTCTTGATATTCCACATAATGTGCCTAAATATGGGTTCCTCGTGGAACAGTTGTTGGTACCAGCATTCGACATCCTAGAATCAGAATTGGTATGTGTTGTTGTTGGTCCTAATTCCTCATGGTACCAAGATACCTTTGACTACATCCAGCATGGTACCATACCCATTGACTTAATGACCACTCAAAAGAAAACCTTTACCTGTAGAACTTCCCATTTTACCATCTTAGGAGATACCCTATACCGTCGTAGTCTAGATGGTATGTTACTCTGATGCCTTGATGTAGAAGAAGCAAAAAAAGCCTTACAAGAGGTTCACGAAGGTATTTGTGGATCCTACTTGGGTGGACTTAACCTAGTCCAAAAATTACTCAGAACAGAATACTACTGGCCCTCCATGGAACTGGAATGCATACAGCATTCTAGAAAGTGTTGACAATGTCAGTAGCATAGTGACATTGTTCATGCACCAGCACAGGAATTGAGACCTATAACCACACCATGGATTTTCTCGCAATGGGGATTAGACTTGGTAGGCAAGATATCACCCGCTTCATCCAATGGGCACAAATTCATTTTCACAACAACAGAGTACTTCACTAAATGGATAGAGAAAATTCCATTAACCTATATCACCGACAAACAGATATCAAAATTCATTTTGAATTATCTCATCTGCAAGTATGGAATTCCCCAAACAATAATAATAGACAATGGAACCCCATTCAAAAATTAGGATGTTCAAGAGCTTTGTTCCCAATTTTCTATCCACCATCAATTCTCCACACCCTCTTACCCCCAAGGAAATGGTCAGGCTGAGGCATCTAACAAAACCATATTGAAAATACTCAAAAATATTGTTAATGAAGCCGGTCGTGATTGGCATTTGTAGCTAAACCCAACCTTATGGGCCTACCGAACTAGCATTCGCACACCTACTGGTGCCACACCCTTTTCCTTGGTCTACAGATCAAAGGTCGTCTTGCCTATTGAGGTTGAAATCCCTTCATTACAAGTTTCACTAAAAGGCATGGTTGACAACGAAGAATACAAGGTATCCAAACTAAATGAATTAGAACTCCTAGATGAAAGACGTTTGAGAGCATTAAACCATCTGCAGGTTTATCAGAATCAGCTCAAGCAAAACTATGACAAAAGGATCAAGGACAGGAACTTTCAAGTTGGTGAATTAGTCCTCAAAGAGAATCAAAAAGTACAACTAAATCAAGACGACAAAGGAAAATCTGAACCCAATTGGTTAGGTATGTTTGTCATCACAGCAAGCTACGACTTTGGGGCATACTAGTTAGCTACTCCTGAAGGAGAACCTTTAGTTGAACTGCTGAACAACTGCCACCTTAAGAAATTCTACACATGAAGCATGTCAAAATACCCTAGGAAAAAGGGTAAAACTCCAAGAAAATAGAAAAAGGATAAAAAATATAAAAAAAAACCAAAAAAAAAAGAAAAATAGTAAAGAGAAATAAAACGTTCTCTGAGTGGAAACAACTTTGTGGTGCTCTTATAACAAGTATCGTAGTGAAAACCTGGCAAAAAGGCTCTATGTTGAATAGACTTGCATCATTATCTATCAGTACTATCCACGACATCCACCCATTCATTTCAAAACAAGATATCCAACCATGGCTTGTCACTGATTAAGGAAAGTCATCTTGTCCACAACTAGGGGCAATGATAAAATGTTGGTCATGGGTTGGATCTTTGAGTGTCCTATCATGGTCACAGAAAACATCAAAAAGCCGAAAACATTCAAAATAGCAAAAAGCCAAAAACAGAAAACGTCAAAAAGCCAAAAACATTCAAAACAACAAAAAGAACCAAAAACATTTGAAAAACATCAAAAAACAAAACAACATCATAGGATTATTCCTTCACTCAAACAGTCTAAGATATCAACATTTGCTTGAACCTCACAACTAGTTCAAGTAGATTTCCCGCAACATATCCTCTAGACATAGAAGTGGAATATCAATCCAAATTATCAATGTTGTTTACCCAAAAATAGTTTATGCTTTGAGTCAAACGGTCGAACTATGTGGTCTCTGCATGTACAATGTAGGCAAGGCTCATTAGCCCCCGAGATCCTAGGTCAGTCCCCTTAGGTTTCCAACATGCATGTACAACATAGGCAAGGCTTATCTTTGATGAGCCCCCGAGGCCCTAGGTTAGTCCCCAGAAAATGTCAAAAACAATGTCATAAAACCTTAGAAAAATCAAAAGACCCATGTCCGCCATCATAATTCGCAATAAGACATCATCCATAATAAACAAATCGTCACATCCACCCTTTGACAAAACAAACAAAGCAAACATCAACAGCTAGAACTTTCAAGCAGACAATCGCAGAAGAATTTGATCGCAAATTGAACTAAAACAAAGTCAAGTATCAAATACATATCTTTTTGAGAAGACCCAACAACATCTTGAGATATGTCTTAACGGATCCATTCCTACGATAGACATGATCAACACTAGATAAAAGACCTACCCCAAACAAATATGGCAAGTGATATAATGGCATTTTTTAGTCTTTTGTTGTCTTATTTTTTGTGATTTACATTATTGACTCATTCCTAGGATCTCTCAAGGATTCCATAAGGATTTAGAGAAGAAGGAATGGGGGCAATTGAGTGTCATTTCAATTTGTTGTTTGTGGATAGTCTTGTTATACTACCATGGTGAATACTTGCTTTGTTCTGTGTGTGGAAGTCATCTTTGAAACATTTCATGTAAGAGTGACATGTTAGGTTCTTAATACCTCTTGTGTTACTAGTCCGACATGTTTTTAAAGCTTCTCACCCATACACTCTAACAGGGTTTCTGTATGTCTAGTATGAGCAAGAATACTCCTTGTTTGTAGAGTCAAAGTCCATGCAATAAATACAAAGTCACCTTGATCATTAATACCCTAGTGCATCGTATTTATTTGCTATATCAAAATAGATCAAGTTCAAACTATAAAGTCTCTAAAGTAAAGCAAAAGCAACTCATCAACTACTAATTAACATCACATTTCTATCTACCATCAATATTTCTTCTAAATTAACATCATATTTCTATCTATCATCAATATTTCTTCTAAAATTAACATCATATTTCTATCCATCATCAATATTTCCTCTTATTAACATCACATTTCTATCAAATCATCAACATTTCTTCTAAACCTACATAGCAATATCATTAGTACCATTCTACATCCACAATATTAGCAACATACATCATGATGATATTAAACCAATAAAAACATCATGTATGGGGCATTCATTCATATCAACATCATATAACATACATCATCATATATCATCATCACATGAACATAAAATGAGAATGAATCGAAGAAGGTATATATCATATATATCATCATAAAAAAGGAGAGTACATCATCAGTGTGATAAGATATACAAAATCATAATATCTATATGAGGCCTCGACTAGGCCGATGAGTATAGGCATACAAAATACATGTCTACAAAATTCCTCTAAACAATGAACATCATAAAGATCAAGTACCAAAGTAAGACCACAACGATAAAAGATGGAACCCTATAGATCAAAAAATGATCTGGCTATCTCACAGACTGATCACTCCACCACCAACTGCACCATCACTGCCCATAGAACTAGGCTCTCCAAACTGTGGACGTCGAGCACCCCTAGGAACAACAGCCTCATATAAATTCTGATAGTAGGTAGACCTTTGCAAATAATTATCACATTCTGCCCTGAGAGTATCTCTCTTTGTGGTCAACAACTGTACAAAAGCCTCTGCAACATGTCATTAGCCATTCTCGCTATCCTGCTCGGCCCTCAAAATATCTATATGAGCCTCTGCAACTTGTCGTCTTGCTATCTCTGCATCTCTGGTAGTAGTCATCTGAGCTAATAGTATGTCTCCATCCCTAGCTAGTGGAGGAGGATCTGGAGCCTACGTACAACCCTGCACTTGAGGTGGTTGCTCATCCTGATCATCCTGTGCTCTACCATGATGAGCTCTACCCCGAGCTCTATACAATTGCTCTACAAGGACCTCAATACGTTGTCGCTCCCCATGATCACTTGTAATACCTAATCTACCTGAAGCGGGAGTACCTCGGGAGCAATGAGTCTCAAAGGCCTACGGTGAGACCACCACTCATCATAGTCATCAAAGGTACCTAGATCTGTAGGACTAATCAACCAACCCCAATCAACTGGGGCAAGTGCTCTAAACTCAGCAATAGCAATATCTATATCTAGCTGAATACCCCATACATGAACCTCCTGTGTCATCCGACCAAAATGAGCCTCATAAGTATCAAGAACTCGACCCTATCTCTCCCCAAACTGATGACATACTCGGTCTGGTAGATAATACTCTAGCACAATATCAGAACAGCCAAGTAACTAACAAGTCTGTCGACAATAGACAAGGTGATCTGCATCCTCTGGCCAGGCATCACACCCCAAATATGGTCTCCACACAAAGCTGGGAATATCATCAAAAACTCGATGCCAATAAGAAAGATCTCCAGGTAGGGTGTAGTGCACAAAATCCCCAGAATGATGAGTATGGATCATCAGGGTGACGACCCTATATTTTTCACAAACCCTATTTTTATTGTTTTTAATGTTTGGTTAAATTAATTTATAATGAAACAAAAGGGAATTAATTATATTTTAATTAGAAAACTAATTCTTCAATTTATCAATAATACTTATTATTTAGAGTAATTAATTTAATTACAATTAGATGAAAATATCTTGATACTTAGGAGAATTATTTATTGTGCAAGTAAGTAAGATTCCGTTATTGTTTATTTTAATAAATATATAAATTTCAAATTAAAATGACTCAACTATTATTTCTAGGGATAAATATTTTGTTTATAATTAAAATAGGCATATTTTATTAATATTTATTGGGAAAAATATTGTGCATGAAATAAACTTTATTTATTTATTATTTTCAAGATTAGGTTTTGGGGGAAATAACTAAAAAGAAATATTTAAAAGAGGGGAAAAGGATTAACCGAACAGGAGATACATGATTTCTTGATCTTGGATTTTCCCTGCAAGAACTATAACGGAAAAATGGATGTAGGGAAGAGGGTTTTCTGAAGCAAGTAAACTAAGAATAGTGGAAGAAGAAGAGAAATTAATACAAGGGAAAAAAGGATATATATATATATATATAAACATACCATAAGAGATCTCCAGTGATCAAGGTCATGAAAGAAAGGAACAAGAAAGAGGAAATTCAATCGAAAAGCGTTTTTCAGGTTTTTAATTATTTTAGAATGTATTTTAACTTTCAAATGTGCAAATTGATAACTACCTATGGAAAGATTCAATTCTCCTTGAAACCCTCTGAATGTTCTATTTACTGTACTTGTACCAACTTCTTGGCTATACTATTTGTAATTAATTTGTTCTATTCTTTTTATGTAAAATTATATATATATATATATATATTATATAAGTTCCTTTATATAAATATATGTATAATAATTTAGAAAATGTTCCCTACTTCTGCAAAATTTAGAATTAAATTTTAAAATTATTTATCCAGATCTGTAAATTGCCTTTGTAAAATTAAGTTAAAGTACCCAGATCGTATATAATATTTACCTATTTACATTTACCAGGTTGCACTGTAATTGTGAAAATATATAATATTAACATTTCCTATGTAAATGGCAGACTAAAAAGCTGACTCAAATTCATTTTTGGCTATCTTGGATATACTAAATTGAATGGGGGAATTAAAATTATTATTTAAATTATTTTTATAAAATATATGATTGGGAGGAAACTCCCAGCCGGTGCATCCCTTAATGGGGATGGCTGCATGTGGAGGTAGCGCTCTCCAAGGCTACGGCCTGTGGGGAGAGCACTGCCCTCCATAGGCAGCACATCCTCCATAAGGGGGGGTGCGTTGGCCACCACTCTTTCACCAGACTTTGTTTTTTTTAAATTCCCTTACACTTTGAAACTGTTGTGTTTTATGTTTTGTATTTTGTTTGTTTTCAGCAAGAATGCATATATATATATATATATATATATATATATGTTAAATAGTGTGTATATGCTTATGTAGATATATATATATGGGTTTTTGTATATACAATTGGTTTCAATTCATGGGAAAATTCAATGTTAAGTTGCATTTATATGTATATATATCTGAGTAAATATATTTAATTAAAACATGGTGATAATTAGCATTGTAGAATTTAAAGAAATAATATATATATATACATCTGGCTGTTAGTGTACAATGCAAAAGTAATATACAGGTAAATACATATATAAATAAATATAAACATAAACATGTATAGATATATACATATGTGTATTCATTTATGTAGAAAAACGAATAATAAGTACAACATGAATAAGAGTAAATTTAAATTAAGGGAAGAATAAATAATTGAAATATGATTCAAAATGATTGAAACTCTTTTTTATTATTAAATGATACAATTGGGTATTAAATTGTTTTTATTTCTTTATGTACATATATATGTATACATAAGCATTGTGAAATTTGTGCCAAAGTTTACTTTTAATAGGTATACACTTCTTTTTGAAAGTTTTTCTCCCAATTTAAACAAGCCCATTATTTAAATTAAGTTATTGGTTTGAAAATGGAATATTAAATACCTTGAAACCAAGAAGTTAAGAAAACATGTGCATCTGATTGCTTTTATTTGTTGGACTGTAGTGGTTGACTTTATTGTTTTCCTTGCGAAATGTAAAACCGAAAGTAGGGTGTATCTCTTATGAATTAATGAAATTAAACAACAGCTTGAAAATGTAGCTATCTTTCAAAGAAATGCTTGAATTATTGAACTTAGTGCAAGTTGTAAGAACTATGCAACAACTACCCTTTATATCCACTCTTTTATATATAACTCTAATTTTGGGGGTAATAAATACCTACTTCTCCTTATGTCTTAATAGTAATGTTCCACTCATCATTTAAATCTACTAAAAGCTTATCTATGTCTATGTTACCAATAGTATTAGATTCACAACTATAAATAGAAATTCTAGTACTGAATGAAACATGTGTTGATATTTTTATGTGTATCGATGTGAAGTGGATACTTACTTTTCCCTTAGAGATAAGGGCTAATTCATGCAATTATTCTAATGGCCCTTGAGTATCTTTTAGTAAGAAGGCTATATCATCTTTGAGATCAATGGTTTCTTTTCTTTTGTTTCTTTACTTAACGTAGCCATTTGATAAATTTGCATTGCCATAGTATGGAACGAAACAAAGGTAAGTTATTAGTAACCTATGACAGTGTCTTATTATTCATCTATTTTCAACTCATATCATTTTAGTGCACTTATAAGAGTGAATACTCTTATGTTCTCTAGCTTATACAGGTATTTTCTTACCTTCATGAGCTATACCTTCTTAACTCCTTATAGTATTACTTTCCTTGTTTGATAAACCTCCATGAACCATAGAGTTCATAAGCAAACATTCTGGTTATAATTGCATAGACATGTGTGCCATTTAGCCGGACTAGCATTACTTTCATGAAGCTTTAATTGATTGGTTATGTTAGTCAGTGTACTTGTGTGACATTTGAAAGGCCATTGAAAGTAGAATTGTCTTATTTGCAAATGTTTGGGAGTGACTCATGACAGCGTTGGCTTATCCTTAATTTCTTATGCAAGGATGATGCATTGGTGGAACTTGAAAATATTACTTATAGATTTATGTGACTTGTAAAGGAACTTTAATATGTTCCTTGTGATAGTGAAATATGTAATGAATGGTCATGTCAACATGACAGTGTGAACATTGTCATGAGACATGCTGAAACCATTAAAACCTTGTAGCCATTAAGGCTTTGCAGTGAGGCATTTTCATTAAGCCAGTGAGGCACTTTTACGAGTGGTTTTTCATCCCTACGGGGGTTTTCCACTCATGAAAATATTTGTGTTATGATTTCTTTGTGGATGCACTTATGATCTTCCTCTTTCCTTAATTTGTTTTTCAGTATTTAAATTTCATGCATTTGTTGTGATGATATCCCATGTGTAAGCCTACAAGGCACAATTTAATGAAGGCACCACCTTATTTTGATATACTTTCATTTGTTGATGTATGCTATTTAATTTGATTATTGAGATGAAAGTAATTTCGAGAACTTAAGGAAATAATTAGCTTATGTGTTTTTGCGGTCGTTACAATATCCCATCCGGTCGAGTAACTACAATATGCTCCCACGCCCACACGTGCAAAGTGAAACACCTACAAAAATAGATTTCTCGCCCCGATACATGACCTCATGCATATCTTTGTACAAGTGAGTGAGAAGACGTGGAGCCCAAGCATATCTCGTCCCATGCTCAAGCATATTCTCAATGCACAGCTCCCAACCTACAAGAAACTATCAACCTCGGCTATCAGGAACAACAAGTCCTAAAATCAAACCACATAGAACAAGCGAGATAGGATATGCACTGTCAGAAAAATCAGACAGATCAATCTCTGACTGATGTACCGTCAAATATCGAGTACCTAACACACGCTGCATAGTGGGGACACCATGTCAAATATGATACGTAACCAACTCCCCATGGATGGGAAGACAAAGTATCCTCCATAAATCCTCAAGGGTGATAGTCGCCTCTCCTGTAGGTAGATGAAATGAGGATGTCTCTAAATGCCACCATTCCACCAGTGCGGTCATCATGGCAGTATGAGTCCTGATAGGAGGCATATAAAAAATGTGCAGTAGTCCCACAACATCAAGAAAGTCCCACTCTAACACACCAAAATGGGCAATAGGATCGAACAAATGTCGCAGACGTCTCTCCCTCGATTGTAGTACGCTAAGACCAACCTGTAATCATTTTCAAACTACAATGTTAGGGTTTCACTCTAAACAGGTGGGAGACACAATATAACACAAAACATGATGACAAACGACATTTAGAATGACAAAAGAACACATGCTAGGGTTCCAAGAAAAAGCTAAATTCAAATGCAACAAGAGTCAAAAATAAGAGTTTTGAACAAATGCTCAGAAAACACAAAACAAAAGTGAGATTTTCAAGCAAATGCTTAGAAACAAAGGCAAGGAAATATGACAAAGCTGAGGCAATATGGAAAAGGCTAGCTTTCAGGGTCCCAAATAGTCAAAAGTGATCTTTTAGAGCAAAGGCGGGCTTTTATAGCAAATGCTCAAAAACAAAGGCGAGGAAATTGAGAAAAGGCAAGGATCCTAGGAAAAGGCGTGGATTCTTAGCAGGAAAAGGTGTGAAAACTGAGGCAAAGGCATGGAAAACAAGAAAACTTCTCTTTTGACCTAGAAAACTTTGTACACACAAAATGAGAAGGAAACAAGACGGAAGTGAAAAAACAAGAAGGTACATACCATGTCACCAACGTCTAGAGGTCGTCCAACCTCTCAAACGAGCTCAGAACGATGTGGGGCTCCATCAAAATGCGGCATTGCTCCTCGAAAATTGACAGAATGAGAGAACCAGAGACAAGAATTAGCTATAGAGTCAAAACACAAATGAGCTATCTACAGGACAAATTGTCTATATAAAGCTCAGGAAAACCCTAATTTCTACTTAGGGAAACTTCCTACTTTCAAAATAGAATTTCAAAGAAACATCAGAACAAGAAATGAAGGACCTATACACCTAATTCTGCAACCTAAACACATCAGAACGAAAATAGAACAAAGTTGTGAGCCTGAACTCAACACTCAAAATTTTTGGCCAACCTCTCGAGGGGGCAGCATAGAGTCTTACCATCATTCCACGAAACACTGGGGCATAATTTTTTTCAAAAAACTTGATCTTAAAAACAAAATCTTTGAAACAAAGCAACCAGTACTTTATATCAAAGAGGGGCAAAATGTAGACATGTAAAATTGACTTAACACTTATCACAAATTCAGAATGTCTCAAAACAACCCCGAAACAACTCAAAACAACTTTGAATCAACTCTGAACGGCTCAGAACAACCTGAAACGTCTTGGAACGACCCCGAAATGACTCGAAACAACTCTAAATCAACTCAGAACATCTCAGAACGACCCTTAAACGACTCAGAACAACTATGAATCAACCCAGAACGTCTTAGAACGACCCTAGAATGACTTGAAACAACTTTGAATCAACCCAGAATGTCTTGGAATGACCCTTGAATGACTCAGAACAACTCTTAATCAACCCAGAATGTCTTGGAACAACCCTGAAATGACTTAGAATGACTCTGAATCATCTCGAAACATCTCTGAATCAACTCAGAACATCTTGGAACATCTCAAAATCATCCCATGACATCTCACAACGCATTGAATGGCATCAAACGACATTCAAAATTGTATTTCCTCTATTAATTGAATAATACAACATTATTTAATTAATTCACTTTTTCATCGTCCTCAACAAATTGAATAAATATCGTTTATTTAATAAAGTCTTGAAAACCCTAATTTTACTATTAATCAAATAATACAACATTATTTGATTAATTCACATTTCATCATTTTCGACCAATTAAATAAATTACTTTTATTTAATAAAGTCCTAACCTTATCTTATTTCATCCTGATTAGTCAAATGACACCAATTATTTGATTATGTCACTAATTCACCTTATTCCTCAAGTTAATTGAATTATTAAAATCATAATAATTTAATTATCACACTTCCCTCCAAAATTTGAATAAATTAAATCAAACTATTAAAATTAGCAAAAATCAAAATCAAAATGGAATTAATTAATATTCCTCACCCACTTTTTGATGGAGAAAATCATGGATTGCTAACTAAGCAATCTATTTTAGTAACTAAGCAATCTAATTTTGCTAACTCAACCATCTAATTCCTAACTCAACCCTAATTGATCAATCAATTGCTAACTAAGCAATCAAAATCCTAACTAGCCAATCTATTCTTCAATCACCCTAATTGTGCAATCAACTTTGCACAATCTCTTCATGTCTAAATCCTCTCAACTCATTTTGACCATTGATCTGGATATTCTCCAACGTGATCTTGACCGTCGATTCAAAATTGTTTTTTCTATATAACAAGCCTTTCTCTTCACAAATAAGGATCAAAATTTCAACTTACCTTTTGCAACAAAGTGTTATCACAATCACCATTGATAGAGCTTCAGCCTTTTCAGTCAACCAAGCATCGATCATCAAGCTTTTGCATGTAAGCAATGGAGGCTTTGCAATGATATGAACAACCCAAAATCATGCAAATACACTCCAACATGGGATGGTAATCTCTTCTTGTGTTATTTGAATTGGTTTTGTTAATCTTAGGATCTCATTTCATTCAAATAACTTAGATTTGCACATTTCATGAGTGATGGAATAGGATAGATTAAGTGTTTTTTAATTAGATTAGTTTCTAATTTCAATCTTGCATTTAATCTTGTTTTTTGCATATTTCCTTATGGATTCCTTCCCCCTCACATAATACCAATCTCCATGTTGCATTGCCCCATATCTGCTATGATGCTACCTACAAAATTCTCAAAAAGCCAGCTTTGATCCAATAAGTGGTAAAACTTTAATTGCTTTTAAGCGTATTTTTCTAAATCCATAATTTGAAAGAAAATGAGGAAAAATCAATGTTAGACAGTGACAGATATATAAAGCAAACTATATGGATGCCAAATGATCAAAATTTTTAGATATGGCATTGATTATCTAAGCTTTGAAACTCACATTTCCATAAATCATTCTAGCAACACTGATAATTGTGAGCCTCAAAATTATAATGGGGTGTATTTTACTCAAATAGCAACCCACCAATGGCAAAATTTGCTTCATATTATTCTTCATTTACTTGCATATTATTTAAGTTTGTCATCCACAACTTCACCCAAAGCAATAGAGGAAGATAGTAATTTTAAGGGGAAATCAATTGATGGAAGAAGCTTACCTGATTTACAGTGCCAAGAGAACCCCGTAGTTGCTTCAGAGTTGCTTTAGAAATATATATAGGTACATGATTTTACCATAGCATATGGAGAGAATCAAATTCATGAAAACATAAATAAATGCCCACCTTGACAAACCTTTCATAAAAGTATAGGCATGCAAAAAAATTGATAAACTTACTATGAATGATATCACTGCCACACCAAAGCCTGTCAATAATCTACCCACATACAATAATGTACAACATCCTGCATACAAAAAAAGAAATAAGATTGAATGAAATTCATGCTTGTAGTTGTTGTTTAGAAGCTAACTGCTTCCAAAATCATTTCAAATTTTTCCTTCACAAACACATATTGCACAATATATTTACAATTTTTCATTTTGAAAATGGCCAATTCAAGTTCCATACAAATGCATGATACATTTTATTCGTTCAGGTTATATTGGATTCATTTTCATCATTTGTTGGAAATTCACTAGTGAACCACTACGCCATTAGAAATTCATTAACATTTATGGCTTATAAGTTATAATAGTGATAGCTTCAAATCAACTATGATCCACTTATAGAGTTTGAAACATGTTTGAAACAAAACCTTTGAATCAAGAAGATAATTATGTTCCATTATGAATATGCTCATATTATGTTTGGAACATACTCATGCGAGATCCTACAACCCTTTTATAAAATGTGCATTTTTAAAAAATATATGACTTAATAATCATTTAAATACTCACAACTCTCAAAGTTCTTAACCATAGCCCCAACTTTTCATTATGTTTGAGGCAAGAGTGTTGGTAGGTTTAGGTGCAAGAAGTGGCCCAACAAAAAATGATGGGTTTACCACAACCAGATCGAGGCCCTACCCCTCTATATACTTCCAAGCCTCTTTCTCACGAAGAGTTTTTGCCTATGCATACCAAAGTTGTAGGCAAAACATACCCTAAATTTATAATTATGCAGATGTGAATTGAACCTAAGAAGTAAAAGCTTTCATGGATAAGTTTATGGAGATATTTTGGGGCTTTTTGTTGTTTATACCAAGATGATCAAGTTTACTCTTATACTCACAACAAGCAGTGCTTATTAATTACTCTTGTACAAGCAATTCAATGGTTCTAACCGGTGAAATATAATCTTCAAAGGAGGGTATTTATACTTACATTATACTATGTGTAGTATTCTAGATTGCTCCAATGGGACTCATCTAAATGAGAAAGCTCTTGAGTATTGTAGTTATATCTGATAGCTAAGCAGGAGAATGTGTTGGCCTCCTCTAATGGTTCAATAACTAAGCCCTTAAAGTTGTAACTTAGAGATTAGATATTTGCACTAAGTAGTTATCTTGCTCATCATGAAGGTACATTTCATTGTCAACCCAAGGACGTGAACTTGAAATGGGTCAACACTGTCTATGCACTAGGACTCAATTTTAGTCATCCTTACCCTATAACTAGAAAGGAAACAGTACTAAAAAAAAAATATTGGAAAGAAATTAACATAAGTATTAAGCATGAAATCTCAACTAAACTAAGCATCAACAACTGAACTAGAATGGATGGCAGAAATAGAAATCTCAGCAAATAGACAAGAAGTTACTCTGTCTGCCTTGGCTGCAAGAACAGTCACATAATAGAATTCTAATGGCTGTAAGAATAGACAACTATTGAGATTGAAACTAATTACTAAACAGAAAAATAACTATTAAACTAATTGGATGGAATTCCCAACAAGTGGGCCCCCTTGAATGAGTCTTCCCTAAGCTAACTCAGATGCAACAAATCAAAGTATCATTTTATTTATTGCAAACATGATTACATCATATAAGCAATAAGACTATATTACTTGAAACTGAAAATGCAAGTACAATCTCAGAACATCCAACCTTGTGAAAAGGGGCATTTGACCATTATTTATAGGAGAAAAAATTCTAACTAATTCCTAACTAACTAGGCAGTCGACTCCAACAGAATAGGAGGACACCATTTATTGAAAGCATAAAAAAGGGGGAGGAAGTTATGCATGCGCTAAATTTAGTCAAAGCAGACTTGCCTCAATGAAGATCTACAACAACACCCCCTAGATTTTCTCAACTAACAAAAATTATCATTTAAAGGTAAGTTACAACTTCCACACGAGCTGGGAGTTTCCCTCCATTGACCTCTTTAATGACCGTCTTTTTGACTTCTTTAGCAACTGGCCAGCTAGCATGAACTCCTTCCACCTCACAATCTTCATTTATATCTGCATCTTGATGTGAACCTACATGATGACATTAGTGTGCACAAAACAATTGTGTATCCATAATCACCCTAGAATAACATCCATTCAATCACATGTAAATTAATACAAGTATATCACATAGTAGGTTAATATTATCAAAAGTCACAAGGATAAGTTCATGCCCCAAGGTTCATAATTTAGGGAAATAACATAGAGAGTGTCAATAACCAGGTGTTGAAGTCTATGGTAGCAACAACAAATATATGATAAACCCTATCAAAATTGAGCCATTATTTGGACTCATCATCTCCCCCAAACCTAATGATTTGTTGGTCCTCCAGTAGAAGGAACTTTATTCCTTTTCCTTGTCAAATCTCTGAAGTCACCAATTTTTGTTTGTCCTTGATCAGTATCTGCAGTATCTAAATTTGGATCCTAGTAGAACCCTTGCTTGTTTTCCAATCTGGTCCACCTTGGCCTCTTTGTATCTATATCATACTTATAGGTTTTGTAATCCTGTACTGGCCACAACAGGATGGGTGGCTGAAATATCAATGGAAGCCAATAATGTTGCTTCATCCTCCCAAGATGCATGTACCTAATGCTTCTTTTGCATGTTGCATAGTAATTCTGCAAGGAATGGGGTTCAACTTGTTTCAACTGATCTCAAAGATCATTCCATCTCAGTGATATATGCCCCAACACTGTTTTTCCTGTAGTAGTAGCTATCTACTCATATTCTTGGTATGCTTCCTCCCTAGCAGGCATAATCCTATTTTTGTACTCCAGATTATAAATAATTTTGTGCTAGGTGTAGTAAATGTCTGAAGGGTTACTTGATTCAGCTCTCAAAGACAAGGGGGTATGGAGTTCTCTTTCTTTATATATTTTAAATTGTTGCCCCCAACTGATTTCATTTTGGATCCATGACATGAATGCCCTCAAGTGAATATCCCCAATGTACAACAATGGATTCAGTCATTGTCATAAGGAATAGCATAATTATGCAAGTACAATTCACACAACAAATTTTTAACTTCAAGATGAGAGGATTGGTAGGCTTGGAAAAATTCCTATGGTGTTTCATGGAAGGGATTAAACCAGAAATGACCCTTGACAGCTTGAAAGAAAGATGACACTCTGTTAAATGCAGTGCATATATCCTTGGAGGAGTTCTGCATGCCATCATTTGTGGTACTAGAGCCACCACATTATCTACCTTATCCTTGAATGTAGTAATCTATGCATTCTTTTCCTCAATTTCTATATTTTTCTTTTTGAATTCTTCCTGTAGCTTGATTCTTTCCTTATTCCACTCCTCCTCTTTCTTTTGCATTTCATTCCATAAGTTCAGGGCTACAAATGCCCAAAAAGTGGGAGGTTTATGTTTCCCTACTAGGATCTTTCCCCGCATCGGCTCATGTTGTTCATCTTGCTCTGGTTGCAGTGGTTCTTTTTGTTCATCTTGCTCTGGTTGTTGTGGTTCTTATTGTTCAACCTACTCTGCAACAACATCAAGTTCTACTAATCCTATGTTTGCTTGTTCCTCAGAATCTTGTTCCACTTCTATATCTACCTTCCCTTAGGAGCTTCTATCTCCTTCCTAGGTGTCCTTCTGAGTCTAGGGATTCTTTTTGGAGGCATATTAGTAGTTGGCTCAGCTGGTTTTGATTTCTTTGGAGGGATTCTATGTTTCTTAGTGGCTGCAGGATGACCAGTGTCATCAACTTTCCATTTCTTAGGGCTAGGTTTTACTTTTTCTGATGGTTGCTTCTTGGCCTTCATTTTCTAATTTTTGCCTCTCATTTGTGCTTCCTCTTTTTGAATGGAAGCCCTAGTACGAATTGGAGTTTTAGGGAGAGCATTGGCATTAGGGTCTGAGGATGAACTTTCTTCATCTAAATACTCTGATTTAGAGGAGCCAATTTCTACTGTTGATTTTGCTGCAAGAGGGTTTGTGTTAGGGTTTGTGCCAGAAGTTGAAGCTCTAGGAGTGGTTTTAGTAACCTTCTCACCCCTACTAACCTTACGAGCTTGAGGCTGACCTCTAGGACCCACATTTTCCAATCTGAACTGATCAATGCTCAAAAATTCTTCCCATGACATATCAGACACTTCTTGCAAAGACTTTTCTAATAACAATTTAATCAAATAGTGATGGGAAACTGGGTTTTCCCTACCTTTTTATGTTTTAGCTTCCATGATTTCAAGAAGGTTGTACAACACATTTGGCATGTTCATCCTCCTTCCTTGTCTCATGTGGTTTAAGAGATTGAAATGTACAAAATGAAGGAATGATTGGTGGCCTTCATAGGTAATATATTTGATAATGTAGACAACAACTTGTTTCCATTTTTCTGGAAGAGAAGTTCTCCTTATTCCTTGTTTATCTACCACAAGTGGAGGATCACTAGGCTCAATGAATTCTACCCTAGTTGACCTGGCATCCTTAGAAACAGGGTAGGGTTCTCCTTGAGCAGGCAACCCTGTTACTTCAACAATCCACTCTTCAATGACTATAACTTCTAGCCCTTTCACCATTGCCTTACCATCAAAGAGTGTTTGTGAAAATTCCAAATCAATGTCCTCATTGAAACTATCTAGTTTCATAAAGTAGTCTAACCATCCACAATTTTTGAATTTGACCAGAGAGAGTGCATCCTACAGTATCAACTGATGAACTATAGGCTCATTTCTAATCAGCTGGCCTCCCATTGCTTCTACTCACAATTTGGAAAACACCTCTATAAAATTTTCTTTCCTACAATCCTTCTTCTGAAAACCCAATTTCTTTCTACTTCCTGCAACTCTTCTCCAGTGCTAATGCCAATGTCGTATGACTCTTCAATTTACCTTTTTAGTGACATTATGACTATGACTAAGGCAACAAGGAAGACATGGAGGAGAGACATCATCAAAGAAAATGGTGGCGACAAGTGTCATATCATACATGCAAGCCATCATTTCAACTATATCATTTCAAATTTGCTTCCATGCTGGCGCATGGATGACATGTATGACACATGGACATGTGGGTTCACACTCCCCCCAACCTAAATTAGAGCATGTGTCTGCACAGGCTAGGATGTAATTATGATGTGACAGGGCAAAGTACAAATATGTGCTATGTGAAATATCAACATTAATATACAGTAATTAAACAAATGCCTTTAAGATAATTAAGATACATCAAGTTGTTATGCATGTACCTGAAAATTTTGAGTGTCATTTGCAAAGAATGTGGAAGGAAGTACAGGTTACTTTAAAAGTACAGTTGAGCTTATTAAATGAAGTGATGATGGAGTGAAGTGATGGCGGAGTGAAGTGATGATGGAGTTATGGAATAGAGAGAAAGGATGGGGATGGATGGGCGGATATATTTATTGATGGAGAAATTGATTCCCACAAAAAGTGGAAATTTTTATTATGATTGCATGCATACCTTAACTAATTAGAAGGATGGATACTAGGTCCGCTTCCTTCAGCTGCAGGAACTTTAGAGGTCTCGTGTTGAATAAATTCCTGCATGAATTCTTGTTTACAATCCAGTTTATGGTATAACCTGAGATGATGACCGTTGACCAGTAGCTTGAATCTAACAGGATCAATGGTTGTGAGTTGAACAACACCATTGGAGAAGACCTCTGCAACTTCATATGGTCTCAACCACCTATTTTGTAGTTTGCTTGCATTATCTTGATACCTAGAATCATAAAGAAGTGCCTAGTCACCTGGCTGGAACTTCTTTTCCTTTATGTATTTGTCATACCATCCGATTCTCTAATTTTGCACCATCTCAGCATGATGAAGAGTTGACTTTCTCATCTCATCTAAGGAATTTAGTTGCATGATCCTGTCCTTTTGTGCCTCAGATATGTCCATCCCAAGGTCTAGTGTTATTCTAAGAGTTCTATGTTCAAACTCTATAAGCATCATGGCTATTTTTCCATACAATAATTCAAAAGGAGTAAAACTAGTGGTTGTCTTCCAGTGGTTCTATAAGCCCAAACAACTTCTAGTAACCTATTTTCCCAATCTTTCCTGTGAATAGCCACTATTTTGGTCAAAATAGCCTCTATTTCCCTATTTGTTACCTTAGATTGGCCATTGGCTTGAGGGTGATAGGGGTAGATTTCCTATGCCTTACATTATATTCATTGACCAATGTTGTGACAAGAGTTGATGTAAACTGAGCCCCTTGATCTGTGACTATCTCTCTAGGAACTCCATAACATGTGAAGATTTCTTCATAGAGGAATTCTGCAACTTTATTGTCTCTGACATGTTTCATGGCTTTGACCTCAACCCACTTAGTCACATAGTCAGTGCAAACCAAGATGTAAGATTTGTCATTTGATGGTGGATCAATTGGACCTACAAAATCAAGTCCCCATTTATCAACTGGTGTGATAACTACTTGGGGGTATAGAGACATCTCATCTGATTTTGTTGGTCATCCCATCCTTTGACATCTATCACACTTCCTAGTGTACTTGTCTGCATCCTTATGAAGTGTGGGCCAGTAATACCCTGTATTAAGAATCTTCATGGTTGTTCTCTTAGCTGTAAAGTGCCCTCCACATGGTTCATTGTGAAATGCATGTAGTGTATCATAGGTTTTATCCTCTCTTACACATCTTCTCATCACATGATCTAGTTCAGTGCAGAATAAACAACCTGCAATCCATGAGAATGGAAAAAATTTCTCAATAAGAACCATTCTCTCTTTTGGAGAGAAATGAGGGGGAACTCTCCCTGTAACTAGATAATTAGCTATATCCACATACCAAGGTGTGTGCACACTAATGAAGAACAAATGTTCATCAGGGAAAGAGTCATCGATGACTTGAGTGTCCTCTGATGTAGTCAATCTAGAGAGAAAGTCTCCCACAACATTTGACTTACCTGGTTTGCCTACAATGGTGATATCAAATTCCTACATTAATAGCAACCACCTTACTAATCTACCTAAAATCAATGGCTTATTCATAAGGTATCTTATGGTTGAATGGTCTATATGGAAAAATATCTAATATCCTGTGATATAATGCTTGAACTTGTTGCTCAGAGCATAAATGACTACCAACATCTCCTTCTTTGTCACTGTGTAGTTAAACTCGACTCCTTGTAGATTCTTGTTGTCAAAGTAGATTTCATTCTCAATTGTTCCCTCCTTTTGTCCCAAGACAACCCCTATAGCATAATCAGATGCATCTGTGTGAATATGGAAAGGGAGTTCCCAATTAGGGCCTTTGAGCATAGGAGCTTGGGTTAAGGTTGCCTTTGAATAAGAGAATTCTTTATCACAATCCTTTGTCCATTGGAACTCAAAATCTTTAGTTAGAAGATTATAAAGTGGTGATTCCATCTTACTGAAATCTTTTATGAAGTTCCTATAGTATCCTACATGTCCCAAGAAGCTTCTAACATCTTTTTGCTTGACAGGAATAGGAAGATTGGTAATTACCTCAATCTTGGTTGGGTCCACTTGAATTCCTTTCTGAGAGATATAATGGCCAAAGATTACTCCTTCCCGCATCATCATGAAGCATTTATCACTATTCAAGGATGGATTATGGTCCTCACATCTCTATAAAACTTTTCTTAGGTTTCCTGATGCTTCTGCAAAATCAATACCATAAGTAGTAAAATCATCCATGTAGATCTCCATACAATCATGTGAGATATCTGAGAATATACTAATAATTTCTCTTTGAAAGGTTGTTGGTGCATTACATAAACCAAATGGGAGTACTAAATAGGCATAAGTCCCCCAAGGATATGGCAAAAGTTGTCTTTTCCTAGTCTTCAAGTGCAATCTGTATCTGATTATAATCATTGAATCCATCTAAGAAAGAAAAATATTGCTTACCTGCAAGGGAATCCAACACTTGGTCTATAAAAGGAAGGGGAAAATGATCCTTTTTGGTGGCAGAGTTTAGTTCTCTATAGTCAACACAAACTCTTCATTTACCTCCCTTTTTAGGCACAATTACCAATGGGGCACCCATTGGCTGTCTAAGATAGGGTAGATAAATCCTGCATCTAATATCTTATGTAGTTCCCCTTTTACAATCTCCCTCAATGCAGGGTTGATTGTCCTCAGTGGTTGCCTTATTGGTGTGCAGTCATCTCTAATGTAGATCCTATGAGTATAGAGCTTAGGATCCAATCCTTTCATGTCATAGTAATCTGATGCAAATGCATGTTGATGTATCTTCAACAGGTTTGTCAGGGACAACTACTGCTCTTGACTAAGTTTGTTGTTAATATTCAAATGTTTCCCCTCTGAAACTTGTACTTGTGTGGTCAACTCAATCATGGTTGTTTCATTGATGCTTGGCACTTTTAGTTCATGTGGTAACAATTTATGAAGCATATATTTTGTTGCAAGAAATTCAGGTGCAAGAGGAGCGGGTAGAAGTGTCTACAATGGACATGCAGAACCAGATTCATGAATGGATGATTCTTCATGCACTTCACAATGGCTTTGAATTATATGGGATAATATTTCATCTTCTTCCTGAAGCTGCATGAAAGGATTTCTACCTATCATCATGAGCTGTGCTACTGAATTGACTTCCTCGGCCTCTTCTCCAACATGTGGCCATATGGGGTTATCCATATCATGGGATGGTTGAGTAGGAGGATAGAGGATAAACTTTTTAGTGTTTCTCCCATCAGAAATGGTCATGTCCCTTGATCGACATCCAATATAAGCATCTGTTGTAGCTAACCACAGCCTACCCAAAATAATGGGATACCCTCCCAATGTAGCTTTAGGGGAAAGGATCATGAAATCTATTGGGTACTCCCAAGAGTCTAGAGTAACAACAAGGTCTTCTACTATACCATCTGGTTTGATAGTGGAACTATCGGCAAGTTGCAGGACAATAGAATTAGGTCTCATATTTGCAACATTTAGTTGCTATAGGACATTCTTAGTCATCACATTGATTGTTTCTCTCAAGTCTATTAGAGAATTCTTTACTTGGATTCTATTTATAATGATTCCTACCACAAGACTACCTGGGTCAGTATATTTAGGAACAATAACTTTCCCAAGCATGATATCTACCAATTGTCCCACCACATGAACGGTAGTGGGGTCTTTCTTTTTCCTCCCTAGCTTTTTGAGACATCCTTCCTTGATTGCCTTGCTATATATGGGGACATCTTTTATGGCCTGGAACAAGGGTATCTTGACACATGTGTTTCAATTGATCTAGAATATCAAAGGTTGTTTCTTCCTTCTCTTCCTTTTGTTTAACTTCTAACCTTTGAGGAAATGGTGGGTCTTGATCAGACTGCTAAACTGGTTCAGGATTCTTGGGCACACTTGACTAAGCAGGGATATTAGATAGATTTTGATGCTCTTCTTCTTCCACGGGAAGCTTGGTTATGATAGGAGTGGAAGGAGATGACAAAGTGGGTCTTGAATGTAGATGACTATCACTCTCACTCACAACATATGTAGGAAATAAATTAGGATCTGCAGAGTAGACTGGTTGTTGTTGTGGTTTGTTATTTAGGTTAGGTGAGGGTTGAGTTGGTAAATGAGTAGGTGTAGGTGTGCTAGAATTTGAGCTAGTAGGAGGCATTATGGCAGGCTACCGAGGCTGTGGAGGTGGTTGCATGTAACCAATTGCCTAGTTTGGCCATTGTTGTCCTCCCCTCCATTGGGATGTTTGTTGTCAGTTTCTTGGAGGTTTCTGCCAATTCCCCTAGAATTACTACCACTGGGGTGGAGAGTTTTGGTAATTGGGCTAGGTATTTGGAGGGTTGTTCCAAGGCTAAGGTGGATAGCCTCCAAAGTTGGATGGGTATGGGGGTTGCCATTGATTACCAGATGCATAAGAATTGAAATAAGGTCCACTAAAAGATAATGGATCTAGTGGCATACCTTGTCTTGGAGCCCATGGTCTTCTTTGTGCAATGTAGAAAACCTGATCATCATCAACCTAAACTAGCCTAAATTCTAGTGGAATCTACTTGCAGTCAATGTTGGCTACCATTTTGCATCTAAAATCCTTCTTCTTTTGCCTACAATGAGGACAATATTCTACCAACATTGCTTCTACCTCCTCTTGTTTATTATTTTCTTGAAGAGTATCTAGCTGAGTAGCCATATTATTTATTATATCCTGCTTGAAATCTTCCAGCAAATGAGTAATTTCCATCCTCAAAACTCCATTAGTGGAGGATTTACCCACAAAAGATTGGTAGCCTCTTCCTTTCTTTAGAGCTGCCCTAGAGTAGTTCTGACATATCTTCTTAATATCATCCTAGGGAACTTGGGTGATATCTCCTCCTCCTATCAGGTCTAGAGCATTAATGCAAGTTTCACTGATCCCCCTGAGGAAGAGCAACTTTTGAGAATCTTCATTGAGTGCATGATGTGGAGATTTTTGTAGGGAAAACATGAACCTTGAAATATAGTCCTCCAAACTTTCATCTTCCTTCTGTTGCATCCTGAAGATGTCATCTCCTCTCATATCATTGCCTCTACATTATTCTTTATACTTCTCAAGAAACTTTATTTTCATATCATCCCAAGTCTCTATAGTATTCCTACCTAAGCTCATAAACCATGTTAATGCAGCTTCTTTCAAGGTGGTAGGAAACAATTTAAGCCTATGAGCATCAATAGTATACTCATAGCTTCTACAAAGGATATCAAACTCAAACAAGAAAGTGTCAAGGTCTTTTGTTACCAGCCCATAGAACTTAGGAAGAACTAAAGTAGGGATGTTCTTAAGGTTATCAACTTCATTTTGGTGGGTCATAGGAAATGGAAAAAGATGGTTGGTTAGGTCTATTTGGATTTTGACCAGCCATATTTGCTTGATAGAGTGCCAAAGCAAATGGATTCTCAATAAGGTTTTGGGCAGCTTGCTCTTCAGATGAAGTTTCATAATTGGTCAAATTGGGAAATGCATCAACAAAAGGATTTTCCTCCTCTTCTTCTTCATCTCTTGGCATATTTTGAAGCTCAACTAGCTGGTTATCAAGATTAGGGTCATTAGAAAGGAATCTCCCATGAGAATCTCTTCTCCTACCTCTATGCATGCGGTATTAACTCAGTATCAACCAACTCACACAAAGAATTGGTGAAAGAATAGCATATCATTACTTTTATCAAATGAAGGGTATTCTAGGAACAAACTTCAAAGATACTAAAACAGGAAAGAAACTGAAAATGACTCCAAGGAACTTCCTAGTTTGATACCATCCCCAGTAATGACGCCAAAAGTGTTGGCCTCCTCTAATGGTTCAATAACTAAGCCCTTAAAGTTGTAACTTAGAGATTAAATATCTGCACTAAGAAGTTATCTTTCTCATCATGAAGGTTAATTTCATTGTCAACCCAGGGACATGAACTTGAAATGGGTTAGCACTGTTTGTGCACTGGGACTCAATTGTAGTCATCCTTACCCTATAACTAGAAAGGAAATAGTTCTGAAAATAAAATGCTAGAAAGAAATTAACATAAGTACTAAGCATGAACTCTCAACTAAACTAAGCATCAACAATTGAACTAGAATGGATGATAGAAACAAAAAAATCAGCAAATTGACAGGAAGTTACTTTGTCTGCCTTGGTTGTAGGAATAGTCATAGAATATAATTCTAATGGCTGCAGGAGCAGACAACTGCTGAGACCAAAACTAATTACTAAATAGAAGAATAACTATTGAACTAAATGGATGGAATTCTCACCAAGTGGGCTCCCTTGAATGAGTCTTCCCTAAGCTAACTCAGATGCAACAATTCAAAGTATCATTTTATTTATTTAAAACATGATTACATCATATCAGCAATAAGACTGTATTACTTGAAACTGAAAATGCAAGTACAATATCGGAACATCCAACCTTATGAAAAGGGGCATCTAACCATTATTTATAGGAGAAAATCTTCTAACTAATTCCTAACTAACTAGGCAGTCGACTCCAACAGAATAGGAGGACACCATTTATTGAAAGAATGAAAATGGGGATGAAGTTATGCATGTGCCAGATTTAGTCAAAGCAGACTTGCCCCAACGAAGATCTCGCACAACAACACCCCCTAGATTTGCTCAACTAACAGACATGATCATTTAAAGGTAAGTTACAACTTCCACACGAGCTGGGAGTTTCCCTCCATTGACCTCTTTAATGACCATCTTTTTGACTTCTTTAGCAACCAGCCAGCTGGCATGAACTTCTTCCACCTCACAATCTTCATTTATATCTGCATCTTGATGTGAACCTGTATGATGACATTAGTGTGCACAAAAAAATTGTGTATCCATAATCACCTTACAATAACATCCATTCAATCACATGTAAATTAATACAAATATATCACATAACAAGTTAATATTATCAAAAGTCACAAGGATAAGTTCATGCCAAGGTTCATAATTTAGGGAAATAACATAGAGAGTGTCAAAAACTAGGTGTTGAAGTCTATGGTAACAACAACAAATATATGATAAACCCTATCAAAATTGAGCCATTATTTGGACTCATCAAGATGTAAGCACGACTCTCTTTTTACAAAGGGTTATCTTGAACAATACTTGAGGACATTGAGAGTCCCATTCACACTAGGATCAATGAAGGCCTCCTTCTTGGCAATACATTTCATAGAGAATAAAACCACTAAACCAATTTATGTCATCATAACAAAAAAAAGAAAAAAAATAAAAAATCTAGTGGAGGGCAACCTACCATGATGTTGTGATCATTTGGTACTGCATAGGAAAAGCAGTATGAAACACCCCATCCACTCCATTTATTGCTTCATCAAAGTTTCCTTCTTCTAACAAGTCTGCTTTCATTATTTTAAGCCTTTGCTTTGCACCAGGAAGATCCCATAGATACCCTATCTTCTCCACATTATCTAATCACAGGAAAATACATCATTTATTTATTTTTTTAAATTAAAAGAAATCATTCTAAACCCTATATAGGATACATTGATAGTACTTCAAAAGCATCTGAAGGAATTTGAAATTATGCAAATATATGTCAATTAAATACTTGGATTACAAACAGTAGCATGAACAATGTAACCCTGGTTGAGTAGAGTAGGAATGAGATAATCAACAATGAATCCTATGCCTCCTGTCACACACATCTCCTTACCATTCTTTGTCATTCTTTACTACTGAAAAGCTTGAACCCAACCAGCTTCAACTATTTACAGGGAGAACATAAGCATGCCATTTCACTTCTCCATTTTGGTGGGCTATGCCTGAAAATAAGGTTTTGACGAAGGTTTTAGAGTATGTTTATTAAAATGAAAATTATGTCATTTCACTTCTCCATTTTGGTAGGCTACGCTTGAAAATAAGGGTTTGACAAAAGTTTTAGAGTATGTTTCTTAAAACGAAAATTAGGAATAACACTATTGATTCTTGATTCTTAAATGATCTATTCAAATGGATTGTGACTAAATAAATAACAAACTATTTAGTCATTTTTATTTGTGTGACTAAATAATTTTTTAGTCAACCTTCTAAATTAGTCATTTATTTACTCATTTATAGCTGAGTTGCACAAAATGAATAGAATTTAGTTATTTTTAGTTGTTGTGACTAAAATTTTTAGTCACATAATCATTTATTTGTCAAATTCTACTAGTGGAAAATCAATTCCAATTCATTCAAAGACTCTGAAAGATGTAGATCCTGGTATGATTGGCTCACCTTCATGGTTGAAAGACAATCTAAACACCTTGTTGATCTCTATCTTAATGAAGCTTTAGAAAAAGACACAACACACACAAAATTTGAATCCTAGGTTTTACACTTTAGACCTAGGGTTCTATATTTCTTTGTTTCAGCTTGTCCTCAAGCAACTTTAAGGTTGAAGGTTATACTGCAAGGAAATTTATTTGAAATCCACCACACAATCCACTCCTTTACCCTACTTCAAGTAGTAACCTTGTTGATATGAGAGCTTTGTCAGTCTTTTGTCTTCTGTTGTTGCCTCTTCCTCTTGTTTCCTCCCTATCCAGTGTGGTATGGGGAACAGGAGGATAGTAGGATGGAAGGCAAGTTGGAACCAAAAAAATCCATTCCTAAGAGCAATTGAAATGTATTTGTGTGACCTACGAATCATTGCTGCATAATTACAAACAAAATGGGGTTCCTTATTCTATAGTTCTGGCGTGAGCTCATTCCACCTACCTTTGATAAATTTAAAAGATTTTGGTATGGTACCTTCTACTGGTCCCTTCATTCTCTTATAGTCCTTTTCTCTACAATTCATAATATTTGCTTTCACTCCCTTGTGATGTATAAGTTCTAACCACTAGTCTACTACTGCATTAGGGTATGTTGCCTCCTCTCTTAGTTGAAGAGGGAGAGATTTCTCTCTCTCATGATATTCCTATAGTAGCTTCCCCCTTTGATGTTCATTTCTAACATAAGAATTTAAGGCTCTAATTTGGAGATCTCCCACAAACATTAGTGGGTTTCATGCAGTATCATATGAAAGAACACAATTGTGCAAATAGAATTCTCATAATTGATCTTACATTTTGGGTGTAGACCTTTGGAAAGTTTCTAAAAATGAAGATCTTGAATTCATTACAACAAGGAGATCACTAATTATCTGACTAAACTAAAAACATAAAAACTTTTCTCGCAAAAACAAGGTATATACCCTAGCAGGAGGTCTACATCTCATCAGTTGAACTGTCTTGTCTGTTCATTCCTTGGTTTTCACCTTTAATCTTTTTACCTTTGTTTCCTTCTTTTCAACTATCCTAGAATGTGTAGATATCATTTCTATTTTCTCCTTTTCCCAATCTTTTTTCTTTCTAGGAAAACTCGTGTGTTTTCTTCCACAACTCTATGCTCAATGAAACAACAGTAGGTATAGTTGGCATCTTCATAGGTCTAGTTGAGCTCTTAGAAATTGGATCTTTTCCATTTGTTTCAACCACGACAAGTTGTGCTAGAATTTCTAATTTTGATCCATGCTCAAATTTGTGTAGTTTTTCTCCCAACTCCCTAATCCTTGCGCATCCCTCTCACTATCCTTTTATTGGTATGTTTTTAATATGTCTTCTAACTATTTAATTCTCTACAAGGCCTCTTGTAGTGCTTTATTTGTGTCCTTGCTTCCAAAAAGAATTCTTCTTCTTTCTCCAAAAATTTCTCTTCTCCTACCTCCTCTAAACACATAAGCCCTTCTGAAATAGGGCTCTTTGGATATTTTCTTCTCTTCTTTTTAGCAACAAAAATGTCTTTTGAATATGAGTTAGAAGTACTACTAAAATATAACATTTGTACAATTGGTGTTCTTGTATCATCACCAAGGACATTTCCCTCTGAATCTGTGTTTGTTTCAATCATCACAACATCTTCCTTATTATTTTTATCTTTTCCTTTCATGGGCCCCTTCTTCCTCAAGCAATGTGATAGCTTTCTTGATTGTGTGGGCCTCTTCGCCCCCTTTGCAGGTGCAGAGGTAGAAGCCACACTTTTTCTTTTCTTTTCTTTTGGTAGGATTTTAATGGAAGTTGGGGTTTTCAAATCTTCCTGAGCTGTGGGCTACTTAATAGAGGCTGCAGGTTGAGTTTCTTATAGTCCTTACTCTTTAGGTTCCTCCATGCTATAGGTAGGTATTGCAGTAGGGGAACGTGAGGGTATTTCTCCTTCAGTTGTAGCCATGACAGGCTCTCTTGCTTCCTGTTCTTGACCCCTTTCTCCTTCATTATGCATTGGAATAATGTTGTTGATGTTGTTACAATTCATAAAATCTTCCCAAGATACATTAGGAAATTGAACCTTGAGACTTCTCTTAACTAGTAAAGTATCTAGACAAAAATGTGACAAAGTTAACTAATTTATTTTCTTCTTGTATTTTGGTTACATTCTCTTCAACAAATTATATAGGAAATGTGGAACATTTACTTGCCTTTGATGGCATAAATGACTAAGCAACTTAAAATGCATTATGTATAGTAGTGATTGTCTCCCATCACAAGTTAAGTACCTAATAATGTGTGAGGCTACAGAGGCCCAAAGCTAGGGAAAAGATAAATATTTTGTACCTTGAGAGGAGTCCAAATTCTCACCTGACAAGGAGAACTCATTTATGGTTGTAATTATGTCCACCCTTACTAGAAACTCTTCTCGACTCCTTGGAAGATCTGATACTTCTGTAATAGTAGCCTCTGATGCATCCACTCTTAAACTCCTAATAATTACCTCATCATTATGCAAGGTGTTGTAAACTATTAGGTCACAAGCTCATTAAATTTTACGAGTCTGATGAAGTAATCCAACTAGCCTACCTGTTGGAAGATAGACACACATTGCATGTCCTGTAGTAGCAACTTTTGGGTTGATGGCTCTCTCCTCACTATATCACCTCCCATTGTAATTCCTCAACTACAACCACTTTCACTAGTTTTGTTTTGCTTTGCTTTGTTGTATCACCCAATTTTGCACTAGACACCTCTTCTCTCTTCTGAACTCTTCATTTTTCTTGAGAATGACATAAAATTAAATGGAAAAAAATTAGGAATAACTAAGGACTATGGTCTATGAATACCCCTCCCCCCAACTAAAGATGCTAAGTGTCCTCAATTAGAAGGTACAGAATGGGCAAAGTGATAAATAACAAGTAGTAGAAATTTAAATGTGAAGTTGAAATGCATGCATGAATGATAAATATTTACAACATTGGTAAGCTTCATTGTTAATTATGAGAGTTAATACAAAGAGTACTTGTTGACATACTGTGAAATGAAGTATGATGTGTGTGAAATTGTTGAATGTTGCTATGCAACATGATTTAAAATGATATGAAGTGATGGTTATGAACTGCAGGTAGTCACAGTTTGAAGCATAATTTAGCATGATCAGAACACATGGCAATGAATTTAGAGTGATGAATAAAAAGTTGCACAAAGTACATGATGGGAAAGGTGAAATTTATTGTATGGTACAGATGATGCAAAAAGGTGATTTGATTGCTACATGTGATAGAAGAATGAAGTTGCATGTAATGAAAGTGAATGATGGATGTTGCAGGCTCGAGTGAAAGGATGGTTGTTCAAGTGCTACGGGCTGATGAATGAAATAGGTCCCTTTTGAATACTATGCCTTGGGGCATGTTGTTGTAGGTCCTGTGAGCACTAGTATCTGTTAGAAAATTAAGACTTTTGAGCATCACCTATGCATGTGTGTATGTGTGATTTATGAACTTTGAAGATTATACTTGTGAAATAGCAGGAGGTGAGTTGTGTAGCTCGTTTGTTGATATTTCTAATAAAATTCTTGTTATTGTTGATGAAGTTTATATTTTTGGTTTGATTTGATGTTGTAAGGACAATAGGAAATCATCCTACTATAGTGGCCTCTTATAGAGTTTCAATAGATGGCCATTAACTAATAGCAAAAACTTTACATCATCAATAGTTTGTAACTAAATTGCTCCATTGGGAAAGAATGTTTGTATTTCATATGGCCCAAGCCATCTAGTTTGTAGTTTTCCTTTGCAATCCTTATACCTTGAATCATAAATTAGTTTCCAATCACCTATATTAAACTGCTTGGTCTTGATAAGCTGATCATGGCATTACATCCTCTATTTCTGCACAATCTCAATGTGGTGTATTGCTTCCATATGTATCTAATCCAAAGCATTGAGGTTATGTAACCTCTCCTTTTGTGCTATTAATAAATCTATGCCTAATGTTTTTGTTGTCCTCTGAATTTTGTATTCAAATTCTATTGGAAGGATTACCTTTTTGACAGACACCAATTCATATGGTGTGAAGCTTGTTGTTATTTTCTAGGTTATCTTGTAAGCCCAAAATACTTCAAGTAACTAGGTTGCCCAATCCTTCCTATGTATTTACATTGCTTTTGTAAGAATTTTTTCTATTTCCCTATTAATCACTTCCACTTGGCCATTTTCTTGAGGTTGATAAGGTGTAGACTTCCTATGTCTGATCTCATATTCTTGCACCAACTTGGTGATCATATATGAGGTAAATTGTGGCCCTTGGTCTATCACTATTTCTCTAGGAACACTATATCTTGTAAAGATATCCTCATAAAGAAATTTAGCAACATTTCCATGCCTTGCAACTTGCAAGGCTTTGACCTCCACCTATTTTGTAAGATAGTCAATACAAACTAGTATATATTCCTTGTTGGATGTTAGGGATATAGGACAAATAAAATCTAGCCCCATTTATCAAACATGGGGCTATGACTAGTTGTGGTTGTAGTAGCATTTCATCTATTTTTGTAGGTCTTCCCATCCGCTGACATCTATCACAACTCCTTATGTATTTGACTGCATCTTTATAAAGTGTTGGCCAATAATAGCCAATAGTCAAAATTTTAAGAGTTGTCCTCTTCTACAAAATGTCCTCAATAAGGCTCATCAGGACATGCCTTGAGAATATCATATGCTTCACTTCTTTAATGCACCTTCTCATTATATTATCAAGCCCCGTGTAAAATAAATATCTAGCTACCCATGAATAAAGAACTTTTTTTGAACTAAATGTCTTTTCTCCCTTAGTGAAAGTGTGGTGGTGTTTTCTCTACAACTAGATAGTTGGTTATCTGCATACCAAGGTGTATGCAGAGATAAGGAAAATACCTGCTCATCTAGAAATGAATCATCTGTAATATCCTCTTCTGATTTTGTTGGAAATCTGAAGAGAAAGTCTACTACTACATTAGCTTTTCCTAGTTTGTCTATAATGGTAATATCAAACTCCTAAAGTAGCAACAACCATCTCACAAGTCTGGCTCCAACTATTGGTTTGTTCATCAAGTACCTTATTGTTGTATTGTCTGTGTGGATTAATACAAAATACCTTATGATGTAGTGTCTGAATTTGTTGATTGCATAGACTACTGCTAACATCTCCTTTTTAGTAACTGTGTAGTTAAGCTCCGCTCCTTGAAGGTTCTTACTGATATAATATATGGCATACTCTAGATTCCCTTCTTTCTTTCCTAATACAACTCCAATTACAAAAAAAGAAGCATCAGTTTGGATATGAAAAGGCGATATCCAGTTTGGTCCACTTAATACTGAGGTCTTTGTAAGTGTTTCCTTAAGAGCTTCAAAGGCATGTTGACAAGTAGGTGTCCAATTAAACTCTACATCTTTAGACAATAAGAAAAACAGTGGTGTTGCAATCTTATTGAAATCTTGTATAAATATCTTGTAACTTAGCTGACATGGTCGAGGAAACTTCTGACATCCTTTTATTTTTGAGGTACATGCAGTGTAGATATTACCTGTATTTTATTTGGGTCTCCTTGGATTCTCTTATTGGACACAAAGTGTCCCAAAACTACTCCCTCAGTCATCATCATGAAGCATTTCTCTTGACTTAGGGATAGGTGGTGATCTTGACATCTTGAGCTAGTACTTTCTCCAAGTTAGCAAGTGATACTTCATAGGTATTCCCATAAGTTGTAAAGTAATCCATGTAAACTTCCATGGAATCATGAGTAAAATTTGAGAATATACTCAATACTGCCATTTGGAAGGTGGCAGGTGCATTGCATAGCCCAAATGGCAAGATAGAGTAAGCATATGTACCCCAAGGGCATGTAAAGGTCATCTTGTCTTGGCCTTCTGGAGCTATCTTAATATGGTTGTATCCATTGAACTCATCCAAGAAGGAAAAGTATTGCTTTCCTACTTGACCAATGAATGGAAGGGGAAAGTGGTCTTTTATAATTGTTGCATTCAACTCATGATAATCAACACACACTCTCCATTTCCATCCTTTCTTAGGTACAATTACTAATGGAGACACCCACTGTCTATCAGAGATTGGATTAATGAATCCCACATCCAACAACTTTTGTAATTTTGTCTTAACTATGTCACATACAACTGGGTTCATTCTCCTTTGAGGTCGCT
This sequence comes from Sequoia sempervirens, assembly GCA_007258455.2. Classification (NCBI taxonomy): domain Eukaryota; kingdom Viridiplantae; phylum Streptophyta; class Pinopsida; order Cupressales; family Cupressaceae; genus Sequoia; species Sequoia sempervirens. Next base: position 99,002,034 of record VDFB02281492.1, on the reverse strand, counting down.
TAACTGGTTTGTAGCCATCATTGATGTAAATTCAGTGCATGTATATGTATGGGTCTATTCCTTTCATATCATGGTAATCCCATGCAAATGTAGTTGCATGTGCTTGCAACACATTCAACAGTGAAGATTGTTGTGCGACAGTCAATTGGCTGTTTATATTTAATTTCTTCCTTGGTGTAATCTCTAAAGTCAAGGTTGGTGTTTTAACAAATGCAATGTCAAGACTTGCTATGTTGGGACTACAGTTATGTGGCAATGTATGAAAAATTAGAGAGATGGACTCAAATGTATTAGCAAGGATTATGTTCTAGGATACATCAATTTCATTATTTCATTGTTATAAGAAGACTATTTTAATATTCATCCATACACATGACTATTTAGCACATTTGCAGATTCTAGGATACGCCAATTTCATTGTTTTCATATATTGACAAATGAACTTCAATCATAAAATGAAATATTTTCTCTCTTCATTAATTATTGTTTATAACATAATAATATTTATTATGTCCAATATTATCTATTCTAATCCATTTTAACATATTTATACTTAATTATATTCATTTACCTAACCTTTTTGTTTTTTTCTATTGAAATACACTTATTTTCTTATTTTCAATCACACCTCCCAAAAGGTACTACCTTCATGATATTGGTTGTCCTATTGATCAACCTATTGAGAATCCACTAATCAATGCTTATAGGTTCTAATTTAAAAAATTATATTAGAAATGAACGTGAGAATGTATGTATATAAATGCTTACCCTCATTGACTATAAATTATTTTAAGTTTTCCATTATTCCATGTCAACTACCAACAGTAACCAATCATAGGGGTATTCACCCTGGGCAAGAGAAGGCAGTTGCCGATCTTCAATTTCACGCATATTTATTTGGGTTGAAGTTACATATCAAAATAGAACAACAGAGAGTCAAATTCATCGAATCAAATAACAATTTGGGTATACCTAGGTGTGGCGATCAGATCTAAAGAGAATGGCAGGAACACAGAGTACGCTTCCCATATCAGCCCCATCAGGGCAAGCGGGAGGAGGAGGAGGAGGAGGAGTGCTGACAGCAACGCCGGCAGCCCGCGCCTTCTTTAGCCGGGTCTCTGAGGGCGCCCGCAATGCGTTGGCACAGCGGCGGCCATGGCTGGAGCTCGTGGATCGCAACTCCCTGGCAAAGCCAGAGTCCCTCTCGGAGGCTACCACCAGAATCCGCAAGAATTGGACCTATTTCCGCATCAATTACATGATCCTCCTCTCGGGTGTTCTTGCCTTCAGCCTTGTTTCCCACCCGGTTTCTCTCTTTCTTCTTGCCGTTCTGCTGGGCGGGTGGATCTTTCTGTATCTGTTCAGGACCGAGCCCTTGGTGGTGCTCAACCGAACGTACAGCGACATGGAGGTGCTCGGCATCATGTCCGTGCTTACCATTGTTATTGTCTTCTTGACCAGTGTAGGCTCGTTGCTTATTTCGGCTCTCATGGTCGGATTGGCCATTGTTTGCGCGCATGGGGCTTTTAGGGTTCCTGAAGATTTGTTCCTGGACGAGCAGGAGCCCGCCGTTGGCTTCCTTTCTTTCCTCGGCGGTGGGGCCCCTCAGCAACCCATTGTCAGCCATGTCTGAGATATTCTTCAGGTATGTCCATATGCCGTTTCATTCTAAAGGAAATTATGTTTAGGGCGCTCCGTAGTATTTCTTAACCATCGAATTTTTTTCTGCTTGCTGTATACGAATAAAGAACACGTTTTGCCTAACAAAAAGTGCATAGCTATTTTTAAAATAATATTAAGAATACTGAGATCTGCCCATTACAGATACTCAGATCTATGTTTAGGGTCTCGGTAGGGGCCGATTTAGGGCAATTTTCCAGAAATTGGATCGACCGCGGAAAACTCTCTTGCTAAGATGAGGGTTTCTTTAATTTTTCTGGATTGCAAGGTTCTTGAACTTTCTTGTCTGGCTTTGGAAGAATTTACTAAGTCTTTCGCAAAAAAAATACACGGAATACTTCTTTTTCCATTTTGTTTTGTATGATTTGTTTTTCGGGGGTCTGTGATCGTTGTATTTAAAATAAATTGAAATCAGGCTCTTAAAGATAATATCGGTTGAAATATATAGATCAATGTACAAAAGTGCACCGAGATCTGTCAGTTTCACATAAGTGCGCATGCAAATAACTAGTAGGTTTTACTGGGTATTCTGTATATTTCAGGGCCGCAGATACGATTTATGACAAATTTAAGTTAACTGGACTGAAACGAAAAAAGCCATATGTTAGGGCTAGGTTTTTCTTTTTCTTTAACACAGTAGCATTACACTCCAAAATCTCTCAGGTAATCCTGAGTAATTGCAACGTGCCACATTTCCCATGCTGTTTCTCCACTTATTCCAGATATTTTCAAAAAGTGGTTCTGAACTTTTTTGATGTACAGTTATACTTTTTTGGCTCACATTCACTCTTAAGAACAGAAAAAGAAAAGCGTGGGTTAAATTTAGGGTTAAGCCTAGGGCATTTAAAAATTTTCTTTGCAAGTTTTACTTTTAATTTTAAAAACTAATGAGGGTTTTTATTTTAATCAATATCCTGTAAGTGTTGGTGAAAAAAACATTGGGCTGCCTTAAAATTGTAGGCTGTGCTCCATGAGGATAGCACCTGTTATTTTAGGACTAGTCCCCTCTCTTACATAAGCCCTCTTAAGTGAAAAAAGTAAAATGGATTT